>CP092867.1:98335990-98412163 GCA_030710605.1 Cordylochernes scorpioides
CTCCTGATTTCTTATTAAGTCACTTATCATTTACTTCTGTAGTTCTCTAGAGTGATAGTTGAACTAGACGAGGTGAGGACTGAATTTAGATTCAGAACTTGTATATTCAGAAAACTTCTATAAAAATGAAAATATATGGATTATAACAACAGAGTATAATGAATTTGTAGAAAAAAATAAATTAATAGTATTTCAACTACATGAATAACTTGGAATATAGGATAGATATTTAGATAAGAGGTGGTCTGGGGATTAAGGATTGAGTGGAATGAATCTAATACCTATTCCGTTCGAAATTTGCAAAGCCGTTCGATGAGGGTTATCTTGCAAGAGTTACCATCAATTTGATCCTCCTGATTTCCTATTAAGTCACTTATCATTTACTTCTGTAGCACTCTACAGTGGTGGTTGAACTAGACGAGGTGAGGAATCTTTAGACTCAACTTAGATTTCGGGCTTCTTCGAGTGGCCAGATGCATGGCTGGAATAGCTCATTATAAGCACCTATTTGCAGATATTTTGATATGTTTTATCTTAATAAATAATGCTTCCAGGGCTAAGTTTCTATTAAGATAAAACATATCAAAATCTCTGCAAACAGGTGCTTCTAATGTGCCATTCCAGCCATGCATCTGGCCACTCGAAGAAGCCCGAAATCTAAGTTGGGTCTAAAGATTCCTCACCTCGTCTAGTTCAACCATCACTGTAGAGTGCTACAGAAGTAAATAATAGGTTGTTTAATAGGAACTCGGGATGATCAAATTGATGGTAACTCTTGCAAGACAACCCTCATCGAACGGCTTGGCAAATTTCGAACGAAATAGGTATTAGATTAATTCCACTCAATCCTTATTTCTTAGACCACCTCTTATCTAAATATTTATTCTATCTTTCAAGTTATTCATGTAGTTAAAATACTATCAATTTATTTTTTCTACAAATTCATATATTCTGTTGCTATAATTTCGTTTTTCAAACAGAAATAATGTTATATATTTTTTCTCACAATATATAACAAGTATTCAAAATATGTATATAATAATGTGTATATAAAATTTGTATTTATTATTAAGTTGTTAACGTGATAATCCTGTTGAAGGACTGACAAGTCCGAAAGCTTGAAAATAAAAAGTCGCACAAGAAACTTAACTCTGGAAGCTTCATTTATTTTATAATATTTTCATTTTGATAGAAAGTTTCTGAATATACACAATACAATATTTATTCTTATTTTGATTAATCTTCTTTGTAATTCTTAAATGGCTTCCAGGGTCTCATAATAGAGAGATGTCGCTGGAAATTACCTGAGCGGCCTCCGCAAACCTGATTCCATCAAATTCTAGCTAATAGAGGTGGCCATAAATCTTAAGGCTAACAAACTACGTACCTATATCCCCTACGTAATGGCCCCCCATGCCATAATTTTACAGATTACAGGGAGCGGCATCTGTAGGGCGGGCTTTGTTGTAGTTCTGATGGCATTATTAGCTGATTTCTATCTAGCACTCAACTCTTCAGAACATTGAGCAATCAACAAAAATTCACATTTTAAAACGCTTATTTTTAAATAAAATGAATAAAACATTTTATTATAAGAATTATAAACTATTTTAGACGCGTAATTGATTATTTCGGAATTTAAACTCTTTTCTACTGCCCTTACTGCAATTATTATAACAGAAGACGCGTTAATACATCATAATAAACATTTTGTTGTGTTTAAATTCCAATATTTGCAAAGGCTGTATGCAATATTTGAAAGTGCTTTGATCATCCAAGCGATATCTTCATGCGACTGCATATAAGGGATTTAAAAATAAATTCTTTCTGCATATCTATATATATGTTATATAAAAATTATATTCTATTTTAAAATTGCAATTCTCAGATCGAATTACTCTTTTTAGTCGAACGCCAGATATCGCGGCTTTCCCTATATATACCTATTGTTGTTTCCCGTTGGCCGGCTCTTTCTGTAGATATGTAAAAAGGCCTTTTGTTTTCTTTATTCTTACGCCTTAAGTCAGGTAGTACTTTCTCAAATTATGAATTTTATATTCTATAAGTTCAATTAAAGCTAATTCTTATCTTGGCTATTAATATTATTTCTCAACGATTGCATCGCAATATCTCAATAATATTCCAAAAACAACAGATTTATATATATATCGTAATTCAAACAATGTGATGTGTAAGTAATAAATTATGACGTCTTTACTAGTCGTCTCAAAGTGACACCAACTTGCCACTGGACACCCGGGGGATCCAGAGAGGGACAAAGAAGGGGCGTTGGCCCGGATGTTGACAGTTAGTTAGGTTACAGTGGATATTTTCGGACAGCCCCGCTGAGTGCTAGGCCATTATCATCTCACGACGGTCCGTTGTCATCTCACGGCGGCCCTCTCTGCCTCCGCGGCTTCATCCAGAACGCCGAGCTTTCCTCGGTTAATCTTCAACTCTCCCCTGGTTCTGGTACCACGTGAGACGTACTAGGAGAGCGTCTTTTGATCCCAAACTTTGTCCTTACTGTCCCGTGCGGACCTCCCCCTCTCTACGCCTTGCCACTCAACCCCGACTGCTTCCAACTCACTTGTTGACCTACCCGGGTTTACGACATATATATATTATATAAAAAATAATTTCGGAAATTTTTTGATCATCTTGAGAATTATTCTATGGTAATGCAGTCGTGGTTGATTATACTATGGCAATTCAGTCGTGGTTAAAATCTTGAAAGTATAATAATAAAAATGGTTTTGATCAGAGATTGCTTTAATTGAACTAAAGGAATACATAAAAAACATAATTTGATAAAAGTACTGCCTGGCTTAAGGCGTAAGAATAAAAACATGAAAAACTTATTTACATAATGTACAAAAGGTTTGAGCCGGCCATCGGGAAATAACTACAATGATTTTTAATAGGGGAAGCGTGACCTCTGGCGGTCGATTTAACAGAGTATTTGAATATATATATATATATATATGAAATATAATTTTTTATATAAATAATATTCTAATATAACATATATATTTAAAATAAGGCTTGTTTTGGATTTAAAAAGTTTTATTAATCCAATATTTTGATGGACAAATCGTCCATCTTTTACGAGGGTTTTTGTTATGAAGCACACAGCAAGTCGCGTATTTCAGGGTGAGCCACGGACGTCTTACAAACTTTTTGGGCGATAAACCATCTATTATATACATTCTAAATAAAATTAAATATAACCAAAACATATATAACAAATAAATCGTAAAATATGGACGATTGGTCCATCGAAATAATGGATAAATAAAACTTTTTAAATCCAAAATAAGCCTTATTTTAAATATTTATATTATGGATGGCTCTAGATTCAGAATACAGTAATCCCTCGTTAAGACGAACTCAACGGGAGAACGAAATACCCTTTTCGTCTTAAAAGAATATATACCGAATTCGTATTAGACGAATTGAATTCGTGGTATCCGGGGGTTGTACTTATGTACTACTGATGAGTAAGAAAACTACATTTCTGAGGAATAATGAATAAATTTATTTGAAAACAATATTAATGAAAATATTTTATAATTTTAAGGAACAACAATTATGTATATGTATGTACATAAAGTATTTTATTTTAAAAGACAATATGGATAATATAATCACAATGTAAGGCAATAACATGAGAATATAAGTTTATTTTAAAACACAAATAAAAAAGAACAACAAAAGAAACAACTTACATAATATACTTGGTACATACAATGTTTATGTGTATGCAGCATATGCATAGAGTATCCTATATCTGGGTTTTCTCTGCAGGCTTCAGAAAGTCTGTTATAGGTTTTTGGTGGTATTTGATTGGGCACTGTTTCAGACACTCCCTTCTTATTTTATCCAGGTCATCTTCAAAATGAACATCAATATCCGCAGAGGTTTTGGACAGCTTCTGGAGGGTTTCGAGGGCCGCGATTACTTCCCCTCTAGTAGGCATCATTACCTCTTCTTTCGCCTCATCTTCTTCTTTTTCTTCTTCTTCTTTTCTTCTAATTCGGGTGAACCGCAAATTTCCAACCCTTCATTCAGGGCAACATACTCCAGGAAAGTCAAAGTCTCAGCTGGGTTTGTAGCTGAAAGGAGTTTGGTCCATTCTTCAGGCTCATCAAGCATTGTTTCTGGAAGTGAAAACGAATCAGCTGTTTTGCCTTCAACAGTTGGCCAAGCTTTTTTAAAGCAATTTTTGATTGTTTGACTAGATACAGAGTCCCATGAAGCAGCCATTGCACGCATTGCCTGCAAAATATTCCATTTTACTGTTGTTTGCTCGGATTCTATCCCAAGTATGGCATTTTTAACGAGCCTTGACTTAAAATGGCACTTCAACGCAGCTATTATCCCTTGGTCAAGTGGTTGGATTCGGCTTGTACAGTTTGCTGGGAAATATACAATCCGGACATTTGACAGATCCAAGTCTTTTGTATCATGTGCGCTGCAATTGTCCATTGTTAGAAGCACATGTCTATTTTCAGCTGCCATTTTACGTTGAAACTTGTTGAGCCACAATCTGAATGAATATGCATCCACCCAAGCACTTTTTTGATGCGTGTAATCGAAAGGTAAAATTAGTCGATTAATTTTATTCAAACATCTCGGGTTTTTGTACTTTCCGATAATCCAAAGTTTTGATATCTCTGAACCCGTAGCATTACAGCATAGAACTACCGTTAAACGTTCTTTACTTTTCGAAGTTCCGTGACACTTGGTACCTTTAAAGTCCAACGAGCGATCAGGAAGTAAGTTATAAAAAACACCCGTCTCGTCGATATTAAAAATGTCCTCATCTTTGTATTCATTTTTAATTTCTTCAAACTTAGTCAGCCAGTCGGTAACCGTTTCTCCGCTTTCTTTGTTGATCTCACCACTCACAACAATAGACGCAATTGTGTTTCTTCTTTGAAATCTCCAGAGCCATCCGTCACTACACTTAAAATTTTCCACACCCAATGAGACACTTATTTCTTTAGCCTTTTCTTTGACAAGTGCGCCGGATACAGGAATATTATTTTGTCTACTTTTTTTAAACCATTTTAAAAGCTCATCTTCCACGTCTTGATGGGATGCTTTTCGAAGTCGTTTTGAAGAGCTCGAAGACCCTGAGGCAACAGCCGCATCTATTTTTTCTTTGTTTTTTAGAATGGTTGATAATGTGGATTTCGCAATTTGAAAATTTTCGGCAATTTGCGACTTAGATAACACTCCACCTGCAACTTCGTCCAAAATTTTCCTTTTTAAGGCAAGATCAATGGCGCTTTTTTTCGCGGTTTAGATGACATGTTTATGCCGGTTTTTTTATGGAAGCTCAAACAATTCACACTTCGATTATTTAGAATTTAATAATTTTTATTTCAAGCGCATTATTTTATAATACAATCAATTAGTTGGTTATAAAAAAGATATAACAAATAGAAATAAGTCCTTTTTCTTCTGAGAGCTCGATTTACACAGATTATTATTCACAGAATATATTTTTATTATTTATATTATATTTAATATTTTTAAATATATGTTTTGTATAAAAATAAGAATAATATAATATTCTGTGAAATTCCGTGAAAGCGTGCGCTCCTTGGCTGCTGGCTGGCAGGGGTCACCATGGCCCCTACATTTATCAGTCGAGAAAACAGCAATACTGGCACAATAGAGTCGAAAATTTCCACTGATTGAGTACATGGAACGACCCCAAGGGGATGGTTTCATAGAAAATGAGTCATCATAACAAACAAAGGACGAATGTATACACAAAAGACAAAGAGAGCCAATATTTGATATCAACGGCGTTTTTGTTGTTTTAATAGTTTATTGTTTTACTTATAACTCGCCTTTAAAAACATATTCGAATTCGTTTTAACCGATTGATTAGTTCTGCTGGGGGCTAAATTTAATTCGTATTTCGTCATAACCGAATATTTCGTCTTAACCTGCAAAATCTCTTTGGAAAGCATTGAAATTTAACGGGGGAAAAGAAACGATTCGCGCAAACCGAGAGTTCGTATAATCCGAGTTCGTGATAACGAGGGATTACTGTATATATGTTATGAATTAATTTGTTTGTTGTTAGATAAAGGGTTTATGAGACAAAGGATCGATAAGATAAAGGGTTGAAGGTGCAGTCGTGATAAAAAAAGATAATTATTTACCGTCAAGTAGCTTTAATTTTCAATTACTTGAGGAAATATTACACATTAGTTATTTTCCATTTATATAGAATTTATAAAGTTAATCCTATATTAGTGATTCAAAAAGATAGATATGTTAACTACGCATATTTACAACAAAGCTGAAAGTCTTTCTAAAAACGATGATAACAAAAGTAAAATTATCAATGAATAAAAATAAAATATATATATTTTTAAAATGAAAGGATTTGAAAACGGGAATGTTTCTTTTATACACAATGCAAACTTCTACTGTCCTTACTGCGATGAAAAAATATATATTGGGAGGGCTTGGCTCATCAGTGGTGAACCCTTCCAGCGGTTTCGCCAATTTAATCCACCAGACCGCTTCTCAGAGCTCTAATACAGTATTGGACGATTCTGCTTTTATACGCAGCACTGAAGGGTGGAATCTCAGAAATGGTTTTCAAGAACATTATGGACATAAGCTTATAGGACAGTAGAATTACATTCAATATTAATAGAAATACATTCAAATATATATATTTAAAATATAGAAATATTTGAGTTTTTAGATTATATAATATATATATTATATTATATATATATGCTATCTACAGTTGGATTTGAAAACCTCTTATATAACACTTATATCCATAATGTTAAAATAAAAAGGCATTATCTGATCGTGTACTTGAAAATTGCTGATGGCTTGCATCATCTGTTGGTATAGATATCAACAAATTGTTGATTTGAAATTATATTTATATAAAGGTGATTCAAATTTGGGTTAGTGGTTCCAGGAATTTATATAAGGTAATTTATATAAAGCAATAACGCGCCATCTATATATATATGCGAAATGAAAACATTAAGACGTGAATGTTTCAATCACACATTAATCACATAATTTAAACTTGAGCTAGTGTTTCCAGGAATTTATTTATGGTAATGCCAATTTGGGATAGTGAAACCATGAATTTATATATTTATGGTAAGGCAATCATACATCAGTATTTATAAAATGGTATTTCTATTTGAAGCATTGCTATTATTGGATAATGGTCTCAGAAAGTGTAATTCAATAATGGCGTAGTTGTTACAGAGATCTATTCGTGCTAGTGGTCCATAGGATTTACATATGTCAATATGAGGATGTTTCAGGATTTTATGCGAGTTATGAGCTAGTATTTCCAGTAATTTATATAAATAATGTAAATATTTAGCCCAATAGGTTTCAGAAATGTATATATAGACTAATGCAATCACGGGCTAATGTTTTCATAAACTTATGTATTATAATGCATCTTTTTGCTATAATGGTTCAAGGAATTTATATATGGCAATACAATATAGTGGCCTTGATATTGCATAAGGTGATCCAGTATTGATTGGCGGTTACAGAAATTTAGAATGTTGTTGCAAAAAGAACACATTGACTCTTTCACTACTGTTGATGTGTTACTTTAAGTGCTTCTCGATCAACAAACCTTTTTTTCAACTGAATAAGATTGTAATGCTAACAATTTCTTACTCATAAAATATTCAAATATTAAGTTTGGTTTTCTATATTTTCAGCAAAAAAAAGTATGTTGTCTATTGAAGTGTCGAATGTAATGGAATAAATTCATCAAACACATACCTTTACTATTTTTCTTTAAATGTTCTGAAATGGATATAATAATCAATATTGTGAAAAATGTGGAAAATTTGAGTTTTCCAAAATATTTGAAAGGATATTGGCAACAATCGTTGGGAATACCAGTGGCATGGCCGGACATAAGTGACATATGGGAGGTAACCCCAGGGTGGCGCAAGTCTACAAGGCGAAGGACGGACGACAGGAGGGGTTAGCACACCCCGTGGCGTGGGGGGGTCCCAATTATGTATCTGAACATACACCTCAACACTTGCCAACACAAATCAATTTTACACATTTCAATTTGCATAGAATTTACTCCAATTTTTTTTATATAACTTTCTTCCACTCTGCCTTACCTTTAAAAATAATATTGAAATTCATTCATATTTTAATTCATATGAAGATAGTTTTTAATATTTACCTTCTTTAAAAGGATTTTGAATCTATTGCTGCACATGACTGGTACAGAGCAGGAGGGACAAACACCGGTTCTGTTGTGTGTGTGTGTGTCCTTACAAGAGAAAAACAGTCTTTGATATCCAGACTTAGATCTGGTCATCTACGGACAATGACTCTCCAGAATGTTTGTAAGGTTTTCCCACTATGTACTAAGTGCAATTCTCAATCTCCAACCCCAAAAACACATTATTGACTGTATTAACTCATCCATTGATTAGCTCTACTCATCCCTAGCAGACACCATCAACAAGCTCTACAAGATTGATACCCTAATATGATTGAGTGGAGATAAGAAAAAAAGAAGAAAATGATTTTGTATTTTTAATTATAGCTACATAAATTTTGCATATGCCTTCTATATCTAAGTTAATTGTGCCAGAAAAGATATGTGACAGTGACAAGGCAAGTTAGAAACGGTAACTATCTCTCTGTACAGCACTGTCAGGGAGTACTGTACAAGAATTTCTGCCTCTTTTTTGTGATTAGAATACGAGAGATTTGATTTTCCATCATCAGAGAGTGGGAAGCACGTAGAACTTGAGAGAGAGCAAACTTTTTCTAATTTGTTCAGAATGGCGTTAGAACAATCTTATAGAATCTCACTCTTCCATCTAATCTGTATCCTTGAAGTAAAATTTTTGCATGCTTGCCTATTTGTAGAAAAGAAAATATCCTCTTTGCATACTCAATTATTGCTTTAGGAATATGTAAAAAAAATAGCGAGACAATTTTGCTAGTAGTTAGTCAGTAAGATATTTTAGGGTATTTCTAATATTTCCAAAGTCAGTGGTAGCTTAATAGAAACAACACCTGTCAACACCTGGCTACATCTCTATCTAGCGATAGAACACTTGAGATTAGGATTTCATTGTTGTGTTGATATATTCGGCACAGCTTACTGTAGCACTTTGGCCTGCAGATTAACGGTGTTTCATCTTTTGATCAGTTCCTTATATCTGAATTTCTTACATCCTCTTATTGAAGTCTTCGTTGAGGCTGCTCGCGTTGATTGCAATCCTGACGGGACTTCCATGTCCATCCTTGACCATCTAACGTAACGACCATCCCAGCCAGTACCTCCACCTTGACCATCTAACGTTACAACCATCCCAGCCCGTACCTCCACCTTGACCATCTAACGTTACAACCATCCCAGCCCGTACCTCCACCTTGACCATCTAACGTTACAACCATCCCAGCCCGTACCTCCACCTTGACCATCTAACGTTACAACCATCCCAGCCCGTACCTCCACCTTGACCATCTAACGTTACAACCATCCCAGCCCGTACCTCCACCTTGACCATCTAACGTTACAACCATCCCAGCCCGTACCTCCACCTTGACCATCTAACGTTACAACCATCCCAGCCCGTACCTCCACCTTGACCATCTAACGTTACGACCATCCCAGCCCGTACCTCCACCTTGACCATCTAACGTTACGACCATCCCAGCCCGTACCTCCACCTTGACCATCTAACGTTACGACCATCCCAGCCCGTACCTCCACCTTGACCATCTAACGTTACGACCATCCCAGCCCGTACCTCCACCTTGACCATCTAACGTTACGACCATCCCAGCCCGTACCTCCACCTTGACCATCTAACGTTACGACCATCCCAGCCCGTACCTCCACCTTGACCATCTAACGTTACGACCATCCCAGCCCGTACCTCCACCTTGACCATCTAACGTTACAACCATCCCAGCCCGTACCTCCACCTTGACCATCTAACGTTACAACTATACCAGCCCGTACCTCCACCTTGACCATCTAACGTTACGACCATCCCAGCCCGTACCTCCACCTTGACCATCTAACGTTACGACCATCCCAGCCCGTACCTCCACCTTGACCATCTAACGTTACGACCATCCCAGCCCGTACCTCCACCTTGACCATCTAACGTTACGACCATCCCAGCCCGTACCTCCACCTTGACCATCTAACGTTACAACCATCCCAGCCCGTACCTCCACCTTGACCATCTAACGTTACAACCATCCCAGCCCGTACCTCCACCTTGACCATCTAACGTTACGACCATCCCAGCCCGTACCTCCACCTTGACCATCTAACGTTACGACCATCCCAGCCCGTACCTCCACCTTGACCATCTAACGTTACGACCATCCCAGCCCGTACCTCCACCTTGACCATCTAACGTTACGACCATCCCAGCCCGTACCTCCACCTTGACCATCTAACGTTACGACCATCCCAGCCCGTACCTCCACCTTGACCATCTAACGTTACAACCATCCCAGCCCGTACCTCCACCTTGACCATCTAACGTTACAACCATCCCAGCCCGTACCTCCACCTTGACCATCTAACGTTACAACCATCCCAGCCCGTACCTCCACCTTGACCATCTAACGTTACAACCATCCCAGCCCGTACCTCCACCTTGACCATCTAACGTTACAACCATCCCAGCCCGTACCTCCACCTTGACCATCTAACGTTACAACCATCCCAGCCCGTACCTCCACCTTGACCATCTAACGTTACAACCATCCCAGCCCGTACCTCCACCTTGACCATCTAACGTTACAACCATCCCAGCCCGTACCTCCACCTTGACAATCTAACGTTACAACCATCCCAGCCCGTACCTCCACCTTGACCATCTAACGTTACAACCATCCCAGCCCGTACCTCCACCTTGACCATCTAACGTTACAACCATCCCAGCCCGTACCTCCACCTTGACCATCTAACGTTACAACCATCCCAGCCCGTACCTCCACCTTGACCATCTAACGTTACAACCATCCCAGCCCGTACCTCCACCTTGACCATCTAACGTTACAACCATCCCAGCCCGTACCTCCACCTTGACCATCTAACGTTACAACCATCCCAGCCCGTACCTCCACCTTGACAATCTAACGTTACAACCATCCCAGCCCGTACCTCCACCTTGACCATCTAACGTTACAACCATCCCAGCCCGAACCTCCACCTTAACCATCTAACGTTACAACCATCCCAGCCCGAACCTCCACCTTGACCATCTAACGTTACAACCATCCCAGCCCGCACCTCCACCTTGACCATCTAACGTTACAACCATCCCAGCCCGTACCTCCACCTTGACCATCTAACGTTACAACCATCCCAGCCCGTACCTCCACCTTGACCATCTAACGTTACAACCATCCCAGCCCGTACCTCCACCTTGACCATCTAACGTTACAACCATCCCAGCCCGTACCTCCACCTTGACGATCTAACGTTACGACCATCCCAGCCCGTACCTCCACCTTGACCATCTAACGTTACGACCATCCCAGCCCGTACCTCCACCTTGACCATCTAACGTTACGACCATCCCAGCCCGTACCTCCACCTTGACCATCTAACGTTACGACCATCCCAGCCCGTACCTCCACCTTGACCATCTAACGTTACGACCATCCCAGCCCGTACCTCCACCTTGACCATCTAACGTTACGACCATCCCAGCCCGTACCTCCACCTTGACCATCTAACGTTACAACTATACCAGCCCGTACCTCCACCTTGACCATCTAACGTTACAACCATCCCAGCCCGTACCTCCACCTTGACCATCTAACGTTACAACCATCCCAGCCCGTACCTCCACCTTGACCATCTAACGTTACAACCATCCCAGCCCGAACCTCCACCTTAACCATCTAACGTTACAACCATCCCAGCCCGAACCTCCACTTTGACCATCTAACGTTACAACCATCCCAGCCCGCACCTCCACCTTGACCATCTAACGTTACAACCATCCCAGCCCGTACCTCCACCTTGACCATCTAACGTTACAACCATCCCAGCCCGTACCTCCACCTTGACCATCTAACGTTACAACCATCCCAGCCCGTACCTCCACCTTGACCATCTAACGTTACGACCATCCCAGCCCGTACCTCCACCTTGACGATCTAACGTTACGACCATCCCAGCCCGTACCTCCACCTTGACCATCTAACGTTACGACCATCCCAGCCCGTACCTCCACCTTGACCATCTAACGTTACGACCATCCCAGCCCGTACCTCCACCGTGACCATCTAACGTTACGACCATCCCAGCCCGTACCTCCACCGTGACCATCTAACGTTACGTCCATCCCAGCCCGTACCTCCACCTTGACCATCTAACGTTACAACCATCCCAGCCCGTACCTCCACCTTGACCATCTAACGTTACAACCATCCCAGCCCGTACCTCCACCTTGACCATCTAACGTTACAACCATCCCAACCCGTACCTCCACCTTGACCATCTAACGTTACAACCATCCCAGCCCGTACCTCCACCTTGACCATCTAACGTTACAACCATCCCAGCTCGTACCTCCACCTTGACAATCTAACGTTACAACCATCCCAGCCCGTACCTCCACCTTGACCATCTAACGTTACAACCATCCCAGCCCGTACCTCCACCTTGACCATCTAACGTTACAACCATCCCAGCCCGTACCTCCACCTTGACGATCTAACGTTACAACCATCCCAGCCCGTACCTCCACCTTGACCATCTAACGTTACGACCATCCCAGCCCGTACCTCCACCTTGACCATCTAACGTTACGACCATCCCAGCCCGTACCTCCACCTTGACCATCTAACGTTACGACCATCCCAGCCCGTACCTCCACCTTGACCATCTAACGTTACGACCATCCAGCCCGTACCTCCACCTTGACCATCTAACGTTACGACCATCCCAGCCCGTACCTCCACCTTGACCATCTAACGTTACAACCATCCCAGCCCGTACCTCCACCTTGACCATCTAACGTTACAACTATACCAGCCCGTACCTCCACCTTGACCATCTAACGTTACAACCATCCCAGCCCGTACCTCCACCTTGACCATCTAACGTTACGACCATCCCAGCCCGTACCTCCACCTTGACCATCTAACGTTACGACCATCCCAGCCCGTACCTCCACCTTGACCATCTAACGTTACAACCATCCCAGCCCGTACCTCCACCTTGACCATCTAACGTTACAACCATCCCAGCCCGTACCTCCACCTTGACCATCTAACGTTACAACCATCCCAGCCCGTACCTCCACCTTGACCATCTAACGTTACAACCATCCCAGCCCGTACCTCCACCTTGACCATCTAACGTTACGACCATCCCAGCCCGTACCTCCACCTTGACCATCTAACGTTACGTCCATCCCAGCCCGTACCTCCACCTTGACCATCTAACGTTACAACCATCCCAGCCCGTACCTCCACCTTGACCATCTAACGTTACAACCATCCCAGCCCGTACCTCCACCTTGACCATCTAACGTTACAACCATCCCAGCCCGTACCTCCACCTTGACCATCTAACGTTACAACCATCCCAGCCCGTACCTCCACCTTGACCATCTAACGTTACGACCATCCCAGCCCGTACCTCCACCTTGACCATCTAACGTTACGACCATCCCAGCCCGTACCTCCACCTTGACCATCTAACGTTACGACCATCCCAGCCCGTACCTCCACCTTGACCATCTAACGTTACGACCATCCCAGCCCGTACCTCCACCTTGACCATCTAACGTTACGACCATCCCAGCCCGTACCTCCACCTTGACCATCTAACGTTACGACCATCCCAGCCCGTACCTCCACCTTGACCATCTAACGTTACGACCATCCCAGCCCGTACCTCCACCTTGACCATCTAACGTTACAACTATACCAGCCCGTACCTCCACCTTGACCATCTAACGTTACAACCATCCCAGCCCGTACCTCCACCTTGACCATCTAACGTTACGACCATCCCAGCCCGTACCTCCACCTTGACCATCTAACGTTACGACCATCCCAGCCCGTACCTCCACCTTGACCATCTAACGTTACGTCCATCCCAGCCCGTACCTCCACCTTGACCATCTAACGTTACAACCATCCCAGCCCGTACCTCCACCTTGACCATCTAACGTTACAACCATCCCAGCCCGTACCTCCACCTTGACCATCTAACGTTACAACCATCCCAACCCGTACCTCCACCTTGACCATCTAACGTTACAACCATCCCAGTCCGTACCTCCACCTTGACCATCTAACGTTACAACCATCCCAGCCCGTACCTCCACCTTGACAATCTAACGTTACAACCATCCCAGCCCGTACCTCCACCTTGACCATCTAACGTTACGACCATCCCAGCCCGTACCTCCACCTTGACCATCTAACGTTACGACCATCCCAGCCCGTACCTCCACCTTGACCATCTAACGTTACGACCATCCCAGCCCGTACCTCCACCTTGACCATCTAACGTTACGACCATCCCAGCCCGTACCTCCACCTTGACCATCTAACGTTACAACTATACCAGCCCGTACCTCCACCTTGACCATCTAACGTTACAACCATCCCAGCCCGTACCTCCACCTTGACCATCTAACGTTACGACCATCCCAGCCCGTACCTCCACCTTGACCATCTAACGTTACGACCATCCCAGCCCGTACCTCCACCTCGACCATCTAACGTTACGTCCATCCCAGCCCGTACCTCCACCTCGACCATCTAACGTTACAACCATCCCAGCCCGTACCTCCACCTTGACCATCTAACGTTACAACCATCCCAGCCCGTACCTCCACCTTGACCATCTAACGTTACAACCATCCCAGCCCGTACCTCCACCTTGACAATCTAACGTTACAACCATCCCAGCCCGTACCTCCACCTTGACCATCTAACGTTACAACCATCCCAGCCCGTACCTCCACCTTAACCATCTAACGTTACAACCATCCCAGCCCGAACCTCCACTTTGACCATCTAACGTTACAACCATCCCAGCCCGCACCTCCACCTTGACCATCTAACGTTACAACCATCCCAGCCCGTACATTGACCATCTAACGTTACGTCCATCCCAGCCCGTACCTCCACCTTGACCATCTAACGTTACAACCATCCCAGCCTGTACCTCCTCCTTGACCATCTAACGTTACAACCATCCCAGCCCGTACCTCCACCTTGACCATCTAATGTTGCAACCATCCCAGCCCGTACCTTGACCATCTAACGTTACGTCCATCCCAGCCCGTACATCCACCTTGACCATCTAACGTTACAACCATCCCAGCCCGTACCTCCACCTTGACCATCTAACGTTACAACCATCCCAGCCCGTACCCCTTCCATTCGACCATTTAAAGTTATCAGCATTATTTTCCGTTTCTTCCTCTTTAAAAAAAACCTTACAAAATTATCGTTACTGTATTTAAATAATGGGTCTCGTTTTTTAATTAATTTTTGTTCTGGCCTTTGTTTTTTTTATCTATTTAAAAAAAAATCGTTTAAAATGCAGTCACAGTCATTAGCAAACATATATGTTTGCCTAATTTCCATAAACTCTTTTATTTTTTACAGAAAATATATACATGCCATAATTTTGTATTATTTTTTTTATAAACCAAATTTTTCTTATTCTTACTTAGAAGATGGGCATCACAGTCAAGATCCATTGCAGTCACGCACTAAACTTAGGCAATTTTAAGGGTTAATGCGCTGGGGCGGGTACCTCGGGGATTGGGCGGAAAAAACTGACATCTATTTAAACTATATTTATTTTGAAACAACTAAATAGATCGCAAAAAAATAATCAAATAAAAATACCTGAACACTAATATATTACAATTTTTGCCATCACAAACACCTTTTGCCTGTGGTTTATGTGTTACTTCTGTATTGCTATTCTATGGAACTTCTACTGTTTATTATTGATGTATTTTCAGTATGAAGGAAATTGCACCCGGAGGAATTATCGGGCGAAGCCGAGTCATTCGTCTAGTTACGTAAAAAATCAAGGCTACCCTACCCCACGACGCCTTACTGAACGATATACAAAAAATTAGACGACGTCCTTTACTTGAAAACGACTTGGACGAAATTCGATATAAATTGTTAACTCATTCAAAACCGCGGCCTCGGTCTACTCCACTTCAACGCGACCTTTTTATCCTTAAAATAATTCAAAAAACATAAACGTGTATATAAACGAAAACGACTTTCTTTGCAATATGGAATATATTTTAATCTAATATTGATTTTGAGAGACAAAGAGTGAATGTAATCTCTTGGCCAAACATTTCAATGAAGAGAGGGATAAACCACAATTGGCGCACACACGGGGGAAGAACCAACAAAGAAACCACTTAGGGGATGAAGGAGCGGAGGGGAGAAGCCCCAAATGATGCTCAATTACGACCGGCCACTCGTGAAGACGAGCGGGGTCTTGTTGGGTGGGGCACAGATTGGGTCAACTCTGTCCTGACCTAACCGATGGGGAGTATTTTAATGAATAACGTATTTTAAGAAGCGAACATAGATGTCCGCGCTGTGTTAAAACCCGCTGGAGGAAGTGATGTCCAAGGTTGGATCAGACACGACATCGTAAACTGCCGTACCCTAGCGTGTATGGAAGGCAAACATCTCAAACGTCGCCATTGCCACAAGCTACACTTGTAGATTGTGTAGTTTCACTTTGCTCAGGTTTTTGACAGCAGGGCCGGATATTGAACGATCGATTACCTACCGGTGGGTAGGATTATGTCTTCAACCATTTCGTGCTGAAACCCTTTAAAATGAAATTTATTTTTCTCTCAACAAATTGATTCATGAGAAAGAAACTCCGACTCCTTTTAATTAACGAAGAAATACATTTTATAGCGAGTGTATCAATACACATTTTGAAAACACGGAGGTAGGACACTGGGGTAGTGTTAGGGAAAACAATTATTCAAAACTATAATATCTGTTTTTCCCGTTGAGATAACCCTCCTACACCACGGTGCCGGAGATAAGACAGTGCGCAAAGCCACAGCTCTTTTTATCTCACTGAGATAGCGCTCGTACACGACGGTGCCGGAGATAAGACAGTGATTAAGTCCACAGCTCTTGTTTATCCCACTGAGATAGCGCTCGTACACGACGATGCCGGAGATAAGACAGTGATTAAGTCCACAGCTCTTGTTTATCCCACTGAGATAGCGCTCGTACACAACGGTGCCTGAGATAAGACAGTGATTAGGTCCACAGCTCTTGTTTATACCACTGAGATAGCGCTCGTACACAACGGTGCCGGAATTAAGACAGTGATTAAGTCCACAGCTCTTGTTTATACCACTGAGATAGCGCTCGTACACAACGGTGCCGGAGATAAGACAGTGATTAAGTCCACAGCTCTTGTTTATACCACTGAGATAGCGCTCGTACACAACGGTGCCGGAGATAAGACAGTGATTAAGTCCACAGCTCTTGTTTATACCACTGAGATAGCGCTCGTACACGACGATGCCGGAGAAAAGACAGTGATTAAGTCCACAGCTCTTGTTTATACCACTGAAATAGCGCTCGTACACAACGGTGCCGGAGATAAGACAGTGATTAAGTCCACAGCTCTTGTTTATACCACTGAGATAGCGCTCGTACACAACGGTGCCGGAGATAAGACAGTGATTAAGTCCACAGCTCTTGTTTATACCACTGAGATAGCGCTCGTACACAACGGTGCCGGAGATAAGACAGTGATTAAGTCCACAGCTCTTGTTTATACCACTGAGATAGCGCTCGTACACAACGGTGCCGGAGATAAGACAGTGATTAAGTCCACAGCTCTTGTTTATACCACTGAGATAGCGCTCGTACACAACAGTGCCGGAGATAAGACAGTGCTTCAAGCCACAGCTACTGTTTATACCACTGAGATAGCGCTCGTACAACACGGTGCCGGAGATAAGACTATTTAAAAATACTTCCTTTTACTTTCCTGAGAGACTGTTCGTATCAGTTGGAGTCCTGGAGTTATATGTGCCACGGTTCCCTGTTTGTTTCACTGACAGTGTTCACACCAGATGGAGTCCCGGAGTTATAAGTACCACGGCTTCCCTGTTTGTTTCACTGACAGTGTTCACACCAGATGGAGTCCTGGAGTTATAAGTGCCACGGCTTCCCTGTTTGTTTCACTGACAGTGTTCACACCATTTGGAGTCCCGGAGTTATAAGTACCACGGCTTCCCTGTTTGTTTCACTGACAGTGTTCACATCAGATGGAGTCCCGGAGTTATAAGTGCCACGGCTTCCCTGTTTGTTTCACTGACAGAGTGTTCACATCAGATGGAGTCCCGGAGTTATAATTACCACGGCTTCCCTGTTTGTTTCACTGACAGAGTGTTCACATCAGATGGAGTCCCGGAGTTATAAGTACCACGGCTTCCCTGTTTGTTTCACTGACAGAGTGTTCACATCAGATGGAGTCCCGGAGTTATAAGTGCCACGGTTCCCTGTTTGTTTCACTGACAGAGTGTTCACATCAGATGGAGTCCAGGAGTTATATGTGCCACGGCTTCCCTGTTTGTTTCACTGACAGAGTGTTCACATCAGATGGAGTCCCAGAGTTATAAGTGCCACGGCTTCCCTGTTTGTTTCACTGACAGAGTGTTCACATCAGATGGAGTCCAGGAGTTATAAGTGCCACGGCTTCCCTGTTTGTTTCACTGACAGAGTGTTCACATCAGATGGAGTCCAGGAGTTATAATACTACAGCTCCCTGTTTGTTTCACTGACAGAGTGTTCACATCAGATGGAGTCCCAGAGTTATAAGTGCCACGGCTTCCCTGTTTGTTTCACTGACATAATGTTCCTATCAGATGGAGTCCAGGAGTTATAAGTGCCACGGCTTCCTTGTTTGTTTCACTGACAGAATGTTCCTATCAGATGGAGTCCAGGAGTTATAATACTACAGCTCCCTGTTTGTTTCACTGACAGAGTGTTCCTATCAGATGGAGTCCAAGAGTTATATGTGCCACGGCCTCCCTGTTTGTTTCACTGACAGAGTGTTCCTATCAGATGGAGTCCCGGAGTTATAAGTGCCACGGCTTCCCTGTTTGTTTCACTGACAGAGTGTTCCTATCAGATGGAGTCCAGGAGTTATATGTGCCACGGCTTCCCTGTTTGTTTCACTGACAGAGTGTTCCTTCCGATTGAGTCCTCTGGAGTTATAAGTGCCATGGCTCCTGTCTGACCTATTGCAGCAGGTGTAAGGATCCTAACATCAACACGCCGTACGCCGTCACGGCAGCGGTGAATGGCGTGACGTCACCCAAGAGGCCAATGCGCGCGCGATTCGTCTCGGCCAATAGGGCGGGCGGTATTTAACGGCACGCGGCGCACGTGGTGACGATGTCTGGGTGTGCGCTCGCAGCCTTGCTGGCCGGCGCGTTGCTCGGAGCAGCGTTCGGAGCTCCAGCCCGAGCACGCTGGGTGGACCCCTGCGGCATAACGGGCACGAATACCTTCTCCGGGCTTGTAACCTCCTCTCACTTCGTCGAAGTCTTCGGCAACATTCGTGATCGTTCCTTGGTGGCGCACAAGAAAGCTCTGAACATCAAGGATATCTATGTAAGTAACCACTCTCCTCTGTAACAGGACTGGGAGGACCAGTAAAAAGTGTAGGACTCCATCTAGCAATGGGCTCGCGTTGAGATTGTGCCAGAACTCTAGGATGCCTCTAAGATCTTATTCTTGCAATACTATCATTTATTCAACTGAAAGTATATTTTGTAATAAATACTTCAAATATTATTCAAACAAGTGTAATCAATATTTGATTCACCTCTAGAAACCTCATGAATATCCTCAACATGAGAATAACCATTTGATGATTCAAATAAGAGAATGCTCAGCTGTCAAAAATGAGTTTTTATCATTGTCCCATTTCGATACCCATGACCTCCATGTAGCCGAAATTTAAAATTCCACATGAATCATAGCTGTAACCTAGCGAAGAGATTAGGAGAGCTAAACTTACAACCTGTCTCAAAATAATCAAATCATTATTCTTGGTTCAGAATAATTTTTTTCTAAAGATTTAGTGAATATTTAGTGGAGTTAACCAACATCCTCTGTGTCGCACGGCAAAGTAATGAGGTTTCATTAATGCTCTTTAAAATATTCACACCAAAAATTGTATAGAATTGAACGCATTTATCATATGTTAGAGAGAAAAAAAAAAAGAGAAAAGGGATAAGAAAGAAGAAGAGGTCGGCTAATAAAAAAATAAAGTTCAACCGGAAATATATTAATATTACAGCTATGTAAAGGGGTTTAAAAGAAACAAAATATATCTGCTACCTCTCTTTAGATGAACCGAAAGCCATTTCTCTTCTGATAAAAAATGAGACATAGCGAGGGCTTGTGATTGAGGGGTCAGTAGACATTTTAATGTTAATTGATACTTTATAAGCCATTTGTTATACCGCTAATAACATATTACAAAACCCCGAGTTTGCCAGGGCTATATGTGGGCCTTGTTATAAATCTAAAATATAATAATGATTAAAATAAATGATAGAACATGGGTGAATTGACTTAATTTGTATAAATGGCTATAATTCGAATACCATTTTGCATGTAAATGATTGACAAATCACTAACTGAACCGTTGTTACTTTTTTGTTTGTTATATAAATAGAATATTATATAAAATGTCTTTATATATAATGATATTGATAATTTAGTGCCACATTTAAAATGCTAAAGGTTTCAGAGATTTGATTGCTTATTTTATTTCGAAATAAAATTTTCATTCATTTATTAGAATATGGAGATAATATAATTTGTTTTAAACGGGATATCAAATTTTAAAAAATATATATATTAAGTTGTTTTCAAAATAATACCAATTTAATTCCAAAATAATAAACACGGGACACAAAATAATAATAAAATAATAATAATAAAAAAATAATATTTTAAATGCAAATATTAATATTTAATGTTTTAAAATTATCTGTGAAATCTATATTTATTTTTTCAAATTAGATCATTTTAACATAAAAAGATAAGCAACATATATCTCTCTATTATTTATAAAATTATATATATATATAATATAATTAATATTATCGTTTCGCGTATATATTTATAAATTAATTATAAAATTGATATAATAATAAAAATAGTACTTTTAAAAATTAATGATTGAAAATAAATCATATTTAATCATATTTAAATATATTAAATAATAACTTTTTATACGTGAAATACAAAATTGAATAATACCTTTAAAATTTAACAAATAAAACTAAAAATACAAAAGTAAATAAGTTTTTTATTTTATTTTAAATATACTCATTTAGATTTTCATTTAAATTTCAACAAAAATATATATGAACTCACATACAGAATCTAAAAATTAACCAAAAAAACAAGCCAAACGACATAACAAAAGAAATGTCAAAAGAAAGCAGCCGACAACAACCAAACAGAAGGAGATAGCGGACATTCCAGTCATAATTTAGATGAAGGAAGAGATTGGCGGCATCTAAAGTCGGCCAATTTGATAAAAATGTTCTCAGGCGGAGCAGTGAGTTATGGGGACCCCCCACGTTTGCTAATAGTTTAACTTGATGCGTCAATCTCCTACAGTACCTTGTTGATCCTTTCAAAACTTCCTCGTGTCACACTTTTGTTTGTTTGCTTTTTTAACACGCCATTATCCTTTCCTTCCTCTTTTATATGGCTTTGGTATATCCCCTTTTTAAAGCAACGTATATGATTTCTAAAGATTCACAAGTTTTCAAACTATTAATTTTAAATAGAACAATCTTCAAAGACTTCTATTTATTTTGAGTATAAATCGTATTTTAAAAACACTTTAATATATTCAAAATAATGAAATTTTAAAAAATATCCTTAATATTTGAAATCAGAGATAATATATGGGATAATAATAAAATAATATAATAGGTTGACGTTGATAAATGATCGTTAGAGGGAAATGTTTATTTTTATACTTTGCGCATAATTTTAAGTTGATTTATAAATTTGAAGATAGAAATAGCTAAAAGTTGTTTTTGAGCTCTAGATTTAAATCTATTTGACCCATGTGAGAATGAAAAAGGAGAAGGTTCACACATACAAACATAAATATATATAGAAAGAAAAGGGAAAACTAAATTAGGAAGTTGTGCTACATTGACAAAAAAATTAATAAACCAAAAGTCAAGGTGCTCGCAGCGATGTCCTGGCAACCATCCAATTTCCCCTACGTCACTGGACTTGGGAATTACTCGCTTCAAACATGCGTTGGAATATTTGCATACTTTTTATATTGAGGAAGACGTTGATTTCTACCTGGCGCTTAGTGAAGTGATTTCATGTCTATCTTCGATATATGCCAACTTATTCATGTTCTATATTTGAGCCTCTGTTAAACACAATTAGAACCTCTATAAGAACCTGCTTGTTTCAGAATAATAATATTTCCAATTTTCCTATCAAGCCATAGTTTGGAGAACGGTATTTCTAGATTCTCAAAGCTTCCTTTCAAAGGAATTTCAAAATTTCAATCGTTTGATGATATCATAGGATCTTCTTCCAAATTTTCCATGAATTTACATTCTTGGCTATTCTCTTCCCGATCTTTCCCCCATGAATCCCTCCATTAATGCCTTTACCCACTCCGAATGTAGAACAAGTTGTCCAAACATCATAGTTCTTTTTCACAAAATCTTTTTTTGTGTTTCTGTCAAAAGTGAAGTTGGAACCAAAACATCAATCTACAGAATGATAACGAGAAGTTAATATGATTATTGAGTCGCCACAGAAAACTTGTAACAGGATCATTACTGAAACATTCCCCTCACGGCTCTAGTTTACGTTTCCTTGACAACTTCTGGGTTCTGAAGAAAAAAAACGTATAAAACTGGTCAATATTTGAATGACTTCCTCTTCAACCCGGATACAAATATTTGGCTCATTTCATAGGATATAGATTAGTTCGATCTTTTAAATTTTGGATTGTTTTCTCCACAATAGGAACCTACTCATTTAATAATGAAAGAGATCGCTAATTATCTGTTTATATAACACTGGAATATTTAGGATTCTTTTTTATAACCAAAACCCTTTCTAATCCATTTTTTTTCTGAAACTGGCGAGTTAGAAGTGCGAAGAAATAGAGCGTGGAGTCTTGCAGCGTCAGGCTTCATCTGAATCGAGCCTTTCAGAACACGGTGGCGGACAATGTCTATGCAAATCAGAGGTGCAGAGACAATCGACTGCGAGGGAGGGAGGGCTGGGCCACGTACTAATTAAAATGTTTCCGAGGCAATGATGGAAGACAGTAAGGTTTGAAGTAGGACTTGTCTAGAAAGACATTCTGTATATGTCACCTGCTTCTTGTCTCTTCTATAGATGAGCAAGGAAGACGTTGAAGACTTGGATGATTGAAAAACTCGATATGCTATGTAATGCTTTTATATCTACTTCCTCGTTAGCTCTTTACTTCAGATATGGAAATATCAAATAGTGAACTGTACAGATTGGAGAGAAATATAATTACAGTTATAACACAAATGTATCCATGAATCAATTAATGTTTTAAGGACTCCATAAAAACAATTTTGATTACCAAAGAAGTGAATTGTGATTCGATAAGGTGATAAATGGAGAAATGCTCGCATGTGTCGAGGACAGCTCCTCACAGTGGTCAAACAAGACATTTAAAAATAAGAAAATAAAGATGAGTCAGGAATAGGCTGGCGGGATTTATTGGCATTCTTTCAAATGGAGGTCAAGGCTTAACAAAGGTGAAAGTAAAGGTCCAAGGCTGCTGGGGATGCCAAATGGATTTCCCCAGGAACAAAGGTCTTCTTCCCCGCTGGGGCTGGCAGATTCTGTTGATTGGAAGGAGTGAGTAGAGCATGCCTGGAACATCTAGGTGGATGCCATTCCTTGAAACCCACTTCAACTGCAGCTTTTGCTAAATCTACCATAAACTTCAGGGTAAATCGATGCACTCTTCAGCAATCAACACTGAAAGCCATTAAAAGGAAACTCTACGTTTCAACAATTTATTCTAATTACCTGTAGTTTAGGAAATATGGCAGTAATAAGTTGTGTCAATTTCTCTTATCTTCACTTATTTTATTTCTTTCAACCACTCTCTCTTTATGGCTCTTTGTCATTATTATTTCATTATATGTGCATATATGTGTGTAGCTACATATATTATGGTAGTAGGTACATGTAGATAGCTGTAATATTTGCATACTAATTATATGCATTATGATGTTCCAAAGAGGTAACCGATTTCTTAGACTGATGTTGTTGTTGCTTATTCCTCAAGTCGCTTAAACAATCTCCATTAGGTTCCATTGTCTCAGCTTTTCTATTATAGTTATGGGGCTTTCCTAGAGGTCTTTTTTGGAGGATTTGATACAAATTTCTTCGACTATATCCTCTGATTGGGGCCAAATTGAAGTACAACAATATATGACAATTCGCTCACTCTTCGCTCTGCCAATGTATAAGAAAGTATCTAGCATGTATTTATCAGTAATAATATTTCCAATTGTAAAAAAAACAGGCTATATCTACCAACCTATCCTAAACATTTCTGACTATGCATACTAAACCTTAATCCATTTAGAATGAAAAAAAAAAAGTGGGTATAGGCTAGTTAAGATATAATTAAAATACAGATATTTTTGACAAAGTTAATGTTCCGATTAATATTCAAATATTCCGTCAATTTTTTAATCCCATGGTTCGGTAAAAAGCAAAATCCGCGGTAATTATAAAAGAGCGGGGACTTACTGCAGGGGGATGATGAAATGGCTGATGGATCAGTTTTTTACACCAATCATTATTGTCCCGGCTTGATTTGAGTGAGGCTTTAATGAGGATTTAATCAACTTGCGTTGTATATAATTTAATCACTCCACTGACCCCCGTTCATAAAAAACAGCCCTGCCCCCAGGTCCAATTTATCACATAATTAATAGTTACCTTTTTTTTTATTACCTAGCGTTATATAGTTAAGTTTTCAGGTGCAATTGCCCATCTTCATTTTAAATTAAGATTTCGTAAGTTTAGATGTTTTTTTATGTCTAGTATGATAACGATTTTCAAACTTTGAACTTTTTGTATAGAACTAACAACAAACTTAGTTTATATTTCTCCAATATACCATTTAGAGTAAATATATATAAGTTTTTCCTATATTATTTTAGAGAGGTGTCGAAAGGTGTCTGTAACCTATATAGAAATCTACCAAGATAAATTCTTTCATATATTCCATATCATTCCCCAACTATAGAAATATACCAATAATTAAATGATAACGGCAGTCAGAAAGTAAAAAAGACATAACTTATTTTATCTTTTGCATTTTAAATCTAGAACATGGTATGTTGTCGTGTCCAATGAAGAGCCTCAGATGTCTCCATGCATCTCTAAGAACATGGTATCTTGTTAGGAAGAGGCCAAAAGGCTGTCACAATGAGCCATCTTTTTGTTCGGATACTTGGAAGTTCTTCTCGACCGATCAGACTAAAAGGGAATCTAATTTGGATGTCTTTGGTTATCCAATCCTCTTATTCATGGTCAAAAACTGTGAAATACGTGAGATCAGGCGAGCTGTGATCAGAGCGGCGAGCAATGTTAAGGGGCAATGACTTGCGGCCATCTTGATGGCAAGAAGATGTAGTTCGGCGTTGGTTATATTCAGAATATGGTCCTAGCTTTGGTGTCCAATCTAGGCTTAGTACCTCGATGAGAATATCCTTTATCTTCGGTATCAACATATCAAGGCTTGCTAAGGTCAATCCACTCTTTAGTGTCGTTTTTATTCAGCACCAATTACCTCAATCTCAAATTTACAATTTTTTTCCACCACTATAATCTTATCAAATCTATTTTAAAATTTGATGATTTTCCAAAATTTTCCATTATAAATGAATTGTCCAGGAAAAAAGAGATAACAAAGGCAAAACATCTATAAATATAGCTGCGGGAAAAAAAAACGTGTTTTCCTGAAGTTCAAATAAGCATTAGAGAAAAAAAAAAAAGAAGAAAAGAAAGAAAACATGATCAGGAACATCCTGTGTTTGTGATGTTATCTGCCCGATGAGAGAAGTTTCTAAACAAAATTCCCTGTTTTAAGGAAGGATACGACTTGAAGGGGAATTGTTGACGTCAGCTCCAAGTATTGCCACACCAAGACGTCGTACTGTGGAAAATCTACAACGTGCTATCCGTCTAGGAATCTACCTTCTAAATATGCGTCTACAAGATACGTCTTAATGATTATAGAGTACATTCCCCTAAGCATAGTTTACAGTTATAGATCTACAGCATTCAATTTATCACGGAGAGTAAGGAAGATCAAAATTGGACTCGTCAAGGACTTGCTACTGGTTAGAGGGACTCCTCCTCTTTGTAAGAGAATCAGTCCGTTACTCAAGATCCATCCACTTGCATAACATTTCTTACATCTTCTTTCGTAACCTATCTACTTATACCAGACATTATTTCATTCCTTGTTGTCTCTATTGCCGCATTAATTTTCCATGTCTTAGTCGGCATATTTGCATCCTTAGAAATTACCAGCTATTTTCTAATTTTCAATAGATTGGGTCCATTCCAAGACTAAACAATACACTAGAATATTTGAAAAAGAAAGAATAAATAGAATTAAGGTAAAGAGTTTCTTTTAATTTTGATTTTGCAAGTTTTCGAGCAAAATTTCTGCTCTTCAACTGACAAATACTTCTATGTACAATATAAAATTGTACAGAAATGATTGAAAAATGTGTTATTGGCATGTGCTCTGGTGGGTAACTCTAGGTAACTATTACTTACATAAAACACTAGAATATATCAAAATGATGATACAAACTGTGCGATCTTTCTTAAGTGGATTCTACAAGAAGTGATTGAAGATGATACAGGTTGTTGCTAAGACAGACTCCAGTATAGGTATTAGGAACAAGGCGGGTTCAGCGACATACTGTAGATCCATGCTCCACACAGAACCTGTATGTTTACTGCCGACATAGTACTAAGGCTTGTGTTGCTCCCGCAGGTGAACAAAGTTTTCAACGACCCTGAGTGGGAGACCGGGGTGTCGGACATGCGACAAGGTTGGCTTCCTGAGATACCAGAGATGTCGCTGGAACACTTCAAGTCCGTCTCGGTGAGTTACTCAATCTAACATCTTAGAATTTGCATATACAATCCTAATATCATATATTTAAACTTCCAGGAGCAACATTGAAGCTACTAAATTCCAACCGTAAAAGAGAATTTATTTTACCTATAGTACTCAGAATAGAACATATCAAACAGCGCAGTATTCTGATAACCAGAATGAAGAAAAAACAAAATTTCTCAGCCTATTGAACTGGAAGAACCTTTTTACAGAATTGTTGATAGGCTTATTTTTCACGTAGGAAATGGCTTAACCGTAAGCTTATGAGGAAATAACGAAATTTTCAAATATTCCAGGGAAGAATAGAATTAAGGTAAAAAGCGAGAGTTGCAGTCTGGAGAAACAAACTGACAAAAATAGATCCTTTATGATATTCAGAAATAATATTTCTCTTTATGACTAATTAGGATAACAATAAAGTTCAAGGAATTTCAATATTTACTTTATGTAGGTTGTTGTATTTAGCGAATGCCTTGAATAAAGATCTAATTTCGGTTGTTAGACATCACTAAAGAAAATATTTCAATTTTATAATTTCTAGGAGAGACAGGGATGTTAACAAACACTGTGTTCCAGATGGAGGAAGCCTTCCAGAAGTCGTACGAGCACCTTCAGTATTTCGCGGTAGGCCTGGAGCAGATCGTGTTGGACCAGGTACTGTACCAAGGCGAGCAGGAGACTCAGTTCATCGAGCTGGAGGGCGAGCTCACGCAGATCCTGTGCGAGCTGCAGCTCGGCATGAAGATGGTCGGCTTAGCGCCCAACCCCGACGTAACGCGGGCGGCCATGCAACACAAGTATCGCGACGTCCGCGAGAAGTCACGGCGCAACCTTCGCAACTACATCATCCTCCGAGACTTCCTCAAACTGACAGACTACATCGCCAAGCTCTTTACCTACCACATTTCCAACCTCAATACTTAACATCAACTTCCGCCTCCCTGACTGAGGCACCCACCCCTTCTGTCTGTGATGCTATTATTTATTAATTTATTTATTTTTGACCCCCGAACTGTGATCACCGCGCCCTCATCTCATTTTGTATAGTGTTTTAAAAAAAATTATTGTTGTCCATGGCGACAGAGAGAGGGAGCAATCTCTACTCTCCATTGTTGGGTTAGCACCAAAATCGTGTTAAAAAAAACAATGTGAAAAGAAAGTTGTAATAACGATGTTTTAATATTGGTATCATCATTAAAACGGGACGCGCGTAATGTAATTTTTTCTTGCCCTCTCTCTCTCTCCCAAAGTACCAAAGAGATCATCGTAGACACTGCGACGTCTACCGCACGGCAGCTTGCTGATAAAAAACCAACAGCGGGTTTAGTACTTGGATAATGGCAGCTTCGACATCCGGGAGGCTTAATGGCCTTACTTGCTAATAGCAGGCATAGGGCCTGGACGGCAAAAAATCACCCAGACTCGGCCCGGTTCTTTCCTCCATTTTCACCGGTAAAAATAGGTTTCTCATTAAACATGCTATTTCGGACACCTGTAGTGAATGTGTGTGATTTCACGTGCCATTTAAAAAAAATTGTTGGAATTATCAAAGTTAAGTGTTTTTAGCTCTCTTCGATTTTTTTCGATATTAATTGGCACTTTCTAATATTTGTTAGCCTTAAGCTTTCTAAGGTGTTTGACACAGATTGACCGCAATGTCTACCTACTATATTGAGCATTAGTTTACCTTGAAACAGTGCAATATTGGCTTGTTGTTTGTATATATGCCCAACCCTTTCCTTCTACTGGGTTAGGGCATATATATACCATCGGTTTTCAATACTATATAAATTATTAACAATGTAACTTATGCAGAAACTCAATATAATATTGGCCATCTATACTGTAATACGAAACGTTTTTTAAAATCAAAACTAGTATATTCTGAGATAAAATTTGCATAATATACAGAAAAAATTGTCTTATTCCAAATTTTGTCTAATTTAAACAATCTTATCTGAATTATTCTTTGTGAATCAACAAGGAACTATGAATATATTGGTAGATATGTAATTAGATTATATGTAATTAGGAACATCCAGATATACATTTCTATATTAAATATTGTTTTTTCTTTCTCTTTGTGTGTTTGCACGTTATCCTTTCTTAGCCTATTTTCAATAAGTAATTTTTATATAAGACAACACACACACACGTCACTACAACTATCATTATTTGAAGCTAAGTCAAATTGCAATACACAGCTTGCCAATTTTAATATATCTTTTAAAATCACCGAGAGATGAAAAAAAATTGTGAGATTCCAAAGGGATAATCTTGTACAACAGGTTTTACTGTATATCATTAGAAAGCACTTTAAAGTATATAGAAATATAGCTTAGAGAGGAATTTTTTTATTATAAAAAATATCTCTGCAGCTTTTTTTTCACCAAGGTGATGGTGAGATTTGTAAAAAGTTCGTTTGTTTTCGACCACACGACTGTACAAGTTCCTATACAGTACGTCTACTTATTTATTTTGTCATATTTATTTGAGCCATTTTACATGGGAAATATATTTTGAAAATATTTATGAGATGGTTAATCATTTGTGCAAACCATTTTAAAATAATTTTTTATATATTTCAAAATAAACACATTTTTAAATTTTATTTTTTAGAAACACCGTAATATTGTGATTATATATGATATAATATATACATTTTAAAAATTACCTTCTTAAAAATCTTAATTTATTCATGCACACAACATAAAATATTTCCTGTTACTTAATTATAATATTATGATTACTTAAATATTTTGAAAAAAAAAAACGAATTATTATTTTTAAATAAAAAAAAAGTGTAATGCAATTAATTTTGTATGGCTTTATAGCCAAAAGATATTTTAAAGGAATACAGGGTATTTTACACTTTAAAACATTTGAATTTTATATTTGAACTATATATACAATTTGTGTGCTTTTAAAATAATTATTTTATTATATTTTTTAAAAGATAATTATTATATTTATAAGGTTAGAAACTTTTTAAGACAACTATATTTTTCTAATTTTTTACTATTTATAATCATAGATACATTCCATTTTTATGTACTTAAATTAATAATTGTTTTTTAGAAATATTACAAAAACAGTGTTTTAAATTATAGTTTTATATTTATATATTTTTATATAATTCCAAGCTGTTGTTTAATGTAAATATATACAATGTGTGTATATATAATTTTATATTTTAAACATAAATGTTAAATTGGTTTGAATGATTCCATCTCTGTACAGTTGTGTAATATTTCACCCCAACTTTCCTGCCATATAAAAACATATTATTAGGCCATTATATAATTTTTTAAAATTTCATTTTATGCAATTGACATGTAAATAAAAGTAGAATTTATTGAATTCTTAAAAAATCAATTTGTTGAAAATTTATATAAATATATTTAAATGTTTATAAAATAAATTTATATGTTCTTTCCCTATATTTTATTTTCAATTTTTACTCATATACTCACCCGATTGATTCACTAAGGTAAAAAATTAAGGGGGAAAATGAAAAGGAAATATTATCCCATTAAAATATTATATAAAATGATCAAATTCGGCATGCAAATAATTTATTTCAAATAGGTTAGCAATCTAGCAAAAAAATAATAATATTCAAATATTAACTTTATTAACATCTTATAACGCGATATCCCAAACTCAGGGGTATTTGCGTCAATACATTTCTTTACATCATAACAAATTGGCTATATTAATATTCCAATTATGCCAAAAATGAATAATTAATTAGGTAAAATTTTCATTTAAAAAATAAGTTGAAAATAAATGCCAGACACTTCAACCTAAAATCATTAATTTTCAACATTTTTAGCTGCTTTTTAATTCAGGAAGGTTTCTTGAATGAGGGTGATGAGCTTCAATGAGTCTTATAAAATGGAATCCCAAACGTTCTCGATCCATTTAGTCCAGGGATCTGGTTTGCCAATTTCTCCCTACAGAATTCCTTACATCGAGGAATTCCTCCATCAGCCGAGCCGTCTATTATTTTCCAGAAAAAGTGACCTAGGTCCGATAATTCCCTAAACATTTTCACATGAGGTTCAAGAATCTCGTGAAGGCTGCTTCTACTACAGTGTTTTTCCACCCAACATTAATGGAGTGAAAGTGGGCCCTGGGTTCTTTTCAAAGGAAGATTCTTTGAGATTCAACTGAATCTCTATTTGATAGGGAAGATAACCTGAGCCCATCGACAAAAAGGATACAAACCATTGACCTTTTCTCAAAAAAAGAACCATCATTAAGCTGTTGATAAAAACGCGGTTGTGATGTGTGTGTGATCTTGGAATCTTATCAGAGGTGGCTGGAAGTTCTTCAGTGAGTTACCTATTACGGATCTTTTATGTTTTCTTCAGAGAGTTGCCTAACTATTACGGACCTTTTATGTTTTCTTCAGAGAGTTGTCTAACTATCACGGACCTTTTATGTTTTCTTCAGAGAGTTACCTAACTATTACGGAGCTTTTATGTTTTCTTCAGAGAGTTGTCTAACTATTACGGAGCTTTTATGTTTTCTTCAGAGAGTTACCTAACTATTACGGACCTTTTATGTTTTCTTCAGAGGGCTACCTAATTATTTCGGAGCTTTTATGTTTTCTTCAGAGGGCTACCTAATTATTACGGAGCTTTTATGTTTTCTTCAGAGGGCCACCTAATTATTACGGACCTTTTATGTTTTCTTCAGAGAGTTACCTAACTATTATGGACCTTGCATTATTGTCTTGCACGAGTAAGAAATCACACAATACATATAAAAAGATCCAAACATATATTTGTAGATAAATTGGAAAAAAAAGCTGAATGCATCGAAGATTGAATTTTCCAAGAAAACCAACGAGTATTCTGTTCCAATATTTACAGAATACTGTGGGGTCGTCATGCCATTGCAAAGGCAGATATATAGGCCATGTTACGCTCTCTTTAAGAGACAGAAGCTATGGACATAAGTGACTTCCTTTTCTGCTTCTCAACCTATCAGGATATGAGGGGATTTATAAATTACTTTCGGAAAATAATACATCTTAAAAGGCCACCTCACGCCCAATTTCCTTTGTGTAAAAGCCTCTTAAATAGAATAGAATAATTAGAGATGATTGTGTTTCTTATATAAAAGGATGTCTAAGAAATCCAATTATTCACACAAGTAATAGTGGAAAACTCTCCGATGGTCCAAACTTTTCAGGGCTTGAATAGTATAAATTGGACTGATTGTTTTTGCTGTTGTTCTTCTTTTTTCTTATCTCCACACTGGGTGAAGTAGAATGCGTCTGCCTTTGTCATTAAGGCTGGGAGCACTACTCAGTGGCAGGCCAACTTAGCTCCAAAAGAAATGGCCGCCTTTAATATAAGGAACAGACGCCATGTGCAGCTGCTCCTAACATGGAGTACAAACGCTGCTCATCCTATATCCCTGGATCAGGAGCCCTTACAGGGTACTATCAGCCGGGCCAGCTGAACCCAGGTTTTTTTAGTGAGCTTGTTACTGCTCCCCCTCCTCCTTTTTCATCCGGGCTTGGGACCGGCAAGAGCGGAGTTAGTTTTTGTTGTTGAATACCCAGAGTGAAACATTCTTGTTATATACTTTATATGTACAACTGATTAATAACAGAGAAAACGAGAAAATTATATAAATGACTCATTAAAATATGTAACACACAGATATTTATTTGTTTCGCAAAAGGCAACCTAAACACCAAAGTAACATAATTAAATCTAAACTTAGCCAACCTTTGAATGAGAGCCGATTCGAACATTTTGGATAATTGAGGAGTTAGGATACTTGGGGAAGTAGGATAATAGGGAATTTGGGTTCCTTAGGGTTTGGGATCCTTGAAGGGTAAGGGTGATTAGGGATTGGGATCCTTGGAGAGTTAGGATAATTAGGGAGTTGGGATTCTCTCTCCTGGGGATTGGGATACTTGGGAGGTTAGGATAATTAGGGAGTTGGGATTCTCTCTTCTGGGAATCGGGATACTTGGGAGGTTAAGGTAATTGGTGAGTTGGGATTCTCTCTTCTGGGGATCGGGATACTTGGGAGGTTAGGGTATTTGGGGAGTTGGGATTCTCTGTCTTGGGGATTGGGATACTTGGAGGGTTAGGATAATTGGGGAGTTGGGATTCTCTCTCTTGGGGATTGGGATATTTGAGAGGTATGAATAATTAGGGAGTTGGGATTCTCTCTCTTGGGGATTGGGGTATTTGGGAGGTAAGGATAATTGGGGAGTTAGGATTCTCTCTCTTGGGGATTGGGATAATTGGAGGGTTAGGAAAATTGGGGAGTTGGGATTCTCTCTCTTGGGGATTGGGATATTTGGGAGGTATGGATAATTGGGGAGTTGGGATTCTCTCTCTTGGGGATTGGGATATTTGGGAGGTAAAGATAATTGGGGAGTTGGGATTCTCTCTCTTGGGGATTGGGATATTAGGGAGGTAAGGATAATTGGGGAGTTGGGATTCTCTCTCCTGGGGATTGGAATATTTGGGAGGTAAGGATAATTGGGGAGTTGGGATTCTCTCTCTTGGGGATTGGGATATTTGGGAGGTTAGGATAATTAGGGAGTTGGGATTCTCTCTCTTGGGGATTGGGATATTTGGGAGGTTAGGGTAATTAGGGAGTTGGGATTCTCTCTCTTGGGGATTGGGATATTTGGGAGGTAAGGATAATTGGGGAGTTGGGATTCTCTCTCTTGGGGATTGGGATATTTGGGAGGTAAGGATAATTGGGGAGTTGGGATTCTCTCTCTTGGGCATTGGGATATTTGGGAGGTTAGGATAATTTGGGATTTGGGATTCTTCTCCTGGGGATTGGGATATTTGGGAGGTTAGGATAATTGGGGAGTTGGGATTCTCTCTATCGGGGATTGGGATATTTGGGAGGTAAGGATAATTGGGGAGTTGGGATTCTCTCTCTTCGGGATTGGGATATTTGGGAGGTTAGGATAATTGGGGAGTTGGGATTCTTCTCCTGGGGATTGGGATACTTGGGTGTTTAGAATAATTAGGAAGTTGGGGTTTTTGGGGATTGGTATACTTGGGAGTTAAGATAATTGGGGTGTTGGGGTCCTTGGGGATTGAGATAATTGGGAGGTTAGGATAATTTGGAAGTTGGGATTTGAATACCTGGGGATTAAGATAATTAGAAATTCAGAATCTTAGGGGATTGGGACACTTGGAGTGTTAGGATCATTGGGGAAAATATGACCAACCATATATACAAGATTCATTGTGAGAGCTGCCAATGCTCTTGTATTGATGAACTTCTAAGAAACCTGAAGAAAAGAATCAAGGAAACATAAATACAATATAAGCAAGAAAAACCATAGATATCCCAGTTATACCAACATCATGAATTCACAGGTCATCTTCCAAACTTTGAATCTGCGGAAATATTACATTCAGGTATCATCAACAGAAATGTAAAGAATCACTAAAGAAAGAGACTTTAGAATCCATCAATAATCCTTCATCAATTAATATATATATATCGAAACAACCAGTAAATATGATTAATTTAACCTATAACACAATATAATGCGGCTATGATTATAGAACAACGTTTAACAAGTTTTACCACAAATGTTTCTTTTTACAGAGCGAAAAATCGTAATTTTAATTATTTCAAGGAGAAATAACGACTATTTCTATCCTTAGGGATGAAATATGAAAGGATGAATTGTGAAGAGTAATGATAACGGAAAAAATAAAAGTGTCCAGGGATGGGAACCTATAACACTTTTATTTTCCGTTCATCATTACTGTTCACAATTCATCCTTTCATACTTCATCCCTAAGGAGAGGAATAGTCGTTATTTCTCCTTGAAATAATTAAATCTATAATAATAACACACCATAGAAAGAGTAGGCTAAATTCCATATGTTTTTCAGAAATTTCCATCTTTATATTTTTTAATGTTTACATTTATAGGGTCAAGGATTCGATAAAAATTTGCAGTTACTATTATATACACAAGGAGTTTCACAACAATTTCTAACTTTCTTCTAGTTATTTATTCGATGTATGAGCCATTCTACAATTTAATTTGATAATTCAAAATAAGCCTTTCGATTTCTCAAATTAAATTATAAAATGGTTCGTTTTTAGAAATATGTCTTGAATTGTATATTGTTGCACAAACATTTCTCGAGTTAAGTTTAATTCGACCAAAAGTTTGAAATACTATCTTTTAAAGGAATATAAAAGAAAAAATATGTATTCACAATAGAAATCATACTAATAGTTACTTTTAATCGAAATAGTGTTGGAGAATGTAATGCTGCTATACATTAGAACCTCTATGAGAGGACACTTACGCTAGAGGAAACTTCACTACAAAGGACAGTTTTCATTAACAAAATTATCATTTTTACTATTTAGCAACTCTCCAATAAGAGGACACCTTTTCCTAAAGGATACTTTATCTCTACAACTAGGTTTCCTTTACAGAGAGGTAGTTCTACTGTATATTTAAAAGCTCGTTCCACATGCTGGCCATATTTATCCAAGACATTTGAGTGGGTTGCGAGCGATAATTGCTCTAAGTGAAGGCTCCCAATTAAAGGCCCATATTTCATAAGGCTTCCTGAAAGTGAAAATGTATGGTTGGTAATTTGCAAATCAAAGCAAGAATGATCGTTTATGTAACACGAGACAGGGTAGGACATGGTGGAAATGGATGAGATTCTATTCCCTTCCTTCTCGTCATGTTTGCCGATACGTATAACGAAACAACGGTGAAACGGCACTTTTAAATCAAGGAAAAATTAACATTCAGAATTTGATTTGAAAGCCAAATGAACATAACAATATTGTTTTGATGCGTTAATTATTTGAAAAAGGAAATAACAGATTGGTATTGAGCGTTATTGACGTGAATGGATTTTCCAGTCATTATCAAGGCGGCAATTGATATGTTTTAGAAACTCTCGAGTCAGACATATTATATGTTAGGTATATATATGTTATATTAAAATATTATTTTATTTAAAATTATAATTTCATAGATTCAAATACTCTGCTAAATCGACCGCCAGAGGTAATGCTTCCCCTATAAAAACTCATTGATGTTGTTTCCCAATGGCCGGCTCAAATCTTTGTACATTGTGTAAATAATCTTTTGTTTTCCTTGTTCTACTCGCCTTAAGCCAGGCAGTACTTTTATCAAATTATGTTTTTGATAAATATTCCTTAGCTCAAATAAAGAAATCACTGATCAAAACCATTTTTATTATTATTCTTTCAAGATTTTAACCATGACTGCATTACCATAGCATAATTCTCAATATCTGATCAAAAATCAACAGAAATCTTATCATTTTTATTTATATAATATACACACACACACACACAAAAACCTTTATTAAGACACACTGGTCTTACAGAGGATTCTCCTTGGGGTTACAAGATGGAGAAACCTATGAAAGTGGGAAATATACGAAGGGATAAAAATGGAGAAATATTATATACACATGATAAATATATATAGATTATTATTTGAATGATCCTATGGAAAATAAGAATATGGATTTGGAAAAAAAGGGTGTTAAGTGGTGCTTTAATATTTGTGCGTAATTCCGCTCATATTTGTGTAACTTTCTAGAGAAATAGGCTACTGGGTGTAAAATTCCTTGTTTATCGGGTTGTTTAAGTATTGCTCCTACGCCTAACATAGATGAATCTGTAAATATATGCACAGGGTTTTGCGGATCATATAGCTGCAAAATGGGTTTTGTCATCAATGCATTTTTTTTCTTCTTATATTTAAACTAGTGTTGCCACCTGTCAATTACAGTCTAATATATATATATAATTATATATAAAAATATATATTAAAAATAAAAGAAACATATCCTGACCAGACTCACAGGAGCATTTCTCGATTATATATATATATATATATATATAAGTTAATTGTAAAAAAAGAGGTTGAAATAATTTGAAGAGAGAAATATATACAAATATATATTTAACAGAGAGTGAGAAGCATGCTTACTCCGTTTTAATATAAATTGAAATAAATGAATAAAGAAACATAATTAGTAGAATCAGGCATACTTTAGCCACGTTTTAAAAGTTAAAAGAGAAAACGAAAATATAGCGTGGTGAGTATCTTTTTATTAAAATTACAAGCTTTCAAGCAAAATGCTTTTCATCAGGTAATCAAAAATATATATATATATATATATATATATATGTGGAGAGGTAAATACATCCACCTAAGTAAGATTTGAAAATTAAAATTAAAGCGGAATTGCCACGAACAAGCACGCATCAACACACTCAGAGAGCGAGCGAGAAATTCAGTTAGGAATGAGGGAAGTTTAACCTCAAGTGTTTTCCCGAATTATGTATATATTTTATTTGTTTTAAACTTATTTTAAACTGAATTTCTCGCTCGCTCTCTGAGTGTGTTGATGCGTGCTTGTTCGTGGCAATTCCGCTTTAATTTTAATTTTCAAATCTTACTTAGGTGGATGTATTTACCTCTCCACATATATATATATATATATATATATATATATTTTTTGATTACCTGATGAAAAGCATTTTGCTTGAAAGCTTGTAATTTTAATAAAAAGAAACTCACCACGCTATATTTTCGTTTTCTCTTTTAATAATTAGTAGAAGGACGTTTATATTTTTATTTTTAAAAGGTGAATATTTTCAATTTTTCAATATAAATTTAAATATTTCAACGGCAGGTTTAAAGAACGGAACTCTCCAGTTTATAAATAGGCTTTTACACGTCATACGTTTGTCCAAAAAAAAAAAACAATAACTGGGATAAGGAACCAGATATTCTTCAATATTGAACAATAAAGTAAAAAAGAGTATTTTTTAAAAGTAAACTTAAGAATATATTTTTAGGTTTAGTACATTTTATTATTTTTGGTTGTTTTGCTATTCTTTTATATATATTGTTTGTTTGGAAAAAATATAAATAAACTACTTATAAAATGAAAGAAACCATTATATGCACAAAAAAAGGTAAATAAAGTATATTTTGATAGAAAGAGGATTGATAAGAAGAAATTTAAGACCTTTCAATTTTGTCATCACGTTGTAAGTAACCACATTGTCAAAATTGCATGGTTTTAAAGAGAAAATGCTAATTATAGGATGTTTCTGTATGCGTGTATAACACAGTATTCTGAATATAGCAATATGAAATTATACAAGGTTATCCCAAAAGTTCGCAAACACTTGCAAAAAAATTGAAATACCAATATTATTCACCGTTATGTATAATGTCTTTGTATTATGTATAAAGTATTTGTATTATGTATTATTATGTATTCGCGCCGTAATAATATTATTCGCCAAGTAATAAGAAAACAACGCTCAAAGAAAAACACGAACTTTTGAGACAACCTTATATATGACAGTACACCTATCCCCCAATTTACGCGGTAGATACGTTCCTGAGAAAAACGTGTAAATCGGGGGATAGGTGTACACAGAAATAAAAATAAAATGCTTTGACAGGTTAAAATATGTAGTCAGCACATAAGCTCGGGATTCCTCGTGAGATGTGTACACAGCGCATGTATTCAATCACAGTAGCATTTAGTATAGTGCGATAAAAACAAAACAAAAAAAAACTTATTTGGGGAACCGTCTAAAAGCGAAAACGTGTAAAACAAGTACCGTGTAAATCGGGGGATAGGTGTATTCTGTCATGGGACAGTTCCATTCCGGTAGGTATTTTTGTAGGGAGTTTGAAACTTATGATTATAACATAGAGGGAAATGCAGGGTATCATTGTTAGAAGAAACACGTCAGGTTTAACTTTGGTCTCTTCCAACAAACTAGAGATTCAAACCCCCACCAATCCAAATCACACACGACACACACAGTGGTTCAATTCGCTTCTGATATAAAATAGATAATGCCAAATTTTACTCTAGAAAAATCGACGCAATATATTTTAAGCCATTTTATCGACGTTGTCGTTAGATGATGCGACGTTGTGAAACAAGGCGTATGCCTATTTCTACAAAAGAGGAAATTTTTCTAATAAAAAAAACTCTTCTCATTTTTTATTTATTCACAAAAATTATCTTCTATTATAAAAAGGCCGCATTAAAGAATCACTATTGAGAATACTTATGATGGAACACCGAACAATATCTACGCAATTATCTCATCACAGAATTACATGTCCAATATAATGATAAAATGTCTGACTATTTGAAACTATTATAGACGCGTATGATTCTTTTTAGAAATTAAACAATATCTACTTCCCTTACTGCAATAGAAAAATTAATAGGAGGGTCTGGCTCATCAGTGGTGAACCTTCCCAGCGGTTTCGCCAATTTAATCTATCATATCGCTGTTATATTGCTAAACCGCAGGGAGGGTTCACCACTGACAACCAGGCCCTCCCTATAATTTTTCCATTACAGTAAGGGCAGTATAAATTGTTTAATTTCGAAAAGAATCATACGCGTCTATAATAGTTTCAAAAATTCATAACAGATGGCGGGATTAATCATCATATAAAAGGTTTATAATCAATACATTATTCAATTTGACTATTACTCCCCTTTTGTGGAAATATTTAAAGAATTTATCTCAAGTGAGAATGGTACAGTGCTTTAATAGTTTTCAATAGACAACAATAATGTTTTACCCTGAACCCTTGAATTATCGACCAAATTCTGGTCTTTTATTGATATAACAGATAATTTATAATAGAATATAATAGTTTTGAATACTCTTAACAGATTGCGCGCTAATGTATCAGATTATTCATATTGATATAAAATAATATTTAACATTTATATGGAACGTTGATAGTTTGTCGCATATATTTCCAAAGTATTATTAAATCGTAAGCATAAAGTCTAAAAGAATTTGGGAGAATCATAAAATAAAACTATTACCCATCTCAAGACCAAGATGGTACTCGTAGAGAGAGAGATTGAGATTGAAACTGATTTATTATAACGCCCATATAAGATTATATAAGGTTAAATACAGAGAGAGAGAGAGATTGATTGATTGATTGAAACACTTTTTATTGACATCTTGTCAATTAGGTTTTACAGAAAGAATGAAAAAATGAGATTATAAACAATGAATTATGAGTGAAGAGGGCTCCACCATCTTGATAGGGTCCTCTTCCAGACCAGGAGGGGTTCTCCTAGGATCCCCCGTAACTCCAGGGCCAGGAAGTGTCTAGAAATCCGCGCCTTTGCAGACGCCAGGATGGCCAGGGCGTCGTCTTCCAGATCATGCCCGAAGGTCCAGCTCTGCAGGTCAGGGGGCTAGTGAATGATGGTGAAGGCATCAAGGAAGACAGGCCTGATCCGCCTATGTAGAGAGAGAGAGAGAGAGAGAGAGAGAGATTGAGATTGAAACTAATTTATTACAATGTCCATATAAGATTATATAAGGTTAAATACAGAATAAATATAAATATGAATAAATAAATAAGTGAAAATAATTGATAAATATACATATATATATAAATATATACAGTCTTCATTGGTGGCGCCCACCGCGGGAAAGACTCCGCCACCGATAGACTGCGAGAGTTCTTTCCCACAGAGTGGGCAGGTCGATGTGATGGCTGGCATTACCCACCTCAAGACCAAGATGGTACTTGTAGAGGGAGGGAGATCAATAGAATTGAAACAATATAAATCCCTTGCTTCAAACTACTGAACTAAACCAACTTTTGTGGCCTCAGTCTGGAAGACAGCACACCGAAAGAAAAGCACCTATTACTGAAATATAACTACAATTTATTTTATAATATAATCTTCCAAAACTCGGGATTCTCTCTCGATAAGCACAAATACGTCATGTTTGAAAACTGTGCAGGGAACCCGCGTAAAAGGAAAATAATGGCAATGTTCTGAAATAGAGCAATCCATATTTATATATGTAGATAATAAAAATATATATATTGGATTGAATAGATATATTGGCAAATAAATATTTATTCAATCAAATCTTATATTTTTACTATCTAAATATAGCCTTCTTCTTCTTTCTTATCTCCACTCAATCATATTAGGGTGTCAAGCTTGTAGAACTTGAGACTTGACAACCATCATGACTGGGTGAAGTAGAATGCGTCTGCCTTTGTCATTAAGACTGAGAGCACTACTCAGTGGTAGGCCGACTCAGCTCCAAAAAAAAAACGGCCGCCTCTGACATGAGGAACAGACGCCATGTACAGCCGCTCCTAACATGGACGCTGCTCATCCTGTATCCTTGGATTAGGAGCCCTTACAGGGTACTATCAGCCGGGCCAGCTGAGCCCAGGTTTTTTAGTGAGCTTGTTGCTGCTCCCCCTCCTCCCTTTTCATCCGGGCTTGGGACCGGCAAAGGCGGAGTTTCTAAATAAAGTAAATATGTAAATAGGTAAAGATTAATTTCAACCACCGAGGTAAGTAATGTAGATTGATTATAGCGACCTTTTGTGGATGTTATATCATGGAAATAAACAGTAGTTTGATTTGATGAGAGACTAGCCGAATGACCCGGGCAACGCCCGGGTTTTACACGATTAAATGTTTTTATTCAAATACTATTTGTTACAATTATAAATTGGCGCTGTGGATGTCACTCTTGTGTAACTTCCCGTTCCAAACTTTGTGTCTGAGATGCGTTATTTTTATAGTGAGATGATCTGACTTTGTGTCTTATGCTCAAATGAATGTTTTTCTGTTAGAAATTTGTTCCTGCATACTAAAAATGAACTAGCTTCACCCGTGGTCTCTGCTTTTTGGAATTTTTCCCGATATAATTTTGCATCTGAAAATTAAACATGATACAGCAATATTGTCATCATAAATTTCTCACTAAAAAACAACTATTTTTGCCCAGAACCTGTCAATTTAAATTTTTCTTGGCTAAAAATCCGATAAATATTTCTTCCAGATTTTTATCTTCCAGATTATAGCTCCAGGAATTTGTGGAACCTTAGAATATTGCGTTGATAGATTAGTTTTCTAATGATTTATTGCTCAAAATACCGTTCATTTGTATCAACACCACAATAGATTAAAATCACACACACAGCTTTATTAAGACCACCGATCTTATACAGATTCACCATAGGAAGAAATCATAAGATGCAGCTCCTATATTCCTGACAGCACAGAACCCAATAGCTTCCAGGTCCGACTCATGTCTAATGGTCACAAAACCATCGTGCATAGGTTAGCGTATTTTTCCATTTTTATTATTGATAATCCACGCATATTTATTCCTTATTTAAACGATAAGGCACAATTTGGATTATAGATTATAAACAAAAGGTAAAAAGACCAAATCCAAATAAATAAACAGTGTGTGACGTTTCGGTAACACACTATTTATTTATTTGGATTTGGTCTTATTACTTTTATTCCTTATTTCAACATATTCTTCTCTTCTTCTTCTTTCTTATCTCCACTCAATCATATTAAGGTATCAAGCTTGCAAAGCTTGAGACTTGCGATGGTGTCTGTTGGAGAAGAGTAGAGCTCATCAATGGATGAGTCAATACAGCAACCATCATTGGGTGAAGTAAAATGCATCTGCCTTTGTCATTAAGACTGGGAGCACTACTCAGTGGCAGGCCGACTTAGCTCCAAAATAAATGACCACCTCTGACATGAGGAATAGACGCCATGTGCAGCCGCTCCTAACATGGAGTACAAACGCTGCTCATCCTGTATCCCTGGAGCCCTTACAGGGTATTATCAGCCGGGCCAGCTGAGCCCAGGTTTTTTAGCGAGCTTGTTTCTGCTTCCTCTCCTCCTTTTTTCATCCGGGCTTGGGACCGGTAAAGGCGGAGTTTCAACATATTCTAAACGGTCTAAATGTTGTTTGAATAGAACAAAATCAATTTCGGTTTGGTTTTATTCATGAAAATGAATAATGGAGTGTTAAGGAATGTATATCGACTTTATCCTTACCCGTGAGCAACAGAAAGGTACAGAGAACTAACTGCATCCCATTTACCTTGATGTAATCTTTTACACTTTTTTTTAATCTTAATAGAGATAGGGGGCGTATAAAAAACAATGATTTGTGACATTCAATAAATGGATTGTTGTGAACAATTTGATGGGGATTTTCTTTCTAAATTTAATATTAAGAATTTCACAAGGATAATCAATGTCCCCAAGGTTGTACGCCTCGACCAGACCAGTCTTGCGTTTCTTGGCGTAATGGGCCATGGACCTTGGATAGGTTTAAAATCTAACATTCAACTGCTAATTTCATTTTCCATTAGGCGAACTGCCGTTGATTGATGGGCATAGACAGGATAGCTCTGGAACTCAATTTGGATTTCAAAGATCTTTTTCCTTCAATGTTTGAGCCAGGAATACTGGGTTTTCTAATCATATCAATGGTTATATATACAGTAGAACCTCCCTGTAAAAGACACCTAATTGCAAAGCCAAAGTGTCCTTTAGGGAAAGGTGTCTTCTTACAGGAGAGTTGCTTAATTGTAAAAATGGTAATTTTGAAAATGAAAACTGTCCTTTATCGAGAGGTGACCACTAGTGGGATGTCCGCTAAAGGTAGGTTTTACTGTATATATAATTATATTAAAAAACAAAGAAGGCATCTCCTGACCAAGAGCACATGCGCTTTTTAGATGGCAGAGCGCCATCTAGTGGAGCAAAAATAAACTAAACGTTTATTTAGCTTGCTCCGTGATATTTGGCCAACCCAATTTCTTGATAAATCAAGAAAAGCCATCCACGAACGCGTTTCGCGCTGTTGGCGCTGGTTAGCGTGGAGAAGGCTGTAACTACTGCGAGCAAAAATATTTTTTGGTCCCAATGGCTTTCCGAAAAATCAAGAAATGGGTATTTAAGGCCAAATTTGCGTAAAGACGCTTAACACATGAAAAAACAATAGAACAAAAAAAAAAAGATAAGTGGGTCAGGTTATATATACAGGTCGACCTTTCTCTAAATTTTCAAAACCTGAGTGTTATGACACATAACATACATAATTCTACATAACCCACAGGTGTGATAAACAAAATTTATCTCGTTTTGATGTGATTTTAAAAAAGCGCGGTGTATAAAGAAATCTTCCTCTCTGAATATTATTTATTTTCTAGGGTCTCCGTGCGCACACGAAGGGGTAATAATGTTCAAGAATTAAATAAGCAAAATACACGCGAATTCATCGAGAATCTGTAAAATGAATAAAATAATTTGAGCAAGAAAGAATAATCATACATTTAGTATCAATATAAACTTTAACAGAGTTAAAACAGTGGCTTCTTCGACAGTTACGGGCCATATTTGAGGGAAAAAATGAAGAAATGAAGAGAGTTTGAGTAGGAAAAGAGATGAAATATCACAATGATGATATTTACTGAAACAATCAGTAAGATTTATATTAGAGATATATAATTATACACCAATACCTCGCTTTGCGTCGTTTCGTTTTACGTTTTTTTCGAAGTTGCGTCGCTGCTTAATTTTTACTGATTTTCACTGTGCGTCGTTAGATTTTCGAAGTTGCGTTGTTTTGGATTCGAGTCTTTAATTTTTTAAATATATATTTTTCCTAAAATATGGCAACACCTTTATTTTTGATTGCGCCATTTCATCAAAATTTTATTTTCACTTTGTGTCGTTTCAATTTGCGTCGTGTTATTTTAGAACGTAACCCCGACGCAAAGCGAGGTATGGGTGTATTTATTATTAGAAAATACATTTTATTAATATTTCAAATCTATATAAATATAAAGAGTACAAATTTTGCAGAAAGCTAAAATGTTGAAAAATAAAAAGTAAGAAAAAGAAAAGAGTTGTGTGAAGTAGATTGAATGAGAAATTAAAGACATTATAATTAAACATCACTTCATCAGCAAACACATTGTCAAATTTTCATCATCTTTATTAGAAAATGTTGACTATTGAATGTTTCTGTATGCATGTGATTGGACATTCGACAAATATTTTTGTTAACTATGACAGTTTAAAAATATATTTTGTTTATATTTTTCTTAGGTATAAAAGAAATAGAAGGCTCAAAACGATTTATTCTTCAAATAATCCGAGTTAGCTCAAGGTCAGCTGTGGATAGAATTCCAAGTGAAGAGTTTTTGTAGTGGATGTTCCTAGCAGAGGAAACAACGTCGAATCACTGGAAGATATCAATAAATAATTTTGATCAAAGATAAGCCCTTCATAATTAATGCATCTCATATGAATTGCTTCATCCTTCGATAGATAGAGAAGGATAAATTGAAAAAAGATGGGCAACTTTAGAACCAAATATTGATTATAATCAATTATTTACCTTTTTAAGATATGAAGAATGGGCTCTTGTCTTTCATAGACAGCAAGCTGCCTGTCTCTACACACCAGCTAGCGATTGGTGCATAATGATTAGGATATTGTTGAGTATAAAATTAGAAAAGATAAACTTCTGGATGACGCAGCAATTTATTTAAGGATAATTTATAAACTAAAATTGATATAATACAAGAGATGCAATGAGAGAAGTTTACACAGAGTAATATATATGAACAACAGTATTCATAATATATGTTAATAAAATAATAAATACTTTGAAGAAGAAACAAAAGTTAACGTGCTTCTCTTATTAAAGCTCTAAATTCGGCAAGCTTTCGGACTTTTACGTCCTTCGACAGGCAACTTTACTGAAAAGTTAGAAAAGTTTAGAAAAGTTGCCTGTCGAAGGACATCAAAGTCCGAAAGCTCGCCGAATTTACAGCTTAAATAAAACAAAAACGTCGCCGTTAACTTTTGTTCCTTCTTCATGATGATGTCATGATATTCCTTTTCTTGTAATAAATACTTTGCTACAATATTTTTGTAGTTTGCATTTTATTGGAAACTGTGCGAACAATATTCTACAGAATGTATCTTTCACCGATTTCTCCATGTGTTGTTAGAGAAGTGAGTTTATTACTTTTTTATATTGATCCCTTCTCAAGACAAGTCTACTTTCCAGTCAATACAGATTTCGGAGTTGGAATTTAAAAATGTGTATCTTTATAGCACATGATTGTAAAGTGTTATTTGGTTTGAAACAATGAAACTAGAATATATAAAGGCGTTAACGGCATGTGCGAACACACGCACTCACTTTAACGGCATGTGCGAACACACGCACTCATTTTACCGGCATGTGCGAACACACGCACGCACTTTAACGGCATGTGCGAACACACGCACGTACTTTAACGGCATGTGCGAACACACGCACGCACTTTAACGGCATGTGCGAACACACGCACGCACTTTAACGGCATGTGCGAACACACGCACGTACTTTAACGGCATGTGCGAACACACGCACATACTTTAACGGCATGTGCGAACACACGCACGCACTTTAACGGCATGTGCGAACACACGCACGTACTTTAACGGCATGTGCGAACACACGCACGTACTTTAACGGCATGTGCGAACACACGCACGCACTTTAACGGCATGTGCGAACACACGCACGTACTTTAACGGCATGTGCGAACACACGCACATACTTTAACGGCATGTGCGAACACACGCACGCACTTTAACGGCATGTGCGAACACACGCACGTACTTTAACGGCATGTGCGAACACACGCACGCACTTTAACGGCATGTGCGAACACACACTTTAACGGCATGTGAGAACACACGCACTCACTTTAACGGCATGTGCGAACACACGCACGCACTTTAACGGCATGTGCGAACACACGCACACACTTTAACGGCATGTGCGAACACACGCACACACTTCAACGGCATGTGCGAACACGCTGATACCAGGATCCTTGACCATTGTGTGTGATGCCACCACCTGGACTTCCCCACCACTTTCCTCCACAATATTTATATCGGCGAGCCATCTGACACCGCCGGATTTCCTCGCGAGTCTCCTCCCTCCACACGTTGAAAACACGCTCATACACGGCCACATGCACGCACGCACGCACATAGACGGATCCACGCGTACACAATAAAAGTATCTACAGGCACGCTCATACATGGATCCACAGGCATGACAATGATAGGATCCACAGACACTCACATACACGGATCCACAGGCATGACAATGATAGGATCCACAGACATTCACATACACGGATCCACAGGCATGCACATACACGGATCCATAGGCACGACAATAAAAGGACCCACAGGCACGCACATACACGCATCCACAGACATGCACATACAAGGATCCACAGGCCTGCAAATACACGGATCTATACGTTTGCACATACACGCATCGACAGGCACGCACATATTCAAATTCACATGCACGTAGAAGTAAGAATCCACAAAAATGTATATAAAACATGCGTAAATACACGAATCCAATCGAACAACTACATGCACATATCCTCACTCACACACATAAAACACGCGCATGTATTCGGATCCTGGGAATGTTCACCACTGATCAGCCCTCTCAATGTTTATCTCATTGTATAAATGGGGTCTACACATTTGGAAATTGTGTGTTTAATAAAATAAACTTTCTTTCTCGCGCTGAGGTAGTTTAGAATTTATGAATAACTCCCTCAATGACATTATTTATTTTTCACAACATTGTGAATTTTAATAACAACTTTAATATTAGTGATCTTTCTCATTCTGAAAGGTATATACATATGTGCATATATATGGATTAGAATATGTAATATGATACACACCATCTAGTTTAAGCCTATCTCACCATACATTTGACATTTCAACAAGCCTTTGTCTGACATTGCTGTAATATGTTTTTTTTTCCAGGTTAGCAAGTTATTTGTTTCATAAAAACAGAAATAAAGTGAGGTGTTATATTCATGACATGTACACAACTAGATGAAATTGAACAAAAAAGTTATTTTAGATGAGGCAATAAATATCAGTTGATGAGGCGGGTGCAACTTGTCATTAACATGTACCGCACGCGCTGTCCTCCTCTCTGTGACAAGCTCCGAGGTTGCTACCTTACAATACAAACCTGCAACTGTTAATTCTTTATTATTATCCCTAGTACACATGGAACAGGACTTGATAATCATGGTGGATAGAAGTTGGGGACTGCTTTTACTGTAAGTGCATCACATGTCTACACATGTTAAAGGAGTTTGTTTTGCACTTACAACAACAACAACAAAGCCTTTATTTAGGGCCTCTCGCTCTATACAGGATTCGCCAGTTCACAAGGGATGGGGAGAACACTGTGTGGCCTTTTTCCGGGATATAGTCTTGTGGAATCCAAATATCGCCATTGCTATATACCTATTCTTTGATATTTCATTAATTAGTGCCGGAAATGAAGGACAAAGTTGCCCCGTTTTATTATTTAGTTTTAGTCTTTCCTCAGACAGAGTAGCACAATCAAATAAGTAGTGCAACATCTTCTCCATTGTTATTCCTGATCCACAGAAAATGCATTTCAGGTCTTCACGCCTCATTAAAATCAGATGGTGTTCTCTGAAAAAAATTGAAAGGGTTCTAAATTGTGCGATTAATCTAATGACAAGAAAAGGGAGTTCACTTAAGAAATATTCTTCGGTGGTAAACGTTATATATATATCTCTATAGTGGGAATATAACTTTGATTGGATTATTCTTGTTAAGTCATTTTGTATTGTTTGCTCTATCGCAGTTCTTAATATTCCTGGGATATCATTCCTTAGTGAATCAGGATCATTACAATAAGTAAGCCACGAGGATCCGTTATTATTGAGTAAATTGCTTAATTGTTTTATAAACCCGATGGGCGCACCTGTAGCACAGGATATTTGTTTTGCACTTACAAATATTTCAGAGCCCTGTTAGTTAATTGCACTCGCTGGTGAGGTTAGACTTTTGATAGAATCTGTGGCCATTGGAGTATTTTTTTAAATTTGAAAAAAAAGTGCTCAATGCGGGATTCGAACCCGGGTCGTAGCGATCGAAAACCAACGATTTAGACCACTCGACCACCGACCTACTGTTGATTATGATCAGTCTATATTATCAATAGTATCTTCCGTCGACAGTTCCATTGGCGAAATCTTATACTGACATCCAATGTATTGAATCGGATGAAACACAAGAACTGCAATTAGTTTATCGTAAAGATAGAGGCTGCCTGGCCTGCAATACACAAATTTGAAATATCGCGTGAGAACGCCTTTGGAGCCTTAGAATAATTTTTAACGCCTTGCCAAATGTTTTAATTTTTGTTGGCTCCTAACGAGGACAAAAGCTTTTTGTCGAAACGTCGAGGTAATAAAAAGATTTACTGGCCGAAGTATCTTTATTTTCAAAAATACAATTAGTTTCTTCCTCGAATTACTTCAGTAGGCTCATTCTACCCAGCAATCCAATTTAGAAGCTTCCATCCTGTTAGAAATAAGATCACAACTTCAGATACAAGCAATAGAAACAAACAATGTTGTCATTTTTTTATTGCTGAATATTTAGTTATTTCCTTTTTAAAAAATGCTTTATATAGTGATGATGAAGAAAAAAATTATATTCGTCCTTTGGCTTTTATAAATAAATTCACCCAAGGAAAACAAAACAAAAAATTAAAACTTGCAAATGACTATGTCGAAATTATTTTGCTCATTGGCAACAACAGCATTTATGAAATGTCTTATCGAGTATATCCAGCCGAACATAAGATCATACAGGATGAAGCCGACAAGATGCTATAAGCAGACATCATCCAGCCTTAAAGTAAGCCCATGGATCTCATCAGTCGTCTTGGTAAAGAAGAGGCTACAGAGGCTTGAGCAAAATCACCAAGAAAGATGTGTATCCCCTACCTCGCAATGACGATGCATTAGACAGCTCAAGAAGTGAAAAATAATACTCAACTATGAATATTAAATAAGGATACTGGCAAATTGAGATAGATAAAGAGAACAGAGGGGAAACTGCATTTTTCACGACAGATGGTCTATTTGAATTCAAGGTAAGGCCGTTTAGACGTTGTAAGGCACCCAGGACTCAGATGGACAACGTTCTTATGCTAATTCGACGACATCGTTGTCAATTCTGATAGATTCCCAAAGCATCTCTTATATTTACGCTCTACCTGAACTGTTTCAAGAAAGTTGGATTGCGACTGAACTTCAAAACGTGTTGCTTCGAATAAGATCAAATATAATTCTGAAACACCAAGTAGATCAAAAAGCATTAGGCCAGATAACGACAAAATAAAAACAATTGCCGAATTTCTAACGCCGTCAAATTCACAACAAGAAACTATTTTTAGGTTTATCATCTATTAGCGACGATTTATTAGAAACTATGGCGAAATTTCACGACCACTTAACAAATTTTTAACAAAGAATCCTAGAGTTCAGGATGCAATACACATCTCCACATCCACCAGACTGCCGTTGGTTAGAGTTAAGCGAGCACCAAATCATCGCCACATCCACCAGACTGCCGTTGGTTAGAGTTCAGGGAGCACCAAAACACCTCCACATCCACCAGACTGCCGTTGCTTAGAGTTCAAGACACACCACAACATCGCCACATCCACCAGACTGCCGGTAGTTAGAGTTCAGGGAGAACCACAACATCGCCACATCCACCAGACTGCCGTTGCTTAGAGTACAAGACACACCACAACATCGCCACATCCACCAGACTGCCGCTGGTTAGAGTTCATGACGCACCAAAACATCGCCACATCCACCAGACTGCCGTTGGTTAGAGTTCAGGGAGCACCACAACATCGCCACATCCACCAGACTGCCGTTGCTTAGAGTTCAAGACACACCACAACATCGCCACATCCACCAGACTGCCGTTGCTTAGAGTACAAGACACACCACAACATCGCCATATCCACCAGACTGCCGTTGCTTAGAGTTCAAGACACACCAAAACATCGCCACATCCACCAGACTGCCGTTGGTTAGAGTTCATGACGCACCAAAACATCGCCACATCCACCAGACTGCTGTTGGTTAGAGTTCAAGACACACCACAACATCGCCACATCCACCAGACTGCTGTTGGTTAGAGTTCATGACGCACCAAAACATTCACCAGACTGCCGTTGGTTAGAGTTCATGACGCACCAAAACATCGCCACATCCACCAGACTGCTGTCGGTTAGAGTTCATGACGCACCAAAACATCGCCACATTCACCAGACTGCCGTTGGTTAGAGTTCATGACGCACCAAAACATCGCCACATCCACCAGACTGCCGTTGGTTAGAGTTCATGACGCACCAAAACATCCACCAGACATAGTTGGAGAGCCGCCAAATCTAGAAGACGTAAACGGAATTCACAAACTATCAATGACTAAATCAATTCCGAAAAGCGTTCCATATTCCAAAAACTTTTTAGTGAACTCCAGCGGCTGCTGATCAGCACGTAATTAGAAAGGAATTTCCCAAATTAATCTGGCCCAGTTTCTGTATCTCGCAGCCACTGTCTGACCCCCTTTCAGCATGTAACATCACAGCCGATTGGGAATTATATTTAAATATTCAAACTATTTCTTAGAAACAACTTTTATTACGGTGTCCCTGTAATCTTTAGCAACTACCATAACGAGATACAGAAGAAATTTGTTTAAATGAAATAAAACATTTCCCAAAAAGTTATTTATTAAGTAAAACCATGAACTCTCGCTCCTCAACGAACAGAATTACATTAAGAGTAAGATGGCTCTCATTAACTTTTTCATAAAAGTTTTTTTCTAGCCATTTTCTATATTTTAACAAGAGAATATAACGAAATTATTGTATTTGATAAGGCGATGTGTCCAACATGAATCGTCTTCCCTCTCCAGGCATGCATACCTCAGGTAGTAAGCCTCTAGGAGCACCATTTATGGCCGAATCCTTGCTTTTCCAAATAAAATATACCTATCTATTTATGATAGTTTCTTTAAATATTTTAACGACTTGAAATAATTTATTTTCGAAAAATTACGATTTTCTTTCTATATATTAACGATGAATATTTTTAATACACAAATTAGCGTTCGTTACACCCTTAATTAACACAAGATATCTTGGTGTACTTCACCTCCTTATTTTGTCCAAGTTAGCTTGGCGTTCTTCACTTCCCTAATATACACAAGGTATCTCGAATTCTTCACATCCCTGATTTACATAAAGGTATCTTGGTGTTCTTCACATTCCTAATTCACACATGGTATCTTGGCGTTCTTCATATCTCTAATTTACACATGGTATCTTGGTGTTCTTCACATTCCTAATTCACACATGGTATCTTGGCGTTCTTCATATCTCTAATTTACACATGGTATCTTGGTGTTCTTCACATTCCTAATTCACACATGGTATCTTGGCGTTCTTCATATCTCTAATTTACACATGGTATCTTGGCGTTCTTCATATCTCTAATTTACACATGGTATCTTGGCGTTCTTCATATCTCTAATTTACACATGGTATCTTGGTGTTCTTCACATTCCTAATTCACACATGGTATCTTGGCGTTCTTCATATCTCTAATTTACACATGGTATCTTGGCGTTCTTCATATCTCTAATTTACACATGGTATCTTGGCGTTCTTCATATCTCTAATTTACACATGGTATCTTGGCGTTCTTCATATCTCTAATTTACACATGGTATCTTGGCGTTCTTCATATCTCTAATTCACGCATGGTATCTTGGCGTTCTTCATATCTCTAATTCACGCATGGTATCTTGGCGTTCTTCATATCTCTAATTCACGCATGGTATCTTGGCGTTCTTCATATCTCTAATTTACACAAGGTATCTTGGCGTTCTTCATATCTCTAATTTACACATGGTATCTTGGTGTTCTTCACATTCCTAATTCACACATGGTATCTTGGCGTTCTTCATATCTCTAATTTACACATGGTATCTTGGTGTTCTTCACATTCCTAATTCACACATGGTATCTTGGCGTTCTTCATATCTCTAATTTACACATGGTATCTTGGCGTTCTTCATATCTCTAATTTACACATGGTATCTTGGCGTTCTTCATATCTCTAATTTACACATGGTATCTTGGTGTTCTTCACATTCCTAATTCACACATGGTATCTTGGCGTTCTTCATATCTCTAATTTACACATGGTATCTTGGCGTTCTTCATATCTCTAATTTACACATGGTATCTTGGCGTTCTTCATATCTCTAATTTACACATGGTATCTTGGTGTTCTTCATATCTCTAATTCACGCATGGTATCTTGGCGTTCTTCATATCTCTAATTCACGCATGGTATCTTGGCGTTCTTCATATCTCTAATTTACACATGGTATCTTGGTGTTCTTCACATTCCTAATTCACGCATGGTATCTTGGCGTTCTTCATATCTCTAATTTACACATGGTATCTTGGCGTTCTTCATATCTCTAATTTACACATGGTATCTTGGCGTTCTTCATATCTCTAATTTACACATGGTATCTTGGCGTTCTTCATATCTCTAATTTACACAAGGTATCTTGGTGTTCTTCATATCTCTAATTTACACAAGGTATCTTGGTGTTCTTCATATCTCTAATTTACACATGGTATCTTGGTGTTCTTCATATCTCTAATTTACACAAGGTATCTTGGCGTTCTTCATATCTCTAATTTACACATGGTATCTTGGCGTTCTTCATATCTCTAATTTACACATGGTATCTTGGCGTTCTTCATATCTCTAATTTACACATGGTATCTTGGCGTTCTTCATATCTCTAATTTACACAAGGTATCTTGGTGTTCTTCATATCTCTAATTTACACAAGGTATCTTGGTGTTCTTCATATCTCTAATTTACACAAGGTATCTTGAATTCTTCACCTCCCTGATTTACACAAAGTATCTTGAATTCTTCACCTCCCTGATTTACACAAGGTATCTTGGCGTTCTTCTCATATCTCTAATTTACACATAGTTTCTAGCCCTTCATAATCTTCACAATTTACACGATGTATCTTGGCTCTCTTTACATCCCTAATTTACAAATGGTATCTTGGTGTTCTTTATGCCTCCAATTTCCTCAACGTATTTTGAAGTTATTCACCTTCCACCAGGTGATTCGGGATAAACTTATGCGGCGAGCAAAGGAAGATTAATTAATACATTTCAGATTTCTCCTACTCAAACCTCTTGCAATTTTGGGTTGATCCTCTCAGAATCAATCAAAACTTTTACCAATTTCATCGTAGCTGTATATATATTTTCTTATATCTTTTTACAATATCATAAAAATTCTTTAATTTGTTTTACATGATTTACTTAATGAGTTTTAAAATAAGTTCCTATTGATATCAAGTAACTTTAAATATATTTTTTTATCAACCGGGGTATCGTTCTATAACATTCATGGACAAAGCCTAAGCAAGTTTTACCTTTCAGAACGTATATCGGAATTCAGAAAATAACTCTGAAAGATATTTGATACCGCAATCTATCGGGGGAAAACAAAAATAAATCGACGTTTATTTTTTTATTTCCGGAAATTGGCAAATATCCTTTCACGAATTAACAAGTAGTGTCATACGGGTTTCGGGCTGTTGGTCTTCGTCAGTGTGGCTGAACACCCCACCATGGGACTCATCCTTAACACTTCTCCTTATTTCAAGAAGAAAGATAAGAATTGACGTTCAGTTGATAGTTTTTCCGATAGATGACCTAAATGTATCAGCATCCTAAAGCCACACGATCAGACATCTAAATATATCGAAATATTAGCTTTCACATATCTCTCCCTTTTGAAAATTTACAAAATACACTCATTGACAAAACTTAAGTGATTTATACCTTTTAGCATGTATACCGTGATTCAGATAATAACTCTGAAGGGTATTTGATACACAGTGACCTTTATTGAAGACACACGCGATAACCAAGTGTGAACAAAATTTCCTCTGTCTACTAAAAACTCAAGGAATTTGTACCTTTTAACATGTATATCGGGATTCGGACAATAACTCTGAGAGATATTTGATACACAGTGACCTTTATTGAAGACACACGCGATAACCAAGTGTGAACAAAATTTCCTATGTCTACTTTAAACTCAAGGAATTTGTACCTTTAAACATGTATATCGGGATTCAGACAATAACTCTGAGAGACATTTGATACACAGTGACCTTTATTGAAGACACACGCGATAACCAAGTGTGAACAAAATTTCCTGTCTACTTAAAAAAAAAAAAAACGAACGTCGATATTCAACTAAGAAACTTCCTCAAGTTTCGTCTGTGAGTGTAATTTGACTTCCTTGTATGAATCACTTCGGTCTATGTCCATGGCTTGCTATCCCGGGTAGAGTAGGATAAACAGAATGGATATATCGATTATTGCTGATGTATTCGTGCTCACACACATTACACACACATACACAAACAACAACAACACACACAAACTCCCTGGGCCATCGGTACTGGAGCTGCCCTCACATCAGGCCCCTCGTCCGGGAGGCATTCAACATCATAGGAAGACCCCCTTGACCTCCAGTCCTGGATCTTCGGGACAAGCCTGATAGAAGACGAACTGACCAATCTCGATTCAACCAAATCAAGAATTCATCGATACTTCGTCCAGGTCGGGCTGCGTGAGAACATCGAGAACCCCGTCATCGCCTGGAGGCGGACCCTATCGCGGTGGGGAAGAACATCATCTTTGTAAATAATCCTTTCCTAATCTTTCTATCATCTAAATATTGACCGAGTTGTCAATAAAAATGTTTCAATTGTCAATTTTCACACAAACACAAATGGAATCATGTTGAGGGCCGAGGTACTGGTCCAGCTTTCACTCTGGTTCCAAGTTCTGACGGTGGTGTGGCTTGGGGTGTTGGTCATCAGGCTATGTGCGCTCTTTGTTGTCCCTGTGGTCGAGTCTTGCCATCCGGTTGTCGTTATTGTCTTCAAAACGACGTTCCTAACTGACCGGAGTACAACACAGTTCCTGCTTCACGTGAATCTTGGAATCGCGATAACATTCTTTGTCAGCTCGCCCAGGATCTCTGCTGCTATCTGGAGCCAGAGTCGGTTCCCCTCAGTATGGTCCAGAAACTGAAAAACGCCATATGAAAAAGAACCTCATCAATTAGCGTTCCAAGAAACAAATACCAAAAATTGACATTCTATTAGAAATAAAAGAACAACACCTTATAGAAGCCGCCCACACAAACAAACAACACACACACACAAACATATAACGCACACACACAACACATACAAACAAACAACACATAAACACAACTCGGCATAAAGAACACTCCGGCTTTGCAATTAGGTGTCCTTTACAGGGAGGTTCTACTGTATATACAGTCTAACTTCAGTAATTCGACTAACTCCGCCTTTGCCGGTCCCAAGCCCGGATGAAAAAGTAGGAGGGGGAGCAGTAACAAGCTCGGTAAAAAACCTGGGCTCAGCTGGCCCGGCTGATAGTACCCTATAAGGGCTCCTAATCCAGGGATACAGGATGAGCAGCGTTTGTACTCAATGTCAGGAGCAGCTGCACATTGCGTCTGTTCCTCATGTCAGAGGCGGCCATTTCTTTTGGAGCTAAGTCGGCCTGCCACTGAGTAGTGCTCCCAGTCTAAATGACAAAGGCAGACGCATTCTACTTCACCCAGTCATGATGGTTGTCAAACAGACATCATCGAGGGTCACAACTTGATGCCCTAATATGATTGAGTGGAGATAAGAAATAAGAAGACACATAAACACACACGGCACAGTCAGATAAGTTAGGTAGACCAAGAAAGGTATGTGCCAAGATTACCTGCCAGAAGTTCATCACTTGAATCAGCTTATTTGACTATGTAGTCAATCTAAATAAAATCAATCTTGTAATTGAACTAAAAATATAAAGCATTTTATTCTCAATAATACCGTACACATTACATAGATTTACATACATTTCATATTAAGAAAAAATGCATCTCCTTATTGTGCAACTGAAAGTTGCTGATGGCTTGCACCATCTGTCGGTAAAATATCAACTATTCTGTTGATTTTTCAATTATTCCAGAATTGGTCAAAAACAAGAGAATAGTTGATATTTATTCCGACAGATGGCGCAAGCCATCGGCAAATTTAAGTTGCACAATAAAGAGATACCTTTTTATCCACCTTATCCCACTACAATTTATACTATTTTTTTATACAATTATATGTAATTATAGTGTTCTAAATGTTGATGTCAATAGTTTGATACACAGTGATCTTTATTGATGACACACGATATAACCAAGTGTGAAAAAAATTGCCTCTGTATCCTTAAAAACAAAACAAAAAAAAAAAAAAAAAAACAGACAACTTCAGATGGGCGACAACATCAAACTATAAAACTTAAATTTAGTCTATGAGTGTATATTTGCAAGAATATTGTCTTAAATCTGCAATATCCTCTAGATTTGACTGAGGAAGCTGTTCTTAGAGTCTCGACAAGTCCTGATGTAACAATCTTGAAATATCGCCGCTTGTTCCAAGTCTGTTGCCATTCTGACAGAAAGAAGAGTGGCTCCTGGCATTTTCCTGGCGTTAGGCAAGGCCTTGGGTGGACATGACGGGGATTCCCCGATGTAATTGGCGATATTGTTTTTCTTCAGGTTATCTCTCGGATCTATTTATATCTCCGCGAGGTTTGCTAGTTCAAACAATATATTACCATGTCACCACCATTGCGTGCGCCATAAATCTGTCAACTACATTCAACACGGTGATGTATTCATTGACGATATCGTGTTTGCTTCTTTCAGATAGTTACATTCTTTTTTGGCTAATATTAATTTATTTTTTAAACATATATTTATATTATGAAACTGAAAGTTTCTGATGGCTTTCCCCATCTATCGGAATAAATATCAACAGAATTGGCCAAATACCCATTCTTGATTAATGAAGAAAAGCTAATCAAGAATGGGTATTTATCAAATTCGGGAATAATTAAAAATCAACGAATAGTTGATATTTATTCCGAAAGATGGGGAAAGCCATTATCAACTTTCAGTTGCACGATAAGGAGAAGCCTTTTTCTTAACTTATGAACCTTATCCCATTACAATATCACATTTGTGCTATTTTTTCATATATTTATATATTAAAAACAAATTAGGCATATTCTGACCACTAACATGAGCGTTTTTTCAGATGGCAGAGCGCCATCTAGTGGAACAGAAATCAACTAAACGTTGATTTAGCTTGTTCCTTGATATTTGGTCATCCTATTTTCTCCACGCTGAAGAGTGTCAACAGCCCCAAACGAGTTTGTGGTTGGTGTTTCTTGAATTATCAATAATATGCGAATTTTGTTTAAATATAATTTTTATATATACATGCTATATATTAAAATATTATTTTATTTAAAATTATATATCATATATTCAAATACTCTGTTAAATCGACCGCCAAAGGTCACTCTTCCCCTATAAAAACTCATTGTTGTTGTATAGCAATGGCCGGCTCAAATCTTTGTACATTATGTAAATAAGTTATTCATTTTTTAATTCTTACGCCTTAAGCCAGGCATTACTTTTACCAAATTATGTTTTTATATATATTCCTTAGCTCAATTAAAGAAATCTCTGATCAAGACTTATTATTATTTTTGCCACGACTGCATCACCATAGTATAATCTCAACAATTCCAAAATCAGCAGAAAATCTCATTCATTTTCTTTATTAAATATAATATACATATATACCAGATGGCGCTTTGCCTTCTGTAAAGCACATGTGCTCCGGGTCAGGATATGCTTTCTTTGTTTTTAATACATATATATATTAAAAATAAAAAAGGCATTTCCTGACCAGGAACACATGTGCTATATATATATCAGCTCTTGATTCTGATGTTTTGTAAATATAGACATCATTTAGCTATGATAATTTTGGAAATTTAGAATTCACGACTAAATCTCTATTCGTATAAAAATCAAAATTTCTCTGTCTGTTCATCAATAAACACCTAAACACACTACTATACTAAATGTCAAAAATTTACAAAATTTTCCAAGTAAAATTCCACTTGGGGAAAACCCAGGCGTAGCCCGAGTCGTTCGTCTAGTATTACATAAATTATTCATACAATTGATTTTCATCAAAAAATCACTAAAAAAAGAAAAATAATATTTCAGTTAATATTATCAAAGAATTAGATTTATCAGCCTTGGAGAAAATTGACATGGACCCAGAGCAGCAGCTTTACACACCCAAGATAGTGGACATTGCTGTGATAGAGATGCATGGAGACATCTGAGGCTCTTCATTGGACACGACAACAACAGTAAAATTGACATGGACCCAGAGCAGTAGCTTTACACACCCAAGATAGAGAACATTGCTGTGATTGAGATATATGGAGAGATTTGAGGCTCTTCATTGGACACAACAACAACAACAGAAAATTGACATGGACCCAGAGCAGCAGCTTTACACACCCAAGATAGAGGACATTGCGACTGCTGTGATAGAGATGTATGGAGACATCTGAGGCCTTTCATTTGACACAACAACAACAAAAGAAAATTGACATGGACCCAGAGCACAAGCTTTACACACCCAAGATAGAGGACAATGCCGCTGCTGTGATAGAGATGTATGGAGACATCTGAGGCTCTTCATTGGACACGACAACAACAACAGAAAATTGACATGGACCCAGATCAGCAGCTTTATACACCGAAGATAGTGGACATTGCGACTGCTGTGATAGAGATGTATGGATACATCTGAGGCTCTTTATTGGACACGACAAAACCACAGAAAATTGACATGGACCCAGAGCAGCAGCTTTACACACCAAATATAGTGGACATTGCTGCTGCAGTGATAGAGATGTATGGGGACATCTGAGGCTCTTCATTGGACACGACAACAACAACAGAAAATTAACATGGACCCAGAGCAGCAGCTTTACACACCCAAGATAGAGGACATTGCGACTGCTGTGATAGAGATGTATGGAGACATCTGAGACCCTTCATTGGACACAACAACAACAACAGAAAATTGACATGGACCCAGAGCACAAGCTTTACACACCCAAGATAGAGGACAATGCCGCTGCTGTGATAGAGATGCATGGAGACATCTGAGGCTCTTCATTGGACACGACAACAACAGAAAATTGACATGGACACAGATCAGCAGCTTTACACACCGAAGATAGTGGACATTGCTGCTGCTGTGATAGAGATGCTTGGAGACATCTGAGGCTCTTCATTGGACACAACAACAACAACAATAATAATCTTATTTATATATTCAATATGTGGGTTTAATAAAGAATACATTGCTCAAAACCGACCGCTTATATATTATATAATCTAAAAATGCAAATATTTTATTTTTTAATAAAATGTATTTTATTTTCATCATTGACTATTATTTTATTTTTGACCATAGATTTAGAAGATTTGATATATATATATTGTTGCATCATGATTAATGCGCCTATTTTTAAAATTATTTATAATATTATTTTTAATATATTTAAAATTTAAATTATAAATTTATTTATTTTTATAAAACAGATTATTAATATAAAATATTATGTACTATAAAACATTTGTATTTTGATACACTAAATACCCTACATGCTTTAAACTTTGATGTGGTAAATAAAGAGAGATTCTAGGTGCTACCTAAATTTATAGTTGTCTTATTATTGACTGGTTTAACCTTGTAAGATGGTTGAGACACGTTCTGGAAAGATGCAAGACACGTCTGAGGAGAGACTCAAGACTGAAGAATCTGCCAAACCGCAGCCCAGTGCAACAATTGGTAGAGATGCAAGTGCCGACCCAGTTGTTTTGAACCCCAACATAGACATCCCCAAATATGATGGAACAGAAGACCCTCGCCCATGGATTGAGTCCCTTGAAGAAATTGGCTTCCTGTACCACTGGGCAGAATATATTATTTCTCGCTATGCAGCCATGAACATGATTGGTAGCGCCAAAACCTGGCTGGACCTACACAAAATAAGTTTTACCAGCTGGGAACATTTCAAGAGCCGCCTAATTCAGGATTTTGGCTCAGACGCCAACAAAGAAGAATTGAAGATGAGGCTGAACAGAATGCAGCAGTGGAATGAACCTGCAATCAGGTTTGCAGAGGATATCCTGGTTCTGTGCAACAAGGTCGACCCCCAAATGGAAGAAGAGAATAAAATAAATTGGGTAATTGGAGGGTTAAAGAAAGAATACTCTTTTGCCCTCTACTTAAACCCTCCTAAGAATACCAACGAACTCCTAAGATTGTGTAAAAAGATGGATTTGTTTGAAAATAATTATCAAGAACGTATAGAAAAATCAAAGGTTCTATATAATGGACCACGCTCTCCTCGTTCCCACCATCAAGAGCAATGGAAGAACGCTCCGTCGTTCAGAAGACCAGACCAGAACACCTCCAAGCCCCAGGCCCCCGCTCCGAGGTACTACCAGAACACCCCCAAGCCCCAGGCCCCCGCTCCGAGGTACTACCAGAACAAGCCGCTGCCCCAGGTATCTGCCCCTAGACGATTTTACACTCCCATTCCTGAGCCAAAACCGGTCTACCCAAGGAAAACCTACAATAAGAGTCCAGATTCAAACAGGAATAGGACAGAAGACGGGAGACCAATATGTTTCAAGTGTAACAAGCCAGGACACGTAGCGCGGTATTGCAGAGTCAAGTTTGTGAGGATCGTAGAAGAGGACCCCTCAGTTTCCCAAGACAAGAGCCAAGAAAATCTTCAAATGGACGAAAGGAAAGATTATACACGGCCTCGCCTCTATGCGGATGTTTGTAATGACACACAAATGAATATTCCTACAGGGAATAGATATTCCGTGTTGGAAGATTTAAACTAAGTGTCGCACCTGATTCCTTCAATCAAAGCAAGTCGACCATAAATGGAATTAGAAAGTTGGACCCTAGGTACAAAATTTTTTATTAATGTGGACAAGATAGGGTTATGCGAAGCTTTGATTGATACAGGCGCCGATCTTTCAGTGGTCGACCTAAGAACAGCACTTTTTGCTTGCCGTGAAATAAATAGTCTCACTAAAACGTGTTCAGGACCCGATGGAAAAAAATTAGATATGGTAGGTAGCATTATTTTAGATTTAAAAATTGATGACACTGAATTATCCCACGAATTTGTAGTAATGGACGCGCATCTACGAACTCTTATTCTTGGACGAGATTTCCTTAAAAAAATGAATGCTAAAATTGATTGTAAACGAGAAACAATAAAATATAATTTGATGAGTAATCATGACGTAAGCAATTATGATCTAAAAAAAATAAAGAGCACTACAGATACCGTTATACCTAAACTATCTATTAAATTGATTAGGGCCTCAATAGAAGCAGAGGATGGCGAATATGTCATCGAAGAGAACAACAGAATGACTCAAACAAATGGTCTTCGATTGGCAAGAAGTTTGCTTACTGTCACAGATAAGAAAACCCATATCTGGATAACGAACCCTTATCCTCGACCTTTAAAAATCATGAAAGACCAAACATTGGCTTATGGAAGTCTTCCTGCAGGGGTAAATTTTATAGAGAATAAAGAGAAGCAGAATGAAAATGACGAAATACAATTTCAAATAAACAAAAAATTATCATTTAAAGAACAAGAGAGGTTAAAACAAATTTTGGCCAAGTATACTGATTTGTTCTCATCGAGGTTAGGTAGGACCAGTTTGGCAAAACATCAGATTCATACAGAAGACGCAAAACCAATAAAGCACAAGCCTTACCGGGTAAGCGCTAAGGAACGAACCATCATAAAGGATCAAATAGACGAGATGCTCGAAGAAGGAATAATTAGACAATCTTCAAGTCCCTGGTCCTTTCCCGTTATATTGGTCAAAAAACGAGATGGCAAATACAGATTTTGTGTGGACTACAGGAAATTAAATGAAGTAACAGTGAAGGATGTTTATCCAATCCCAAGAATTGATGATGTAATGGATACTCTCCAAGGATCCAAGTACTTCTCAGCAATAGATCTCAAATCGGGATATTGGCAAGTCGAAATTGAAGAGAGAGACAAAGAGAAGACGGCTTTCACTACTGCACATGGGTTATATGAATTCAACGTAATGCCCTTCGGTCTATGCAACGCCCCTGCTACTTTTGAGAGGAACATGGACAATGTCCTCGGAAATCTGAGATGGCAGATTTGCCTTTGCTACCTGGACGATGTAATTATATACAGCTCGGACTTTCCAACCCACATTAAAAGACTTGAAGCTGTCCTCAGATGCTTCAGCGAATCTAATTTAAAACTGAACGCCAAGAAATGCAGATTTGCTTTCGAGGAACTTGAGATCCTTGGACATATAACCAACCAAGAGGGTATAAAACCTGCCGAATATAATATCAAAGCCGTTAGAGATTTTCCTCAGCCCAAGAAGGCCAAAGAAGTGCAATCATTCCTAGGAATGTGCTCATATTATAGAAAATTTATTAAAGATTTCTCATTAATCGCTGACCCATTGACCAGTCTCATCAGAAAAAATGTGCAATTTATCTGGACAGGAAAACAGGAAGAAGCGTTCCAAAACCTTAAAAAAGCTCTTATGAATCCGCCAATTTTAGGTCACTTTGATCCAAATGCAGCCACCTGCATTCACACAGATGCCTCTAACATCGGCTTAGGCGCAACACTAATTCAAAATATCGGTGGCGAAGAGAAGGTAATATCATATTTGAGCCGAACCCTAAGTAAACCTGAGCAAAATTATTCAACCACCGAAAAGGAATGTTTAGCTGTAGTGGGGTCGATATCAAAATTACGGCCCTATTTATATGGAAGGCACTTTAAAATCGTAACTGATCATCACGCACTATGCTGGCTTAAGAATTTAAAAGATCCGACCGGTCGATTAGCACGATGGGCACTGAAGATTCAGGAATATAATTTTGAAATTATACACAAATCGGGAAAAAAACATCTGGACGCTGATGGTCTATCTAGAGGACCCTTACCAGAAAACGAATGGGACGAGGATTATGAAAGACTATTTTTGAATCAAATAATAGACGAAAAGGACGATTTTATTGAGAATATTAAGGAGAACCTTAGTGGAAACAAGCGTTCAATTACACAGAACTTTAAAGAAGAAAATGGGTGTCTCTACAAGAAAAATCCAAATCCTGAAGGTAGAGAATGGTTGCTGGTAGTGCCAAAGAAGAGAAGGAAAGAAATCATGAGTGAATACCACAACCATATGCTGAATGTCCATCTGGGCGTCGCCAGAACCACATACCGATTGAAGAATAAATACTATTGGCCTTCCATGCTGAAAGATGTTTCCGAATTTGTAAAGACGTGCCATCTTTGCCAAAGTCGGAAAGGTTCAAATCAGTTGCCATCTGGACTTCTACAACCTATTCCCCCAGCTAACTACCCTTTTGAAAGAATCGGAATTGACTTTGTTGGCCCCTTGCCATCAACGAAAAGAAGAAGGAAATGGATCATTGTGTTGACGGATTATTATACCAAGTATGCTGAAACAAAGGCAGTACCAGAAGCGACAGTGAAAGAAGTCTCTACATTTTTAATCGAACATATATTTTTACGTCACGGGGCTCCAAGATTTCTTATCAGCGACAGAGGTTCACAATTCACTAGCAATTTGATGAAGGAGGTTATGAAAATGTGCAAAGTTAAACATTGCTTCACAACGAGCTACCACCCCCAGACTAACGGACTAACGGAACGGCTAAATAGAACTTTAATCAATATGATCAGCATGTATGTGAATACGGATCAGAAGAACTGGGACGAAATCCTTCCTTTTATCACCCACGCATATAATACCACAATTCAAGAAACCACAGGCTACTCTCCATTTTTCCTGTTGTTTGGGAGGGAACCCATGTCCCTCTTAGACGACGAGAATATCCCAACGGACAGTAACATGGACGATTACGACGAATATATAGAAAACTACTTAGATAAAATAGCAAAGACGAGACAGGTAGTCATTAACAACACAGAGAAGACTCAGGAAAGAATGAAAAGAAACTATGACAAAAAACACAACGAGAGAATCTATGAACCAGGACATTTAGTGGCAGTTTGGACACCAGTCAGGAAAATCGGAAAATGTGAAAAACTATTGAGAAAATATTTTGGGCCATATCGAATATTAAAGAAGCTGTCCAACGTAAATTACTTAATTGAGCCGAAAGATAATCCTGGCCAAGACCCATTGATTGTCCATGTCTCAAGACTCAAACCCTATTTTGAAAGAATTGATGAGGTCACTCACGAGGACGTGACGACCTCTGGAGAGGGGGAAGTGTTGCATCATGATTAATGCGCCTATTTTTAAAATTATTTATAATATTATTTTTAATATATTTAAAATTTAAATTATAAATTTATTTATTTTTATAAAACAGATTATTAATATAAAATATTATGTACTATAAAACATTTGTATTTTGATACACTAAATACCCTACATGCTTTAAACTTTGATGTGGTAAATAAAGGGAGATTCTAGGTGCTACCTAAATTTATAGTTGTCTTATTATTGACTGGTTTAACCTTGTAAGATGGTTGAGACACGTTCTGGAAAGATGCAAGACACGTCTGAGGAGAGACTCAAGACTGAAGAATCTGCCAAACCGCAGCCCAGTGCAACAATATATTGTTGTAAATATGTATAGTTAACCTACCTATTTTTTTAATTCACGAATATAGGATTCATTTTATAAATTCTATATTACTGTGAAAAATAATTTTATGTGTAATTTGCTTCAAGTAATTCAAAATAAAAACCACCTATTTATTTATTCATTTATTACCAGTTGCAAACAAGACACGCTATATCCGATCTGGATAATTGCGCGTGAACTATTTACAATAATTCATATTGTAGTAGAGTAGGTAACAGAATTAATCAAAAGAAAATAAACAATTAGGAAAAAGAGCATTGAATAAACATATACATTAAACAAATAAGCAACAACATAAGCAGATAGAAGAAATCGCAAGGTAATTGATGGGTAAATAATTAACTTTCCTATTTTCACGACTGCACCTTCAATTCTCTATCTTTTTCAACAACAAAACAAAAAATATTCATAACATATATATGTCATAATTTGTACATAACTGGATGCAAACCCGCCCAAATATGTATGCAATGTATGTTTTAAAAGATTTGAATAAAGACAAGGCTTAAGAATCGGGGAGAGAAGGACTAACAAAGAGGAAGCAATCATTAGCAGGGTTTATTATCCCGGAACTCATAAAACTGAGTTCAAGAACCTAGCATTTCCTGGTCAGGTCAGCACATGTCCAGAGAACAAAGAATTAGCAAAGACCAATCAGAGAGTAGGCCATTAGCTAGGAACCTATAGCAAGGTTACACGTCACAAACGACCAGCCAATGAGAAACCAAAAGAGTTTTCTTCTTAAATCGGGAACGAAGAATAGTCAGTGGGGACCTGGACAGGATCGAGTTGGGAACTGGACAGCACTAAGTTGGACGCTGGACAGGATCGAGTGGCGAACTGGACAGGATCGAGTTAGCACCTGGACCGCCTTGAGACCAGCCTGGAGCAAAATCCCATCTCCGCAAGCCTCAGATAAGTCAATTCTCAATTATGGAATAGATAGTCGATAGCCAACTCCTCAATTCATTTTTCTCCCTAGATTACTAGCCTTTTTCAACTCAACCAACCCTGTGTTTTCGTTATTTTCCCCTGTATGCATAACTTGTCACTCAAACGACTGCGCCATCATCAATTCAATCAATTATCAACCAACTTCAAAAGATTTCGCACCGATAATCCCACATATATATATTTATAGAATTAATTAGGAAAAACTTATTAGTAAATTTTTAGGCCTCTGTCTCGAATATCCTTGGAGGTATTTAAAAGTTTTCCAATTTCACTTTGGGTCGCAACCAGCGCCCCACTGCGGCCTATGATAGGTTTTGTTTTGGCAGGAAGTCTGCTGCACCTTCAACACAAGAGAATTTAGTGATACAATTTCAAAATATCGTTGTAAGACTTTACATTTTTATTTTTATATTTTAGGGTAACACATCTTAAAGTTTACTTTAATTATTTGATATTATTTATAAGTTTAATATAGATTATTTTAATGATTATATATTTACGCTATTTTATAATTTTGTTGTCGAATTCTGAATTATATTTCTATATTATAGAACGCTTTACATCAATTTTTGTTTGTATTATATAACATAAAGTGTTTTATTCAAATGATTATTCGTAAGGTAAACTTTCACTTGGAGAGATCCCAAGTGAAACCGGTTCATATATATTTTTTCAAAATTTATTAATGAACCAGGCGCGATATTGAAATATGTAACGAATTGGGTCATAATTTATAATTGTAACAAATAGATTCTAAATGAAAAACATTTTTTGGAAGAAATGGAAAAATTAGATAGATATATATATTAAAAATTAAGAAGGCATCTCCTGACCACGAGCACATGTGCTTTTTAGATGGCAGAGCACATCTAGTGGAGAAAAAAAAAACTAAACGTTTATTTAGCTTGCACCGTGATTTGGCAAACCCAATTTCTTGATAAATCAAGAAAAGCCATCCACGAACGCGTTTCGCGCTGTTGGCGCTCGTCAGCGTTGAGTAGGTTGTAACCACTGCGACCAAAAAGATATTTGGTCCCAGAGGCTGCCTGAGAAATCAAGAAATGGGTATTTAAGGCCAAATTTGCGTAAAGACGCTTAACACATGAAAAAACAATAGAAAAAATAAATAAAAGATAAGTTGGTCAGGTGTTGATATTAAAAATAAAGAAAGCATATCCTGACCACAAGCACATGTGCTTTATAATATATAAGATATATATATAGACAGAGTTAATTTATAATACAATATAATGGGGCTATGATTATAGAGAACGACGCTTAACAAGTTTTACCGTAAATGTTTCTTTTTACAGAACGAAAAATCGTAATTTTAATTATTTTAAGGAGAAATAACGTCTATTCCTATTCTTAGGGATGAGGTATGAAAGGATGAATTGTGAAGAGTAATGATGAACCGAAAAATAAAAGTGTACAGGGATGGAAATCGAACCCATAGTGGTCCGCTTACCGGGCAGATGCCATGTCCACTAGGCTACCCTGGACATTCTGTAAAAAGAAACATTTGCGGCAAAATTTGTTAAAGATCGTTCTAAATAGGGAACTGTTCATATAAACATTTTATGAACAATTGGATTCACAATAACAATACGGTTAACTTTATCCAAATGGAAAGATTTGCGACAGTATTCTGTTGGGAATCTTTTATGGCTCAGATTATGAAACAACAAATAACAAGTTTACTTACAGGTGAAATGGTTTTAAAGAATTAGGCGATTTTACCTTTTGATAAAGTTTTTTAAATTTATTATTTTCAAAGAGAGAGAGAAAAGAACATTTAACAATTTACATTACAATTACTAATTTTGTAAACAAATCAAAACACTCCTTTGTTCTCAGTTTTATATTACAGTGTTGTCAGTCCAAAAGTATTTCAAGATTATTGATTTACACACTATTTTAAAACATTTTCTTTTTTTCCAACATATTCTACATCAATAATAAAGGCGTGAAGATTTCTTCTTTCACATCCGAGTGCCCTGTGGATTAGTGATGTCAGTAAAAGGCCATCAAGGAGGTACTTCTAAATCCAGATTGAATATCTGATAACATTCTCCCTTACTCTATCCAGTTGTTCGATATAGTCTTTTTAAATATGGATTTTAAAAGATTTGTGAGAAGGGTCGTGTATCAAGGAAATTTATCTGTAGTTTGAATGGACATTTGTATCTCCATTTCCTTGATTATATCGTTAATCACTTCATTCGGTATATTAGCAGCTACCTTGTCGTTTCCTAGGGTGAAATTTTCCGTGTTAACTTCCATGTAGGAAATTTCGCAGTTCAGGATTAATATATTTTGCTGCATGTAGATGAATTATCCAAAGACATTACTTTCTGTGAGTTCCAACTCTTTATTATAAAGAAATACAGTTGGTCTCGAGGACAACGCCATCACCATCTCCTCAGCGGCAAAGTACGCGATCCACGTATTCTTCGTAGATCGCGAAATGCGTGGTGTTGCTGGAGACCCATTGGCGATTCTCCACCAAACTCTGCAGCGCTGGCAGAGGCGCCATATTCATTGTACATAGTGTATATAATGCCTATTATAAAGAAATACAATACAAGCTGAGCTTTTGGAGGAATCTCCGTAATCTAATCTTGTGAAAACGTATACAACACTAGGTACTATGATGGTAAGGTAAAAAGTTCTCAGCCTGACTCAGAGATGGCTTTCCAATCGGCAAAAGATTACGTTCCCTCCCCGCACATGCATGTCATTAGTTTGTAAGACAATTTAAACTTATGAAAAAGGCATCTCCTTATCGTGCAACTGAAAGTTTCTGATGGCTTGCGCCATCTATCGGAATAAATATAAACTATTTTCGTTGATATTTTCAATTATTCCAGAATTGCCCAAACACCCATTCTTGATTAATCAAGAAAAGCTAACCACGGACGAGTTTCGGGCTGTTGGCCCTCATCAGCGTGGTGCAAGCTGTACCTCAACGACCAAAAAACTGGTCATTCAGGCATCCTGAAAAATCATGAAACGGAGAGTTAAGGCCAGAATTGCGTGAGACACAATATGAAAAAATAGTACAAATGTAATATTGTACTGGAATAAGGTGCATAAATTATGAAAAAGACATCTCCTTATAATGAAACTGAAAGTTACAAGTTTAAACTTGTTCGCTCGAATAGTTTGTGTAAAATAGTCTTTGCAGTATACGTCTTGCGTGTGTTTCGTTAAAATGGAGCAAATTTGTATATCGTGCAGTCATTAAATTATTCTTTTTTGGTTCGATTAACCCCTGAAGAAATTCATCCGATGTTGACAAAAGTTTACGAGAACTTGGTTCTTTCAATTTTAACCATTAAAAAGTAGGATAACTCCGCCTTTGCCGGTCCCAAGCCCGGATGAAAATGGAGGAGGGGGAGCAGTAACAAGCTCACTAAAAAATCTGGGCTCAGCTGGCCCGGCTGATAGTACCCTGTAAGGGCTCCTAATCCAGGGATACAGGATGAGTAGCGTTTGTACTCCATGTTAGGAGCGGCTGCACATGGCGTCTGTTCCTCATGTCAGAGGCGGACATTTCTTTTGGAGCTATGTCGGCCTGCCACTGAGTAGTGCTCCCAGTCTTAATGACAAAGGCAGACACATTCTACTTCACCCAGTGTGGAGATAAGAAAAAACAAGAAGAATAAAAGTAGGATTCTGAATTAGAACGTGGTCGTTCGTCTCTCGAAGATGACCTAAGTGAAGGACGAACGAAATCTTCAACCACACCGAAAACTATCGAAAAGGTGCACAATATCATGTTGGACGATAGGCGAGTAAAGGTGTATGAGAGAGCTGAGGCCGTGAGAATATCGGAAGAAAGGATTCGGAACATTTTGCATTAAGAATTAGTGATGATAAAGCTCTCTACGCAAGGTGGGTGTAGGTTGCGAGCGTAGGGTCACTTTCTTTTACGCCTCGAAGCTAAAATTAAAAACAACCGAAGACTGTTGTTTACCGTTCGTTTAGTTTAAAGAATGTTTAGAACAAAAAGCACGCGACTGCCTGCGAGAACATTAGCATATGACTGCCTGCACGCGTAGCTGTCTGCCAGCGAGAGCAGTTTCACGCGACCGCCCGCCAGCGAGAGAAGTGTTTTCTTAATGACAATGCAAATCCTTAACTATATTCACAGGTTTCTATTTTATAACTTTTCCACGTATTTACAGTGGGTGCTGCACTTGCTGAATGCAGATCAAAAGCAATTGCGATAATTACATTCACATCAATGTTTGGACCGATTCAAGAAGGATCCGACCATTTTTTTGCGTCGATTTGTCACCATGGATGAAACATGGGTCCACCACCACACGCCAGAAGCCAAACAGCAGTCGAAGCAGTGGGTGGAGGCATGTGGATCAGCACCAAAGAAAGTGAACAGGTTATAGAATTGCCAAACTAGGACGAGAAGTGTTTTCTTTTTTATTTTCACTCAATTCTCACACACCTTTACTCACCTATCGTCCATCACATTCGGTGTGTTTGCAGGTTTTGGCCGTCCTTCATGTAGGTCATCTTCCAAGGATGTACGACCATGTTCAAATTCAGAATCCTACTTTTTAATAGTTGAAATTAAAGGAGCAAAGTTCTCGTAAACTTTTGTCAACTACGGATGAATTTCCTTAGGGGTTAATCGAACAAAAAACGAATAATTTAATAACTGCACGATATTCAAGTTTATCATTTTAACAGATACAAATCTTGATAGAAATAAACATTCTTCCCTTGACTTATTATTTAATAAAATCAATAAAGCACCCAGAGGGCAAATTTTCTTGTATAGTTTTATTCTCGAACTTTCAGGCCAACATGCCTTTCAACAGAAGCAACTAGGAGTACTAGTATAACATCTAGCTAAATATACATGCTTCACAAAAGTTTCTCTTGTTGAAGGAGGCTTGTTAGTCTGACAGCTAAAGAATTACAATTATACAATAAACTTAGTTCAGGATGCTTTATTAATTTAAGTAGATACAAACCTGTGAAACTAGGAGTATAACATCTAGCTAACTATACATGCTTCACAAAAGTTTCTCTTGTTGAAGGAGGCATGTTAGCCTGACAGCTAAAGAATTACAATTATACAATAAACTTAGTTCAGGATGCTTTGTTAATTTAAGTAGATACAAACCTGTGCAACAACAACAAAAAAGTAATTTACCGAAATCGAATTATTGGAGTTCGTTTATGTTTGAAACCAAATGCTTACTGTACCTACTACATAACGCTTATCAGCAGCTTAAGGTCACGTGTCAGTAGAAGACCAATCAACGGGCGAATAGAGTGTATATCATACATGTAAACAAATAGGCTTAAAACTAGCTAGAATGTAAAGTAAAGACTATGGTGCATTAATAGATAATTTCCTTATCATGCTGCCGACAGTTGCTAATGGCTCTCGGATAGGAAAAAAAAATTGACGTTTATTTTTTTATTTCCGGAAATTGGCAAATATCCTTTCTCAAATTAACAAGTAGTGTCAAAAAAACATACGGGTTTCGGGCTGTTTGCCTTCATCAATGCCGCTGAATCGCCTCATGAAGGGGCTTATTCTCAACACTTTTCTCTTTTTATAAATGTTCATCCCCCCCCCCCCCCGACTTATAATTAAAAAATATCAAAAATCAACCAGGTTTAAATTTAAAGCACAATTTTATATCTCTACCTTTCGGGTTAACAACTTCGCCCTTCAACAGGAGAGAGCAACTAGCAGTATATCTTCTAGATAACTATACACGTCGCGACTTTCCCTATATAAACCTATTGTTGTTGTTTCCCGTTGGCCGGCTCAAATCTTTCTGTACATATGTAAATATGTAATCTTTTATTTTCTTCTTTACGCCTCAAATCAGGTATTTCATTCTTAATTATGTTCATCAGACCAAGTAAATTGTGATTCAACCTTTATTTTATTTATATCTTTCCTGCAAAACGATATCATAAAATACTCATGTATCCAAAAAAATAATAAGCATCAGCAAGTAATAATTCTATATATATCTAATTACAAAATCAGCAGAAAATCTTTTTTTGTAATATATGCTTTTCAGAAGGCAGGGCGCCATCTGGTGGAACAGAATAGTTGATGTTCAATGAATAGTTGATTTCTGTTCCACCAGATGGCGCCCTGCCTTCTGAAAAGCACATGTGCTCCTGGTTAGGATATGTCTTTTTGTAATATATCTTATATTATATTTTTAAAAATCGCATAAGACTCTATAACGTTGAAATTTGATTGCAGTACCTGTTGGGAATATAGAAAAGCTAGAAAAAAATGAATTAATTTAGAAAACTATGAATAACCAAATTAAATAAATAGTTTTTGTGTCTAACTATTGCAGCGATAGGCAGGTGGTATTCCTGAGGACATTGAACGACAGGGTTTGGTGAATTTTAAATATAATGGGCTTTATTTAACTATGATGAATGATACATAAAATTAGACCTATATCAGTTGGAGCAAGTATCCGGCTATTCTGCCAATCACCTCTTTGCCAACCTTAGCTTTTTCCTTTTCTTCAATTTCAACAGGGCCTTTTCTCAACTTTAGCTCTTTTACTTTCTTCAACTTCTACCAGAGGCTTCCCATTGATTTCTTTATCCCTTTCTTCTTCTGAGCACGAGTATTCGATTTCTTAGGCTCTAATATCTTCTAAGCACGAGTATTCGATCTCCTAGGCACCAATATCTTCTTCTACCTTGTCTTCCTTAATTCCTTTTCTTCCTGATCCACTCTCTGCCACACACCTTACTCTGCTAATCCCCACACACCGGCTATCCCGCCGGGCCTTTTATACATTCCTTTCCCTTTCAAAGTCTCACCTGATTGGCTCTCGTGATCCGCGGATGATACTATACAAATGATCTTATGAAATTACATTATGTAAATTATCTAGTTTTAACAGTACCTATGAACATATATGAAGTTTTCAACTCTATATAAAACATCAGACCAAGGCTATGCATATGCAACACAATTAGATCTCTTCATTTAAAAAAGAAATAAAAACTGACCTTTAGTTGATAGTTTGAGTCAAAAGGCGATCCATTAATTAAGATTATATAAAAGGACGTACCTAGATCTGTAAAGAAAAAAAAACAATTTTTTTCTTAAAATATTTCGAGAGATTGCTCCCTCTTTATCAATTTATTGCACAGTGAATTTAATTTACAAATTATTGTAGATCGTATGAAAACAATTTTGTCATTGGTCAAAAATAATTATTGATAATGATACATAAAAAAAATGATAATTATAATAATATAATAAAATATTTTGAAAAATTAAAGTCTTTTTACTAAAAAGCCTTTAATTTTTCAAAATATTTTATTATATTATTATTTTTTTATGTATCATTATCAATAATTACTTTTGACCAATATTTTATTATATTATTATAATTATTATTATTTTCATGTATCATTATCAATAATTATTTTTGACCAATGCCAAATTTGTTTTCATATGATGTACAATAATTTGTAAATTAAATTCACTGTGCAATAAATTGATAAAGAGGGAGCAATCTCTCGAAATATTTTAAGAAAAAAATTGTTTTTTTTTCTTTACAGATCCAGGTACGCCCTTTTATATGATCTTTAGTTGATAGTTTTCCTGATGTTTTGTTGTTGTCGTGTCCAATGAAGAGTCTCAGATCTCCTACATCTCTATCACAGCAGTCGCAATGTCCTCTATCTTGGGTGTGTAAAGCTGCTGCTCTGGGTTTATGTCAATTTTCTGCAAGGCTGCGGCCATTGCTCGCAATGAGAATATGTGGGTAGGTGTTATTGCTCTTCATTGGATAATGGGTGCCGTTGCCACGTTAGTCACCTTGGAAACGAACCATAATTTGGTCGAATATTCCAAGGGTCCGGGGGGAACCACAGGGAGGTTATGATCGGACTTCTCCCCTGTTTTCCTGATAGATGGTAGAAATGCATCAGTCATACGATTAAATGTCCAGGCATTATAAAGAAATATATCAAAGAGGAAAATATTAGCTTTCACATATCTCTTCCCTTCGAAAATCTACTAAAATATTGCTTTTTTCACTTATACGCAAATCGTCAGGTCAACATTTCAATCCTTGGTCTTATTTAACTCGCTTCCATACGGCTGTCTACCCATAAATCTTGTGATCAATTTTAATATACTTATAGACGACACACAAATCTAAAACTTTGCACACTCGCTCAATCCATGCTGAAATGAATGGACTAATTTCTCTATTTCCTTCCAAATTTTGCAATCAACTTTGTGATATACACATATGGACAAAACTTAAGGGAGGGGAGAGTCTTTCTTATTAAAAGTACAACTTCCTTAAGTTTTGTACATGAGTGTATTTCTAGACCTTTAAGAATCTGAAATTTTTATACTGGCTTAATTTCCAGCTAACAATGCAAGTGTACACAATTTCAGACTTCTGAGTGAGTGACTGCGGTGGCTTAGAATCGACTAGAGAATAGAATTTGTATTTTTTTTCCTTTCAAACGGAGAAAATAGGTCCAGCCGTTTCTGTAGCGTCCTTAGCAGTTGTTATTAATATCACATAATTATAAGGAAATTCGTAAAGATGAGGCTGCCCCCCCCCCCCCCCCCTTGCCGGCATTCACAGTTCTTCAAGTTAAAGAAACTTCGGCCACCAAATCTTTTTTATTATCTCGACGTTCCGACAAAAATATTTTGTCTTCGTCAGGAGCGAACAAAAATTAAACATTTGGCAAGGCGTTAAAAATTATTCCAAGAATAATTTGTCGAAACCTCGAGAAAATAAAAAAGATTTACTGGCCGAAGTATCTTCTTCTTTCTTATCTCCACTCAATCATATTAGGGTACCAAGTTGTGACCCTTGATGGTGTGTGTTTGACAACCATCATGACTGTGTGAAGTAGAATGCGTCTGCCTTTGTCATTAAGACTGGAAGCACTACTCAGTGGCAGGCTGACTTAGCTCCAAAAGAAATGGCCGACTCTGACATGAGGAACAGACGCCATGTGCAGCTGCTCCTAACATGGAGTACAAACGCTGCTAATCCTGTATCCCTGGATTAGGAGCCCTTACAGGGTACTATCAGCCGGGCCAGCTGAGCCCAGGTTTTTTAGTGAGCTTGTTACTGCTCCCCTCCTCCTTTTTCAACTGGGCTTTAGGACCGGCAAAGGCGGAGTTCTGATATATCTTTAATTTGAAGAACTATAAGGAAACTAGAGTTAAAATAATGATAAGGATTTTGTTAGAAATATTTAAGCATTTCAAATTACTAGAGAATAAAAATGTTA
>CP092867.1:98412263-98457376 GCA_030710605.1 Cordylochernes scorpioides
ATAAAATTGAATAGAATTAGAGTTAAACCTGTCTATAGCGTACCCTCTAAATAGCGCCTCCCTCTCTATAGCGACAGATTTTAAATACGTAGTACGATGCGATTTACGTTAAAAGTGACCTGTCTATAGCACCCTATTTTGGTGAGTCCCAAGAGGGAGCGCTATAGACAGGTTTAACTGTATATACATTTAATTGTTCAATGGCCGTATCTGAAATACAGGACTTATTTTTCCTTTAAAGTCCATCTTAATAAAAGCTTCTTCTGAAAAGTATGTTTTATTATTTAATTTTTTAACCTGAAATTTTTAAATTTACAAAATTATAATATGAAAAAATTGTACAAATGTGACATTATACTGGGATAAGGTGCATAAATTAAGAAAAAGGCATCTCCTTATCGTGCAACTGAAAATTGTTGATGGCTTGCGTCATCCATCGAAATAAATATCAACTATTTTCCTTGATATTTTGGTCGTTGAGGTACAGCTTGCACCACGCTGATGAGGGCCAACAGCCCGAAACGCGTCCGTGGTTAGCTTTTCTTGATTAATCAAGAATGGGTATTTGGCCAATTCTGGAATAATTTAAAATCAACGAGAATAGTTGATATTTATTCCGATAGATGGGGCAAGCCATCAGCAACTTTCAGTTGCACGATAAGGAGATGCCATTTTCTTAAAATTATAATAACCAAATGAATTATAAATTAACAAAAAATCTTAATCAAGAAACATTATAATATTCTCTTTAATATATTTATAAACATATTTTATTGTATATGTATATATTGTGTCATATTTTTAAATGTTAAGTTGGTGACATTTTTATTCTCTAGTAATTTGAAATTCTTAAATATTTTCTAACAAAATTCTTATCATATTTTAACTCTAATTTCTTTATAGTTCTTCAAATTAAAGATATATCAGAACTCCGCCTTTGCCGGTCCCAAGCCCGGATGAAAAAGGAGGAGGGGGAGCAGTAACTCGCTCACTAAAAAACCTGGGCTCAGCTGGCCCGGCTGATAGTACCCTGTAAGGGCTCCAGATCCAGGGATATAGGATGAGCAGCGTTTGTACTCCTTGTTATGAGCAGCTGTACATGGCGTCTGTTCCTCATGTCAGAGGCGGCCATTTCTTTTGGAGCTAAGTCGGCCTGCCATTGAGTAGTGCTCCCAGACTTAATGACAAAAGCAAGCGCATTCTACTTCACCCAGTCATAAGGGTTGTCAAGCTTTACAAGCTTGATACCATAATATGATTGAATGGAGATATGATAGAGATAAGAAAGAAGAAGAAGATACTTCGACCAGTAAATCTTTTTTATTGTCTCGAGGTTTCGACAAATTATTCTTGGAATAATTTTTAACGCCTTGCCAAATGTTATAATTTTTGTTCGCACCTGATGAAGACAAAATATTTTTGTCGGAACGTCGAGACAATAAAAAAGATTTGGTGGCCGAAGTATCTTTAATTTGAAGAACTGTGAATGCCGGCAAGGCAGCCTCATCTTTACGAATTTCCTTATAATTATGTGATATTAATAACAACTGCTAAGGACGCTACAGAAACGGCTGAACCCATTTTCTCCGTTTGAAAGGAAAAAATACAAATTCTATTCTCTGTCGATTCTAAGCCACCGCAGCCACTCACTCAGAAATCTGAAATTTTGTACTCTTGCATTGTTAGCTGGGAATTGAGCCAGTGTAATAATTTCAGACTCTTAAAAGTCTAGAAAATACTCATGGACAAAAGGAAGTTGTACCTTTTAGCATGTATATCGGGATTCCGACAATAACTCCGAAAGATATTACAGTGACCTTTATTGAAGATACATGAGATAACGAAGTGTAAATAAAATTGCATCTGTCTTCTAAGAAAAAAAAAAAACAGATGAACGGCGAATCGACTTCCTTAATTTTGTGCATGAGTGTATATCACAGAGTCGGTTGCAAAATTTAGAAGGAAATAGAGAAATTAATTAGTCGATTCGTTTTAGCGATTGAGCGATTGTACCAATTTTTAGACTTTTGTGTCGTCTGTAAGTATATAAAAAAGTGAAAAGAAAATCAATATTTTAGTACATTTTCAAAAGGAAGAGATATGTGAAAGCTAATATTTTCCTTTTTGATATATTTATTTATAATGCCAGGACAGATACATTTCTACCATCTATCAGGAAAACTGGGGAGAAGTCCGACCATAACCTCCCTGTGGTTTCCCCCTGGACCCTTGGAATATTCGACCAAATTATGGTTCGTTTCCAAGGTGACTAACGTGGCAACGGCACCCATTATCCAATGAATAGCAATAACACCTACCCACATATTCTAATTGCCAGCAATGGCCGCAGCCTTGCAGAAAATTGACATGAACCCAGAGCAGCAGCTTTACACACCCAAGATAGAGGACATTGCGACTGCTGTGATAGAGATGTAGGAGATCTGAGACTCTTCATTGGACACGACAACAACAACATCAGGAAAACTATCAACTAAAGATTATATAAAAGGGCGTACCTGGATCTGTAAAGAAAAAAAAACAATTTTTTTCTTAAAATATTTCGAGAGATTGCTCCCTCTTTATCAATTTATTGCACAGTGAATTTAATTTACAAATTATTGTACATCATATGAAAACAAATTTGTCATTGGTCAAAAATAATTATTGATAATGATACATAAAAAAAATAATTATAATAATAATATAATAAAATATTGGTCAAAAAGAATTATTGATAATGATACATAAAAAAATATATTATAATAATATAATAAAATATATTGGTCAAAAAGAATTATTGATAATGATACATAAAAAAAAATAATTATTATATTATTATAATTTTTTTTTATGTATCATTATCAATAATTATTTTTGACCAATGACAAATTTGTTTTCATATGATGTACAATAATTTGTAAATTAAATTCACTGTGCAATAAATTGATAAAAAGAGAGCAATCTCTCGAAATATTTTAAGAAAAAAAATTGTTTGTTTTTTTCTTTACAGATCTAGGTACGCCCTTTTATATAATCTTAATTAATGGATCGCCTTTAGACTCAAACTATCAACTAAAGGTCATTTTTTATTTCTTTTTAAATGAAGAGATCTAATTGTGTTGCATAGCCTTGGTCTGATGTTTTATATAGAGTTGAAAACTTCAATATGTTCATAGGTACTGTTAAAACTAGATAATTTACATAATGTAATTTCATAAGATCATTTGTATAGTATCATCCGCGGATCACGAGAGCCAATCAGGTGAGACTTTGAAAGGGAAAGGAATGTATAAAAGGCCCGGCGGGATTAGCAGAGTAAGGTGTGTGGCAGAGAGTGGATCAGGAAGAAAAGGAATTAAGGAAGACAAGGTAGAAGAAGATATTGGAGCCTAGGGGATCGAATACTCGTGCTCAGAAGATATTAGAGCCTAGGAAATCGAATACTCGCGCTCAGAAGAAGAAGGGGATAAAGAAATCAATGGGAAGCCTCTGGTAGAAGTTGGAGAAAGTAAAAGAGCTAAAGTTGAGAAAAAGCCCTGTTGAAATTGAAGAAAAGGAAAAAGCTAAGGTTGGCAAAGAGGTGATTGGCAGAATAGCCGGATACTTGCTCCAACTGATATAGGTCTAATTTTATGTATCATTCATCATAGTTAAATAAAGCCCATTATATTTAAAATTCACCAAACCCTGTCGTTCAATATCCTCAGGAATACCACCTGCCTATCGCTGCAATAGTTAGACACAAAAACTATCTATTTAAATTGCTCATTTGGTTATTCATAGTTTTCTAAATTAATTCATTTTTTTCTAGCTTTTCAATATTCCCAACAGGTACTGCAATCAAATTTCAACGTTATAGAGTCTTATGCGATTTTTAAAAATATAATATAATATATATTACAAAAAGACATATCCTGACCAGGAGCACATGTGCTTTTCAGAAGGCAGGGCGCCATCTGGTGGAACCGAAATCAACTATTCATTGAACATCAACTATTCTGTTCCACCAGATGGCGCCCTGCCTTCTGAAAAGCATATATTACAAAAAAAGATTTTCTGCTGATTTTGTAATTAGATATATAGAATTATTACTTGCTGATGCTTATTATTTTTTGGATACATGAGTATTTTATGATATCGTTTTGCAGGAAAGATATAAATAAAATAAAGGTTGAATCACAATTTACTTTACTTGGTCTGATGAACATAATTAAGAATGAAATACCTGATTTGAGGCGTAAAGAATAAAATAAAATATTACATATTTACATATGTACAGAAAGATTTGAGCCGGCCAACGGGAAACAACAACAATAGGTTTATATAGGGAAAGTCGCGACATCTGGCGGTCGATTTAAGCAGAGTAATTTGTTTTAGAATTTATAATTTTTGGTAATCATATATATATAGATATTCAATTTTTGACGTGTATAGTTATCTAGAAGTTATACTGCTAGCTGCTCTCTCCTGTTGAGGGGCGAAGTTGTTAATCCGAAAGCTAGAGATATAAAATTGTGCTAGAAACTTAAACCTGGATGCTTTTTGATATTTTTTTAATTATAAGTCGGGGGGGGTGAACGTTTATATATAAAAAAGATAAGTGTTGAGAATGAGCCCCTTGGTGGGGCGATTCAGCGGCATTGATGAAGGCCAACAGCCCGAAACCCGTATGTTTTTTGACACTACTTGTTAATTTGAGAAAGGATATTTGCCAATTTCCGGAAATAAAAAATAAACGTCAATTTTTTTTCCTATCCGAGAGCCATTAGCAACTGTCGTCTGCGCGATAAGGAAATTATCTATTAATGTACCATAGTCCTTAAATTTACATTCTAGATAGTTTTAAGCCTATTTGTTTACATGTATGGTATACACTCTATTCGCCCGTTGATTGGTCTTCTACTGACAGGTGACCTTAAGCTGCTGATAAGCGTTATGTAGTAGGTACATCAAGCAGTTGGTTCCAAACATAAACGACCTCCAAGATTTCGATTCCGGTAATTTTCTTTTTTGTTGTTGTTGTTGAACAGGTTTGTAAATACTTAAATTAAAAAAACATCCAGGGCTAAGTTTATTGTATAATTGTAATTCTTTAGCTGTCAGACTAACATGCCCCCTTCAACAGGAGAAACTTTTGTAAAGCATGTATAGTTAGATAGAAGTTATACTCCTTGTTGCTCCTGTTAAAGGGCATGTTGGCCTGAAAGTTCGAGAATAAAATTATACAAGAAAATTTGCCCTCTGGGTGCTTTATTGATTTTATTAAATAATAAGTCAAGGGAAGAATGTTTATTTCTATCAAGATTTGTATCTGTTAAAATGATAAACTTGAATATCGTGCAGTTATTAAATTATTCGTTTTTGGTTCGATTAACCCCTAAAAAATTCATCCGTAGTTGACAAAAGTTTATGAGAACTTTGCTCCTTTAATTTCAACTATTAAAAAGTAGGATTCTGAATTTGAAAATGGTCGTACGTCCCTCGAAGATGACCTACATTAGGACGGCCAAAACCTGCAAACACACCGAATGTGATGGACGATAGGTGAGTAAAGGTGTGTGAGAACTGAGTGAAAATAAAAAAGAAAACACTTCTCGTCCTAGTTTGGCAACTCTATAAACTGTTCGCTTTCTTTGGTGCTGATTCACCGGCCTTCACTCACTGCTTCGACTTCTGTTTGGTTTATGGCGTGTGGTGATGGACCTATGTCTCATCCTTGGGAACAAATCGACGCACAAAATAGGTCGGATCCTTCTTGAATAGGTCCAAACATTTTTGTGAATGTCATTAGCTATTTGCTTTTGTTCTGCATTCAGCAACTGCAGCACCCACTGTAAATATGTGGAATAGTTATAGAATAGAAACATGTAAATATAGTTAAGGATTTACATTGTATTTAAGAAAAAACTTCTCTCGCTGGCGGGCGGTCGCGTGAAACTGCTCTCGCTGACAGGCTGCTTCACGTGCAGGCAGTCACGTGCTAATGTTCTCGCCGCAGTCGCGTGCCTTTTGTTCTAAACATTCTTTAAAATAAACGAACGGGAACGCTTCGAGGCGTAAAGGGAAGTGACCCTACGCTCGCAAATCTACACCCACCTTGCGCAGACCTTTCTCATCACTAATTCTTTATGCAAGGTGTTCCGAATCCTTTCATCCGATATTCTCACGGCTTCATCTAACTCACACACTTTTACTCGCCTATCGTCCAACATGATATTGTGCACCTTTTCGATAGTTTTCGGTGCGGTTGAAGATTTCGTTCGTCCTTCACGTAGGTCATCTTCGAGAGACGAACGACCACGTTCTAATTCAGAATCCTACTTTTATTCTTCTTGTTATTTCTTATCTCCACACTGTGTGAAGTAGAATGTGTCTGCCTTTGTCATTAAGACTGGGAGCACTACTCAGTGGCAGGCCGACTTAGCTCCAAAAGAAATGGCCGCCTCTGACATGAGGAACAGACACCATGTACAGCCGCTCCTAACATGGAGTACAAACGCTGCTCTCCTGTATCCCTGGATTAGGAGCCCTTACAAGGTACTATCAGCCGGGCCAGCTGAGCCCAGATTTTTTAGTGAGCTTGTCACTGCTCCCCCTCCTCCATTTTCATCCGGGCTTGGGACCGGCAAAGGCGGAGTTATCCTACTTTTTAATGGTTGAAATTGAAAGAATCAAGTTTTCGTAAACTTTTGTCAACATCGGATGAATTTATTTAGGGGTTAATCGAACCAAAGACGAATAATTTTAAACACGCGCAAGACGTATATTGCAACGACTCGTTTACACAAACTATTCGCGCGAACAAGTTTAAACTTGCAACTTTTAGTTGCACGATAAGGAGATGCCTTTTTCATAATTATCCCAGTACAATATCACATTTGTACTATTTTTTCACATTTTTCCGCGGTCTCACGCAAATTCTGGCCTTAACTACCCGTTTCATGATTTTTCAGGATGCCTGAATGACCAGTTTTTTTGGTCGTTGAGGTACAGCTTGCACCACGATGATGAGGGCCAACAGACCGAAACGCATCCGTGGTTAGCTTTTCTTGATTAATCAAGAATGGGAATTTGGCCAATGCTGGAATAATTAAAAATCAACGAAAATAGTTGATATTTATTCCGATAGATGGCGCAAGCCATCAGCAACTTTCAGTTGCACGATAAGGAGATGCCTTTTTCATAAGTTTAAACTTGTCTTACGAACTATTGACATGCATGCGCGGGGAGGAAACGTAATAAACGTTGCCGATTGGAACGCCATCTCTGGGTCAGACTGAAAACTTTTTACCTTACCATCATAGTACCTAGTGTTGTATACGTTTTCACAAGATTAGATTACGGAGATTCCTCCAAAAGCTCAGATTGTATTGTATTTCTTTATAATATGCATTATATACACTATGTACAATGAATATGGCGCATCTACCAGCGCTGCAGATTTCGGTGAAGAATCGCCAGTGGGTCTCCAGCGACACCACGCATTTCGCGATCTACAAAGAAAACGTAGATCGCGTACTTCGCCGCTGAGGAGATGGTGATGGCGTGGTCCTCGAGACCAACTGTATTTCTTTATAATAAAGAGTTGGAACTCACAGAAATTAATGTCTTTGAATAATTTATGTACATGCGAAATTTCCTACATGGAAGTCAACACGGAAAATTTCACCCTAGGAAACGACAAGGTAGCTCCTAATATACCGAATGAAGTGATTAACGATTTAATCAAGGAAATAGAGATACAAATGTCCATTCAAACTACAGATAAATTTCCTTAATACACGACTCTTCTCATAAATCTTTTTTTTTAAATCCATATTTAAAAAGAATATATCGAACAAATGGATAGAGAAAAAGAGAATATTATCAGAAAATCATGCTGGATTTAAAAGTGCCTCATTCACGGACCTTTACTGACATCACTAATCCACAGGGCATTCGGATGTGAAAGAAGAAATCTTCACGACTTTATTATTGGTGTAGAATATGTTGGGAAGAGAGAGAGAGAAAAAAAGAAAGAAAATGTTTTAAAATATTAAATCAATGATCTTTGAATACTTTTGGACTGACAACACTGTAATATAAAACTGAGAACAAAGGAGGGTTTTGATTTGTTTACAAAATTAGTAATTGTAATGTAAATTGTTAAATGTTCTTTTCTCTCTCTCTCTCTCTCTTTGAAAATAATAAATTTAAAAACTTTCTTAAAAGGTAAAATCGCCTAATTCTTTAAAACCATTTCAGCTGTAAGTAAACTTCTTATTTGTTGTTTCATCATCTGAACCATAAAAGATTCCCAACAGAATACTGTCGCAAATCTTTCCATTTGGATAAAGTTAACCGTATTGTTATTGTGAATCCAATTGATCATAATATGTTTATATGAACAGTTCCCAAGACTCTTTCTATATAGAACTACGTTTAACAAATTTTGCCGCAAATTTTTCTTTTCACAGAATGTCCAGGGTAGCCTAGTGAACATTGCATCTTCCCGGTAAACGGAACACTGTGGGTTCGATTCCCATTCCTGGACACTTTTATTTTTCGGTTCATCATTACTCTTCACAATTCATCTTTTCATACTTCATCCCTAAGAATAGGAATAGACGTTATTTCTCCTTAAAATAATTAAAATAACGATTTTTCGTTCTGTAAAAAGAAACATTTGCGGTAAAATTTGTTAAATGTCGTTCTATAATCATAGCCCCATTATATTGTATTATAAATTAACTCTGTCTATATTTATATCTTATATATTATAAAGCACATGTGCTCGTGGTCAGGATATGCTTTCTTTATTTTTAATATCAACACCTGACCCACTTATCTTCTATTTTTTTCTATTGTTTTTTCATGTGTTACGCGTCTTTACGCAAATTTGGCCTTAAATACCCATTTCTTGATTTCTCAGGAAGCCTCTGGGACCAAAAATCTTTTTGGTCGCAGTGGTTACAACCTACTCCACGCTGACGAGCGCCAACAGCGCGAAACGCGTTCGTGGATGGCTTTTCTTGATTTATCAAGAAATTGGGTTGGCCAAATATCACGGAGCAAGCTAAATAAACGTTTGGTTTATTTTTGCTCCACTAGATGTCGCTCTGCCATCTAAAAAGCACATGTGCTCGTGGTCAGGAGATGCCTTCTTTATTTTTAATATATATATCTAATTTTCCATTCTTCAAAAAAAAATGTTTTTCATTTAGAATTTATTTGTTACAATTATAAATTATGTTCAATTCGTTACATATTTCAATATCGCGCCTGGTTCATTAATAAATTTTGAAAAAATTATGAACCGGTTTCACTTGGGATCTCTCCAAGTGAAAGTTTACCTTACGAATAATCATTTGAATAAAATACTTTATGTTATATAATACAAACAAAAATTAATATCAAGCATTCTATAGTATAGAAATATAATTCAGAATTCGACAACAAAATTATAAAATAGCATAATATATAATCTTTAAAATAATCTATATTAAACTTATAAATAATATAAAATAATTAAAGTAAACTTTAAAATGTGTTGCCCTAAAATATAAAAATAAAAATGTAAAGTTTCACAACGATATTTTGAAATTGTATTACTAAATCCTCTTGTCTTGAGGTGCATAAGACTTCCAGCCAAAACCGAAACCTATCATAGACCGCAGTGGGGCGCTGGTTGCGACCCATAGTGAAATTGGAAAATTTTAAATACCTCCAAGGATATTCGAGACAGAGGCCTGAAAATTTAACTATAAGCTTTTCCAGATTCAATTTCATATATATATACCAGGTATATATATGTTATACTAAAATATTATTTTATTTAAAATTATATTTCATAGATTCAAATACTCTGCTAAATCGATCGCCAGAGGTCACGCTTCCCCTATAAAAACTCATTGTTGTTGTTTACCGATGGCCGGCTCAAATCCTTTGTACATTATGTAAATAAGTTTTTCATTTTTTAGATTCTTACGCCTTAAGCCAGGTATACCTTAAATTATGTTTTCTATATTCTATAAGGTCAATTAAATCAATTTATAATCTTTACTATTTTTATTATACTTTCAAGATTTTAACCACGACTGCATTACCAAAGCATAATCCTCAAGATGATCAAAAATCAAGCAGAAAATCTTATATTTTTATATAATATATATATATATATATATATATATATTTGTTCTGAAAATAGAGTAATCCATACTTAAATCATTAGATAGTAAAATATATGCCTTTTTACTATCTAATATATATAAGCGGTCGGCTTTGAGCAAAATATTCTTTATTAAACCCACAGATTTAATATATAAATCTGATTATTGTTGTTGTCGTGTCCAATGAAGAGCCTCAGATGTCCCCGTGCATCTCTATCACAGCATTCACAAGGTCCACTATCTAAAATCAGATTATTAAATCATACAATACAAAATAATGCTCCGTGAAACCGTAATGCGTGCAAATCTCGTTTCAATTAAATCTATATACATAAAATATTGAATACATTAAATATACTTTTTGAAATAATTCATTAAAAATGCACTAAAAAGGGAAAAAGTATAAAAATCTCAGATACCACTTCAATGAACAATTATAGTTATATGAATAAAACTGAAAACGACGGGGGCAATCATCCTATATTGAGTGAAGAAGTTTAAAAAATAGTGAAACATAAAAAAAAAATTGCTAATCAGTTGCCTCATATTATATTACATTATGTTTGAAATTAATTATGGTCGTCTCACCGATTTTCACTCATATAAATCTAATTGGAAAATTAGGCTTTGTCACCGACCCGAGGCCTCTAGTTGCGGCGACGGTCAATAGATGGCGTCAGGTTTTGACGTTTATTTTGACGGGAGAGGCGCCCTATGCTTCAATAAATCTAATTGTTATAGTTGTTGTGTCCAATGAAGAGCCTCAGATGTCTCCATGCATCTCTATCACAGCAGCAGCAATGTCCACTATCTTGGGAGTGTAAAGCTGCTGCTCTGGGTCAATGTCAATTTTCTGTGTAAGGCTGATAAATCTAATTCTTTAATAACATTAACTGAATATTATTTTCTTTTCTGTCCATTTTTGATAAAATTCAATTGTATGAATAATTTATGTAATACTAGACGAACGACTCGGGCAACGCCAGGGTTTTCCCCAAGTGGAATTTTACTTGGAAAATTTTGTAAAAATTTTACAATTAGCACAGTAGTGTGATTAGGAGTTTATTGATTAACAGACAGACAAATTTTGATTTTATACGAATAGAGATTTAGTCGTGAATTATAAACTTACAAATTTTCATAGCTAAATGAAGTCTATATTTACAAGACATCAGAATCAAGAATCAATATTCGTATATAGCATATGTACTCCTGGTCAGGAAATGCCTTTTTATTTTTAATATATATATGTATTAAAAATAAAGAAAGCATATCCTGACCAGGAGCACATGTGCTTTACAGAAGGCAAAGCGCCATCTGGTATATATGTATATTATATTTAATAAAGAAAATGAATGAAATTTTCTGCTGATTTTGGAATTTTTGAGATTGTACTATGGTGATGCAGTCGGGGCAAAAATAATAATAAGTCTTGATCAGAGATTTCTTTAATTGAGCTAAGGAATATATATAAAAACATAATTTGGTAAAAGTAATGCCTGGCTTAAGGCGTAAGAATAAAAAAATGAATAACTTATTTACATAATGTACAAAGATTTGAGCCGGCCATTGCTATACAACAACAATGAGTTTTTATAGGGGAAGAGTGACCTTTGGCGGTCGATTTAACAGAGTATTTGAATCTATGATATATAATTTTAAATAAAATAATATTTTAATATAACATGTATATATAAAAAAAATCTAAACAAAATTTCCATTTTCTTGATAATTCAAGAAAAGCCAACCACAAACTTGTTTGAGGCTGTTGATCAGCGTGGAGAAAATAGGTTAGTCAAATATCAAGGAACAGGCTAAATCAACGTTTAGTTGATTTCTGTTCCACTAGATGGCGCTCTGCCATCTGAAAAAACGCTCATGTTAGTGGTCAGAATATGCCTAATTTGTTTTTAATATATAAATATATGAAAAAATAGCACAAATGTGATATTGTAATGGTATAAGGTTCATAAGTTAAGAAAAAGGCATCTCCTTATCGTGCAACTGAAAGTTGATAATGGCTTTCCCCATCTTTCGGAATAAATTTCAACTGTTCGTTGACTTTTAATTATTTCCGAATTAGATAAATACTCATTCTTGATTAGCCTTTTCTTGATTAATCAAGAATGGATATTTGGCCAATTCTGGAATAATTTAAAAATCAACAAATAGTTGATATTTATTCCGATAGATGACGCAAGCCATCAGCAACTTTTAGTTTCATAATATAAATATATGTTTAAAAAAATCAATTAATATTTGCCAAAAAAGAATGTAACAGTCTGAAAGAAATCAACACGGTATCTTCAATAAATACATCACCGTGTTGAATGTAGACGACAGATTTATGGCGCACGCGATGGTGGTGACATGGTAATATATTGTTTGAACTAGCAAACCTCGCGGAGATATAAATAGATCCGAGAGATAACCTGAAGAAAAACAATATCGCCAATTACATCGGGGAATCCCCGTCATGTCTACCAAGGCCTTGCCTAACGCCAGGAAAATGCCAGGAGCCACTCTTCTTTCTGTCAGAATGGCAACAGACTTGGAACAAGCGGCGATATTTCAAGATTGTTACATCAGGACTCGTAGAGACTCTAAGAACAGCTTCCTCAGTCAAATCTAGAGGATATTGCAGATTTAAGACAATATTCTTGCAAATATACACTCATAGACTAAATTTAAGTTTTATAGTTTGCTGTTGTCGTCCGTCTGATGTTGTCTGTTTTTTTTTTTTTTTGAAGGATACAGAGGCAATTTTTTTCACACTTGGCTATCTCGTGTGTCATTAATAAAGATCACTATGTATCAAACTATTGACATCAACATTTAGAACACTATAATTACATATAATTGTATGAAAGAATAGTATAAATTGTAATGGGATAAGGCGGATAAAAAGGTATCTCTTTATTGTGCAACTTAAATTTTCCGATGGCTTGCGCCATCTGTCGGAATAAATATCAACTATTCTCTTGGTTTGGCCAATTCTGGAATAATTGAAAATCAACAGAATAGTTTATATTTATTCCTAAGGATGGTGCAAGCCATCAGCAACTTTCAGTTGCACGATAAGAAGATGTTTTTTTTTTTCTTAATATAAAATGTATGCAAATCTATGTAATGTGTACGGTATTATTGAGAATAAAATGCTTCATATTTTAGGTCTATTACAAGATTGATTTTATTTAGTTTGACTACATAGTCAAATAAGCTGATTCAAGTGATGAACTTCTGGCAGGTAATCTTGGCGCATACCTTTCCAGGTCTACCTAACTTATCTGACTGTGCCGTGTGTGTTTATGTGTCTTCTTCTTTCTTATCTCCACTCAATAATATTAGGACATCAAGTTGTGACCCTTGATGGTGTCTGTTTGACAACCATCATGACTGGGTGAAGTAGAATGTGTCTGCCTTTGTCATTTAGACTGGGAGCACTACTTAGTGGCAGGCCGACTAAGCTCCAAAAGAAATGGCCGCTTCTGACAAGAGGAACAGACGCCATGTGCAGCTGCTCCTGACATTGAGTACAAACGCTGCTCGTCCTGTATCCCTGGATTAGGAGCCCTTACAGGGTACTATCAGCCGGGCCAGCTGAGCTCAGGTTTTTTAGTGAGCTTGTTACTGTTCCCCCTCCTCCTTTTTCATCCAGGCTTGGGACCGGCAAAGGTAGAGTTGTGTTTATGTGTTGTTTGTTTGTATGTATGTGTTGTGTGTGTTTGTTTGTGTTTGTGTGGGCGGCTTCTATAAGGTGTTGTTCTTTTATTTCTAATAAAATGTCAATTTTTGATATTTGTTTTCTGGAACGCTAATTGATGAGGTTCTTTTTCATATGAGCGAGCTGACGAAGAATGTTATCGCGATTCCAAGATTCACGTGAAGCAGGAACTGTGCTGTACTCCGGTCAGTTAGGGACGTTGTCTTGAAGACAATAACGACAATCCGGATGACAAGGCTCGACCACGGCGACAACAGGACGACTGAGCACACATAGCCTGATGACCAACACACTAAGTCACACCACCGTCAGAACTTGGAACCAGAGTGGAAGCTGGAACAGTACTTCGGCCCCCAACATGATTCCATTTGTGTTTGTGTGACAATTGACAATTAAAACATTTTTATTGACAACTCGGTCAATATTTAGATGATAGAAAGATTAGGAAAGGATTATTTACAAAGATGATGTTCTTCCCCACCGCGATAGGGTCCGCCTCCAGGCGATGACGGGGTTCTCGATGTTCTCACGCAGCCCGACCTGGACGAAGTATCGATGAATTCTTGATTTGGTTGATGCGAGACTGGTCAGTTCGTCTTCTATCAGGCTTGTCCCGAAGATCCAGGACTGGAGGTCAGGGGGTCTTCCTATGATGGTGAATGCCTCCCGAACAAGGGGCCTGATGTGAGGGCAGCTCCAGTACCGATGGTCCAGGGAGTTTGTGTGTGTGCTGTTGTGTGTGTGTTGTTTTGTGTGTAATGTGTGTGAGCACGAATACGTCAGCAATAATCGATATAACCATTCTGTTTATCCTAATTCTACCCGGGATAGCAAGCCATGGACATAGACCGAAGTGATTCATACAAGGAAGTCAAATTACACTCATAGACGAAACTTGAGGAAGTTTCTTAGTTGAATATCGACTGTCGTTTTTTTTTTTTTTTTTTTTAAGTAGACAGAGGAAATTTTATTCACACTTGGTTATCGCGTGTGTCTTCAATAAAGGTCACTGTGTATCAAATGTCTCTTAGAGTTATTGTCTGAATCCCGATATACATGTTAAAAGGTACAAATTCCTTGAGTTTTAAGTAGACAGAGGAAATTTTGTTCACACTTGGTTATCGCGTGTGTCTTCAATAAAGGTCACTGTGTATCAAATGTCTCTCAGAGTTATTGTCTGAATCCCGATATACATGCTAAAAGGTACAAATTCCTTGAGTTTTAAGTAGACAGAGGAAATTTTGTTCACACTTGGTTATCACGTGTGTCTTCAATAAAGGTCACTGTGTATCAAATGTCTCTCAGAGTTATTGTCTGAATCCCGATATACATGTTAAAAGGTACAAATTCCTTGAGTTTTAAGTAGACAGAGGAAATTTTGTTCACACTTGGTTATCACGTGTGTCTTCAATAAAGGTCACTGTGTATCAAATGTCTCTCAGAGTTATTGTCTGAATCCCGATATACATGTTAAAAGGTACAAATTCCTTGAGTTTTGTGTAGACAGAGGAAATTTTGTTCACACTTGGTTATCGCGTGTGTCTTCAATAAAGGTCACTGTGTATCAAATGTCTCTCAGAGTTATTGTCTGAATCCCGATATACATGCTAAAAGGTACAAATTCCTTGAGTTTTAAGTAGACAGAGGAAATTTTGTTCACACTTGTTATCGCGTGTGTCTTCAATAAAGGTCACTGTGCACCAAATGTCTCTCAGAGTTATTGTCTGAATCCCGATATACATGCTAAAAGGTACAAATTCCTTGAGTTTTAAGTAGACAGAGGAAATTTTGTTCACACTTGGTTATCACGTGTGTCTTCAATAAAGGTCACTGTGTATCAAATGTCTCTCAGAGTTATTGTCTGAATCCGATATACATGTTAAAAGGTACAAATTCCTTGAGTTTTGTGTAGACAGAGGAAATTTTGTTCACACTTGGTTATCGCGTGTGTCTTCAATAAAGGTCACTGTGTATCAAATGTCTCTCAGAGTTATTGTCTGAATACCGATATACATGCTAAAAGGTACAAATTCCTTGAGTTTTAAGTAGACAGAGGAAATTTTGTTCACACTTGGTTATCACGTGTGTCTTCAATAAAGGTCACTGTGTATCAAATGTCTCTCAGAGTTATTGTCTGAATACCGATATACATGCTAAAAGGTGCAAATTCCTTGAGTTTTAAGTAGACAGAGGAAATTTTGTTCACACTTGGTTATCGCGTGGGTCTTCAATAAAGGTCACTGTGTATCAAATGTCTCTCAGAGTTATTGTCTGAATCCCGATATACATGATAAAAGGTATAACTTCCTTATGTTTGATCTATAGGTGTATTTTGTAAATTTTCAAAGGGGATAGATATATGCAAGCTAATATTCGATATATTTCTGGCAGGACGTCTGACAGTGTGGCTTTAAGATGCTGATACATTTAGGCCATCTATCGGAAAACCTATCAACTGAACGTTAATTCTTATCTTTCTTCTTGAAATAAGGAGAAGTGATAAGGATGAGTGCCTTTGTGAGGCGTCAAACAGCCCGAAACCCGTATGACATTACTTGTTAATTCGAGAAAGGATATTTGCCAATTTCCGGAAATAAAAAATAAACGTCGATTTATTTTTGTTTTTCCCCCGATAAATTGCGGTATCAAATATCTTTCAGAGTTATTGTCTGAATTCCGATATACGTTCTGAAAGTTACTTGATACCAATAGGAACTTATTTTAAAACTCATTAAGTAAGTCATATAAAACAAATTAAAGAATTTTTATAATGATTGTAAAAAGATATAAGAAAATATATATACAGATACAATGATATCGTAAAAATTTAATTGATTCTGATAGGATCAACCCAAAATTGCAAGAGGTTTGAGTAGGAGAAATCTGAAATGTATTAATTAATCTTCCTTTGCTCGCCGCATAAGTTTATCCCGAATCACCTGGTGGAAGGTGAATAACATCAAAATACGTTGAGGAAATTGGAGGCATAAATAACACCAAGATACCATGTGTAAATTAGGGATGTAAAGAGAGCAAAGATACATTGTGTAAATTGTGAAGATTATGAAGGGCTAGAAACTATGTGTAAATTAGAGATATGAGAAGATCGCCAAGATACCTTGTGTAAATCAGGGATGTGAAGTACGACAAGATACCTTGTGTATATTAAGGAGGTGAAGAATTCAAGATACCTTGTGTAAATTAGAGATATGAAGAACACCAAGATACCTTGTGTAAATTAGAGATATGAAGAACACCAAGATACCTTGTGTAAATTAGAGATATGAAGAACGCCAAGATACCATGTGTAAATTAGAGATATGAAGAACGCCAAGATACCATGTGTAAATTAGAGATATGAAGAACGCCAAGATACCATGTGTAAATTAGATATATGAAGAACGCCAAGATACCATGTGTAAATTAGAGATATGAAGAATGCCAAGATACCATGTGTAAATTAGAGATATGAAGAACGCCAAGATACCATGCGTGAATTAGAGATATGAAGAACGCCAAGATACCATGTGTAAATTAGAGATATGAAGAACGCCAAGACACCATGTGTAAATTAGAGATATGAAGAACGCCAAGATACCATGCGTGAATTAGGAATGTGAAGAACACCAAGATACCTTTATGTAAATCAGGGATGTGAAGAATTCGAGATACCTTGTGTATATTAGGGAAGTGGAGAACGCCAAGCTAACTTGGACAAAATAAGGAGGTGAAGTACACCAAGATATATTATGTTAATTAAGGGTGTAACGAACGCTAATTTGTGTATTAAAAATATATGTCGTGAATATATAGAGAAGAATCATACCTTTCGAAAATGAATTACTTCAAGTCGTTAAAATATTTAAAGAAACTATCATAAATAGATAGGTAGCTTTTATTTGGAAAAGCAAGGATTCGGCCATAAATGGTGCTCCTAGAGGCTTACTACCTGAGGTATGCATGCCTGGAGAGGGAAGACGATTCATGTTGGACACATCGCCTTATCAAATACAATAATTTCGGTATATTCTCTTGTTAAAATATAGAAAATGGCTAGATAAAACCTTTTATAAAAAAGTTAATGAGAGCCATCTTAATGTAATTCTGCTTGTTGAGGAGCAAGAGTTCATGGTTTTACTCAATAAAAACTTATTGCGAAATGTTTTATTTCATTTAAACAAATTTCTTCTGTTTCTCGTTATGGTAGTTGCTAAAGATTACAGGGACACCGTAATAAAAGTTGTTTCTAAGAAATAGTTTGAATATTTAAATATAATTCCCAATCGGCTGTGATGTTACATGCTGAAAGGGGGTCAGACAGTGGCTGCGAGATACAGAAACTGGGCCAGATTAATTTGGGAAATTCCTTTCTAATTACGTGCTGATCAGCAGCCGCTGGAGTTCACTAAAAAGTTTTTGGAATATGGAACGCTTTTCGGAATTGATTTAGTCATTGATAGTTTGTGAATTCCGTTTACGTCTTCTAGATTTGGCGGCTCTCCAACTATGTCTGGTGGATGTTTTGGTGCGTCATGAACTCTAAGCAACAGCAGTCTGGTGGATGTTTTGGTGCGTCATGAACTCTAAGCAACAGCAGTCTGGTGGATGTTTTGGTGCGTCATGAACTCTAAGCAACAGCAGTCTGGTGGATGTTTTGGTGCGTCATGAACTCTAAGCAACAGCAGTCTGGTGGATGTTTTGGTGCGTCATGAACTCTAAGCAACAGCAGTCTGGTGGATGTTTTGGTGCGTCATGAACTCTAAGCAACAGCAGTCTGGTGGATGTTTTGGTGCGTCATGAACTCTAAGCAACAGCAGTCTGGTGGATGTTTTGGTGCGTCATGAACTCTAAGCAACAGCAGTCTGGTGGATGTTTTGGTGCGTCATGAACTCTAAGCAACAGCAGTCTGGTGGATGTTTTGGTGCGTCATGAACTCTAAGCAACAGCAGTCTGGTGGATGTTTTGGTGCGTCATGAACTCTAAGCAACAGCAGTCTGGTGGATGTTTTGGTGCGTCATGAACTCTAAGCAACAGCAGTCTGGTGGATGTTTTGGTGCGTCATGAACTCTAAGCAACAGCAGTCCTGGTGGATGTTTTGGTGCGTCATGAACTCTAAGCAACAGCAGTCTGGTGGATGTTTTGGTGCGTCATGAACTCTAACCAACAGCAGTCTGGTGGATGTTTTGGTGCGTCATGAACTCTAAGCAACAGCAGTCTGGTGGATGTTTTGGTGCGTCATGAACTCTAAGCAACAGCAGTCTGGTGGATGTTTTGGTGCGTCATGAACTCTAAGCAACAGCAGTCTGGTGGATGTTTTGGTGCGTCATGAACTCTAAGCAACAGCAGTCTGGTGGATGTTTTGGTGCGTCATGAACTCTAAGCAACAGCAGTCTGGTGGATGTTTTGGTGCGTCATGAACTCTAAGCAACAGCAGTCTGGTGGATGTTTTGGTGCGTCATGAACTCTAAGCAACAGCAGTCTGGTGGATGTTTTGGTGCGTCATGAACTCTAAGCAACAGCAGTCTGGTGGATGTTTTGGTGCGTCATGAACTCTAAGCAACAGCAGTCTGGTGGATGTTTTGGTGCGTCATGAACTCTAAGCAACAGCAGTCTGGTGGATGTTTTGGTGCGTCATGAACTCTAAGCAACAGCAGTCTGGTGGATGTTTTGGTGCGTCATGAACTCTAAGCAACAGCAGTCTGGTGGATGTTTTGGTGCGTCATGAACTCTAAGCAACAGCAGTCTGGTGGATGTTTTGGTGCGTCATGAACTCTAAGCAACAGCAGTCTGGTGGATGTTTTGGTGCGTCATGAACTCTAAGCAACAGCAGTCTGGTGGATGTTTTGGTGCGTCATGAACTCTAAGCAACAGCAGTCTGGTGGATATGGCGATGTTGTGGTGTGTCTTGAACTCTAAGCAACAGCAGTCTGGTGGATGTTTTGGTGCGTCATGAACTCTAACCAACAGCAGTCTGGTGGATATGGCGATGTTGTGGTGTGTCTTGAACTCTAAGCAACAGCAGTCTGGTGGATATGGCGATGTTGTGGTGTGTCTTGAACTCTAAGCAACAGCAGTCTGGTGGATGTTTTGGTGCGTCATGAACTCTAAGCAACAGCAGTCTGGTGGATATGGCGATGTTGTGGTGTGTCTTGAACTCTAAGCAACAGCAGTCTGGTGGATATGGCGATGTTGTGGTGTGTCTTGAACTCTAAGCAACAGCAGTCTGGTGGATGTTTTGGTGCGTCATGAACTCTAACCAACAGCAGTCTGGTGGATATGGCGATGTTGTGGTGTGTCTTGAACTCTAAGCAACAGCAGTCTGGTGGATATGGCGATGTTGTGGTGTGTCTTGAACTCTAAGCAACAGCAGTCTGGTGGATGTTTTGGTGCGTCATGAGCTCTAACCAACAGCAGTCTGGTGGATATGGCGATGTTGTGGTGTGTCTTGAACTCTAAGCAACAGCAGTCTGGTGGATATGGCGATGTTGTGGTGTGTCTTGAACTCTAAGCAACAGCAGTCTGGTGGATGTTTTGGTGCGTCATGAACTCTAACCAACAGCAGTCTGGTGGATATGGCGATGTTGTGGTGTGTCTTGAACTCTAAGCAACAGCAGTCTGGTGGATATGGCGATGTTGTGGTGTGTCTTGAACTCTAAGCAACAGCAGTCTGGTGGATATGGCGATGTTGTGGTGTGTCTTGAACTCTAAGCAACAGCAGTCTGGTGGATGTTTTGGTGCGTCATGAACTCTAACCAACAGCAGTCTGGTGGATATGGCGATGTTGTGGTGTGTCTTGAACTCTAAGCAACAGCAGTCTGGTGGATATGGCGATGTTGTGGTGTGTCTTGAACTCTAAGCAACAGCAGTCTGGTGGATATGGCGATGTTGTGGTGTGTCTTGAACTCTAAGCAACAGCAGTCTGGTGGATATGGCGATGTTGTGGTGTGTCTTGAACTCTAAGAAACAGCAGTCTGGTGGATGTTTTGGTGCGTCATGAACTCTAACCAACAGCAGTCTGGTGGATTTGGCGATGTTGTGGTGTGTCTTGAACTCTAAGCAACAGCAGTCTGGTGGATATGGCGATGTTGTGGTGTGTCTTGAACTCTAAGCAACAGCAGTCTGGTGGATGTTTTGGTGCGTCATGAACTCTAACCAACAGCAGTCTGGTGGATATGGCGATGTTGTGGTGTGTCTTGAACTCTAAGCAACAGCAGTCTGGTGGATATGGCGATGTTGTGGTGTGTCTTGAACTCTAAGCAACAGCAGTCTGGTGGATATGGCGATGTTTTGGTGCGTCTTGAACTCTAAGCAACAGCAGTCTGGTGGATGTTTTGGTGCGTCATGAACTCTAACCAACAGCAGTCTGGTGGATATGGCGATGTTGTGGTGTGTCTTGAACTCTAAGCAACAGCAGTCTGGTGGATATGGCGATGTTGTGGTGTGTCTTGAACTCTAAGCAACAGCAGTCTGGTGGATGTGGCGATGTTTTGGTGCTCCCTGGACTCTAACCAACGGCAGTCTGGTGGATATGGCGATGTTGTGGTGTGTCTTGAACTCTAAGCAACAGCAGTCTGGTGGATGTGGCGATGTTTTGGTGCTCCCTGGACTCTAACCAACGGCAGTCTGGTGGATATGGCGATGTTGTGCTGTGTCTTGAACTCTAAGCAACAGCAGTCTGGTGGATGTGGCGATGTTTTGGTGCTCCCTGGACTCTAACCAACGGCAGTCTGGTGGATGTGGCGATGTTTTGGTGTGTCTTGAACTCTAACCAACGGCAGTCTGGTGAATGTGGCGATGTTTTGGTGCGTCTTGAACTCTAAGAAACGGCAGTCTGGTGGATGCGGCGATGTTTTGGTTCTCCCTGAACTCTAACCAACGGCAGTCTGGTGGATGTGGCGATGTTTTGGTGTGTCTTGAACTCTAAGCAACGGCAGTCTGGTGGATGTGGCGATGTTGTGGTGCTCCCTGAACTCTAACCAACGGCAGTCTGGTGGATGTGGCGATGTTTTGGTGTGTCTTGAACTCTAACCAACGGCAGTCTGGTGAATGTGGCGATGTTTTGGTGCGTCTTGAACTCTAAGAAACGGCAGTCTGGTGGATGCGGCGATGTTTTGATTCTCCCTGAACTCTAAGCAACGGCAGTCTGGTGGATGTGGCGATGTTGTGGTGCTCCCTGAACTCTAACCAACGGCAGTCTGGTGGATGTGGCGATGTTTTGGTGTGCCTTGAACTCTAACCAACGGCAGTCTGGTTAATGTGGCGATGTTTTGGTGTGTCTTGAACTCTAAGAAACGGCAGTCTGGTGGATGTGGCGATGTTGTGGTTCTCCCTGAACTCTAACTACCGGCAGTCTGGTGGATGTGGCGATGTTGTGGTGTGTCTTGAACTCTAAGCAACGGCAGTCTGGTGGATGTGGAGGTGTTTTGGTGCTCCCTGAACTCTAACCAACGGCAGTCTGGTGGATGTGGAGATGTGTATTGCATCCTGAACTCTAGGATTCTTTGTTAAAAATTTGTTAAGTGGTCGTGAAATTTCGCCATAGTTTCTAATAAATCGTCGCTAATAGATGATAAACCTAAAAATAGTTTCTTGTTGTGAATTCGACGGCGTTAGAAATTCGGCAATTGTTTTTATTTTGTCGTTATCTGGCCTAATGCTTTTTGATATACTTGGTGTTTCAGAATTATATTTGATCTTATTCGAAGCAACACGTTTTGAAGTTCAGTCGCAATCCAACTTTCTTGAAACAGTTCAGTTAGAGCGTAAATATAAGAGATTCTTTGGGAATCTATCAGAATTGACAACGATGTCGTCGAATTAGCATAAGAACGTTGTCCATCTGAGTCCTGGGTGCCTTACAATGTCTAAACGGCCTTACCTTGAATTCAAATAGACCATCTGTCGTGAAAAATGCAGTTTTCCCCTCTGCTCTCTTTATCTATCTCAATTTGCCAGTATCCTTATTTAATATTCATAGTTGAGTATTATTTTTCACTTCTTGAGCTGTCTAATGCATCGTCATTGCGAGGTAGGGGATACACATCTTTCTTGGTGATTTTGTTCAAGCCTCTGTAGCCTCTTCTTTACCAAGACGACTGATGAGATCCATGGGCTTACTTTAAGGCTGGATGATGTCTGCTTATAGCATCTTGTCGGCTTCATCCTGTATGATCTTATGTTCGGCTGTATATACTCGATAAGACATTTCATAAATGCTGTTGTTGCCAATGAGCAAAATAATTTCGACATAGTCATTTGCAAGTTTTAATTTTTTGTTTTGTTTTCCTTGGGTGAATTTATTTATAAAAGCCAAAGGACGAATATAATTTTTTTCTTCATCATCACTATATAAAGCATTTTTTAAAAAGGAAATAACTAAATATTCAGCAATAAAAAAATGACAACATTGTTTGTTTCTATTGCTTGTATCTGAAGTTGTGATCTTATTTCTAACAGGATGGAAGCTTCTAAATTGGATTGCTGGGTAGAATGAGCCTACTGAAGTAATTCGAGGAAGAAACTAATTGTATTTTTGAAAATAAAGATACTTCGGCCAGTAAATCTTTTTATTACCTCGACGTTTCGACAAAAAGCTTTTGTCCTCGTTAGGAGCAAACAAAAATTAAATCATTTGGCAAGGCGTTAAAAATTATTCTAAAGCTCCAAAGGCGTTCTCACGCGATATTTCAAATTTGTGTATTGCAGGCCAGGCAGCCTCTATCTTTACGATAAACTAATTGCAGTTCTTGTGTTTCATCCGATTCAATACATTGGATGTCAGTATAAGATTTCGCCAATGGAACTGTCGACGGAAGATACTATTGATAATATAGACTGATCATAATCAACAGTAGGTCGGTGGTCGAGTGGTCTAAATCGTTGGTTTTCGATCGCTACGACCCGGGTTCGAATCCCGCATTGAGCACTTTTTTTTTTTCAAATTTAAAAAAATATTCCAATGGCCACAGATTCTAGCAAAAGTCTAGCCTCACCAGCGAGTGCAATTAACTAACAGGGCTCTGAAATATTTGTAAGTGCAAAACAATATCCTGTGCTACAGGTGCGCCCATCGGGTTTATAAAACAATTAAGCAATTTACTCAATAATAACGGATCCTCGTGGCTTACTTATTGTAATGATCCTGATTCACTAAGGAATGATATCCCAGGAATATTAAGAACTGCGATAGAGCAAACAATACAAAATGACTTAACAAGAATAACCCAATCAAAGTTATATTCCCACTATAGAGATATATATACAACGTTTACCACCGAAGAATATTTCTTAAGTGAACTCCCTTTTCTTGTCATTAGATTAATCGCACAATTTAGAACCCTTTCAATTTTTTTCAGAGAACACCATCTGATTTTAATGAGGCGTGAAGACCTGAAATGCATTTTCTGTGGATCAGGAATAACAATGGAGAAGATGTTGCACTACTTATTTGATTGTGCTACTCTGTCTGAGGAAAGACGAAAACTAAATAATAAAACGGGGCAACTTTGTCCTTCATTTCCGGCACTAATCAATGAAATATCAAAGAATAGGTATTTAGCAATGGCGATATTTGGATTCCACAAGACTATATCCCGGAAAAAGGCCACACAGTGTTCTCCCCATCCCTTGTGAACTGGCGAATCCTGTATAGAGCGAGAGGCCCTAAATAAAGGCTTTGTTGTTGTTGTTGTAAGTGCAAAACAAACTCCTTTAACATGTGTAGACATGTGATGCACTTACAGTAAAAGCAGTCCCCATCTTCTATCCACCATGATTATCAAGTCCTGTTCCATGTGTACTAGGGATAATAATAATAAAGAATTGACAGTTGCAGGTTTGTATTGTAAGGTAGCAACCTTCTGTCCTCTATGTACTCGGAGCTTGTCACAGAGAGGAGGACAGCGCGTGCGGTACATGTTAATGAAAAGTTGCGCCCGCCTCATCAACTGATATTTATTGCCTCATCTAAAATAACTTTTTTGTTCAATTTCATCTAGTTGTGTACATGTCATGAATATAACATCTCACTTTATTTCTGTTTTTATGAAACAAATAACTTGTTAACCTGGAAAAAAAACATATTACAGCAATGTCAGACAAAGGCTTGTTGAAATATCAAGTGTATGGTGAGATAGGCTTAAACTAGATGGTGTGTATCATATTACATATTCTAATCCGTATATATGCACATATGTATATACCTTTCAGAATGAGAAAGATCACTAATATTAAAGTTGTTATTAAAATTCACAATGTTGTGAAAAATAAATAATGTCATTGAGGGAGTTATTCATAAATTCTAAACTACCTCAGCGCGAGAAAGAAAGTTTATTTTATTAAACATACAATTTCCAAATGTGTAGACCCCATTTATGCAATGAGATAAACATTGAGAGGGCTGATCAGTGGTGAACATTCCCAGGATCCGAATACATGCGCGTGTTTTATGTGTGTGAGTGAGGATCTGTGCATGTAGTTGTTCGATTGGATTCGTGTATTTACGCATGTTTTATATACATTTTTGTGGATTCTTACTTCTACGTGCATGTTAATTTGGATATGTGCGTGCCTGTCGATGCGTGTATGTGCAAACGTATAGATCCGTGTATTTGCAGGCCTGTGGATCCTTGTATGTGCATGTCTGTGGATGCGTGTATGTGCGTGCCTGTGGGTCCTTTTATTGTCGTGCCTATGGATCGTGTATGTGCATGCCTGTGGATCCGTGTATGTGAGTGCCTGTCTATCATTGTCATGCCTGTGGATCCGTGTATGTGAGTGTCTGTGGATCTTATCATTGTCATGCCTGTGGATCCGTGTATGTGAGTGTCTGTGGATACTATCATTGTCATGCCTGTGGATCCGTGCATGTGAGTGTCTGTGGATCCTATCATTGTCATGCCTGTGGATCCGTGTATGTGAGTGTCTGTGGATCCTATCATTGTCATGCCTGTGGATCCGTGTATGTGAGTGTCTGTGGATCCTATCATTGTCATGCCTGTGGATCCGTGTATGTGAGTGTCTGTGGATCCTATCATTTTCATGCCTGTGGATCCGTGTATGTGAGTGTCTGTGGATCCTATCATTGTCATGCCTGTGGATCCGTGTATGTGAGTGTCTGTGGATCCTATCATTGTCATGCCTGTGGATCCGTGTATGTGAGTGTCTGTGGATCCTATCATTGTCATGCCTGTGGATCCGTGTATGTGAGTGTCTGTGGATCCTATCATTGTCATGCCTGTGGATCCGTGTATGTGAGTGTCTGTGGATCCTATCATTGTCATGCCTGTGGATCCGTGTATGTGAGTGTCTGTGGATCCTATCATTTTCATGCCTGTGGATCCGTGTATGTGAGTGTCTGTGGATCCTATCATTGTCATGCCTGTGGATCCGTGTATGTGAGTGTCTGTGGATCCTATCATTTTCATGCCTGTGGATCCGTGTATGTGAGTGTCTGTGGATCCTATCATTGTCATGCCTGTGGATCCGTGTATGTGAGTGTCTGTGGATCCTATCATTGTCATGCCTGTGGATCCATGTATGTGAGTGTCTGTGGATCCTATCATTTTCATGCCTGTGGATCCGTGTATGTGAGTGTCTGTGGATCCTATCATTGTCATGCCTGTGGATCCGTGTATGTGAGTGTCTGTGGATCCTATCATTGTCATGCCTGTGGATCCGTGTATGTGAGTGTCTGTGGATCCTATCATTGTCATGCCTGTGGATCCGTGTATGTGAGTGTCTGTGGATCCTATCATTGTCATGCCTGTGGATCCGTGTATGTGAGTGTCTGTGGATCCTATCATTGTCATGCCTGTGGATCCGTGTATGTGAGTGTCTGTGGATCCTATCATTGTCATGCCTGTGGATCCGTGTATGTGAGTGTCTGTGGATCCTATCATTGTCATGCCTGTGGATCCGTGTATGTGAGTGTCTGTGGATCCTATCATTGTCATGCCTGTGGATCCGTGTATGTGAGTGTCTGTGGATCCTATCATTTTCATGCCTGTGGATCCGTGTATGTGAGTGTCTGTGGATCCTATCATTGTCATGCCTGTGGATCCGTGTATGTGAGTGTCTGTGGATCCTATCATTGTCATGCCTGTGGATCCGTGTATGTGAGTGTCTGTGGATCCTATCATTGTCATGCCTGTGGATCCGTGTATGTGAGTGTCTGTGGATCCTATCATTGTCATGCCTGTGGATCCGTGTATGTGAGTGTCTGTGGATCCTATCATTGTCATGCCTGTGGATCCATGTATGAGCGTGCCTGTAGATACTTTTATTGTGTACGCGTGGATCTGTCTATGTGCGTGCGTGCGTGCATGTGGGCGTGTATGAGCGTGTTTTCAACGTGTGGAGGGAGGAGACTCGCGAGGAAATCCGGCGGTGTCAGATGGCTCGCCGATATAAATATTGTGGAGGAAAGTGGTGGGGAAGTCCAGGTGGTGGCATCACACACAATGGTCAAGGATCCTGGTATCAGCGTGTTCGCACATGCCGTTGAAGTGTGTGCGTGTGTTCTCACATGCCGTTAAAGTGTGTGCGTGTGTTCGCACATGCCGTTGAAGTGTGTGCGTGTGTTCTCACATGCCGTTAAAGTGTGTGCGTGTGTTCGTACATGCCGTTAAAGTGTGTTCGTGTTTTTGCACATGCCGTTAAAGTGTGTTCGTGTGTTCGCACATGCCGTTAAAGTGTGTGTTCTCACATGCCGTTAAAGTGTATGCGTGTGTTCGTACATGCCGTTAAAGTATGTGCGTGTGTTCGCACATGCCGTTAAAGTGTGTGCGTGTGTTCGTACATGCCGTTAAAGTGTGTTCGTGTTTTTGCACATGCCGTTAAAGTGTGTTCGTGTGTTCGCACATGCCGTTAAAGTGTGTGTTCTCACATGCCGTTAAAGTGTGTGCGTGTGTTCGCACATGCCGTTAAAGTACGTGCGTGTGTTCGCACATGCCGTTAACGCCGTTATATATATTTTAGTTTCCATGTTTCAAACCAAATATCACTTTACAATCATGTGTTGAAAAGATATATATTTTGAAATTCTAACTCCAAAATCTGTATTGACTGGAAAGTAGACTTGTCTTGAGAAGGGATCAATACAAAAAAGTAATAAACTCACTTCTCTAACAACACATGGAGAAATCGGTGAAAGATACATTCTGAAGAATATTGTTCGCACAGTTTCCAATAAAATACAAATTACAAAAATATTGTAGTAAAGTATTTATTACAAGAGAAGGAATATCATGACATCATCTTGAAGAAGGAACAAAAGTTAACGGCGACGTGTTTCCTTTATTAAAGCTGTAAATTCGGCAAGCTTTCGAACTTTTATATCCTTCGACAGGCAACTTTTCTAAACTTTTCTAACTTTTCAGTAAAGTTGCCTGTCGAAGGACGTAAAAGTCCGAAAGCTTACCGAATTTAGAGCTTTAATAAAAGAAGCACGTTAACTTTTGTTTCTTCTTCAAAGTATTTATTATTTTATTAACATATTATCAATACTGTTGTTCATATATATTACTCTGTGTAAACTTCTCTCATTGCATCTCTTGTATTATATCAATTTCAGTTTGTAAATTATCATTAAATAAATTTCTACGTCATCCAGAAGTTTAATTTTTCTAATTTTATACGCAACAATATCCTAATCATTATGCACCAATCGCTAGCTGGTGTGTAGAGACAGGCAGCTTGCTGTCTATGAAAGACAAGAGCCCATTCTTCATATCTTAAAAAGGTAAATAATTGATTATAATCAATATTTGGTTCTAAAGTTGCCCATCTTTTTTCAATTTATCCTTCTCTATCTATCGAAGGATGAAGCAATTCATATGAGATGCATTAATTATGAAGGGCTTATCTTTGATCAAACTTATTTATTGATATCTTCCAGTGATTCGACGTTGTTTCCTCTGCTAGGAACATCCACTACAAAAACTCTTCACTTGGAATTCTATCCACAGCTGACCTTGAGCTAACTCGGATTATTTAAAGAATAAATCGTTTTGAGCCTTCTATTTCTTTTATACCTAAGAAAAATATAAACAAAATATATTTTTAAACTGTCATAGTTAACAAAAATATTTGTCGAATGTCCAATCACATGCATACAGAAACATTCAATAGTCAACATTTTCTAATAAAGATGATGAAAATTTGACAATGTGTTTGCTGATGAAGTGATGTTTAATTATAATGTCTTTAATTTCTCATTCAATCTACTTCACACAACTCTTTTCTTTTTCTTCCTTTTTATTTTTCAACATTTTAGCTTTCTGCAAAATTTGTACTCGTTATATTTATATAGATTTGAAATATTAATAAAATGTATTTTCTAATAATAAATACACCCATACCTCGCTTTGCGTCGGGGTTACGTTCTAAAAAAACACGACGCAAAGTGAAAATAAAATTTTGATGACATGGCGCAATAAAAAATAAAGGTGTTGCCATATTTTAGGAAAAAAAAAATATTAAAAAAATTAAAGACTCGAATCCAAAACAACGCAACTTCGAAAATCTAACGACGCACAGTGAAAATCAGTAAAAATTAAGCAGCGACGCAACTTCGAAAAAAACGCAAAACGAAACGACGCAAAGCGAGGTATTGGTATATAATTATATATCTCTAATATAAAATATTTTTACTCTAGGTAGGATGTCTAGGAGCCTGGCAGGGCTGATTTAATCGGACTCGACCGAGTAATGCCTGATATATGGCGAACGCTGACTAAAGCGACCTGATGTTGGAGCTCTGTTATCTCTAATATAAATCTTACTGATTGTTTCAGTAAATATCATCCTTGTTATGTTTCATCTCTTTTCCTTCTCTAACTCTCTTCATTTCTTTATTTTTTGTTCCTCATTTATGGACCGTAACTGCCGAAGAAGCCACTGTTTTAACTCTGTTAAAGTTTATATTGATACTAAATGTATGATTATTCTTTTTTTCTCAAATTATTTTATTCATTTTACAGCTTCTCGATGAATTCGCGTGTATTTTGCTTATTTAGTTCTTGAACATTATTACCCCATCGTGTGCGCACGGAGACCCTAGAAAATAAATAATATTCAGAGAGGAAGATTTCTTTATACACCGCGCTTTTTTAAAATCACATCAAAACGAGATAAATTTTGTTTATCACACCTGTAGGTTATGTATAATTATGTATGTTATGTGTCATAACACTCAGGTTTTTAAAATTTAGACAAAGGTCGACCTATATATAATTATAAAATAAAATGAAAGTATTTAAAAGCACGAATGTTTCTTTTATACATAATACAAACTTCTATGACTTCGTGCTTTTAAATACTTTCATATTATGCTTTATTTTTATTTACTTCTCCTGACGAAGACAAAAGATTTTTGTCGAAACGTTGAGAAAATAAAAAACTCCAACTGGCCGAAGTGTCTATTTATTAATTATATTATTTTTATTAACAGAGTGATCATTTTTATGTTTATATTTTGCTACTCTGTAAATTTCTCTCGTGGCTTATCTTTTGTTTACCATTCATAGTTTGTCCTTGCCTGCAATTAATTGTTGTCTCCTCCTGAAGTTTTTTTTCTTCCCTAATTTTCCACGTGGCAATATATACAGTAAAACCTACCTTTAGCGGACATCCCACTAGCGGACGCCTCTCTATAAAGGACAGTTTTCATTTGCAAATTGACCATTTTTACTATTTAGCAACTCTCCTGTAAGAGGACACCTCTCCCTAAAGGACACTTTGGCTCTGCAATTAGGTGTTGTCCTTTACAGGGAGGTTCTACTGTATATATAACCATGATATGATTAGAAAACACAATATTCCTGGCTCAAACATTGAAGGAAAAAGGTCTTTGAAATCCAAATTGAGTTCCAGAGCTATCCAGCCTATGCTTATCAATCAACAGCAGTTCGCCTAATGGAAATGAAATTAGCAGTTGAATGTTAGATTTTAAACCTATCCAAGGTCCATGGCCCATTACGCCAAGAAACGCAAGACTGGTCTGGTCGAGGCGTACAACCTTGGGGACATTGATTATCCTTGTGAAATTCTTAATATTATAAATTTAGAAAGAAAATCCCCATCAAATTGTTCACAACAATCCATTTATTGAATGTCACAAATCATTGTTTTTTATACGCCCCCTATCTCTATTAAGATAAAGAAAAAAGTGTAAAAGATTACATCAAGGTAAATGGGATGCAGTTAATTCTCTGCACCTTTCTGTTGCTCACGGGTAAGAACAAAAGCGATAAACAGTCTTAATCACTCCATTATTCATTTCCATGGATTAAACCAAACCGAAATTGATTTTGTTCTATTCAAACAACATTTAGACCGTTTAGAATATGTTGAAATAAGGACAAAAGGTAATAAGACCAAATCCAAATAAATAGTGTGTGACGTTACGGTAACAGCGTTGTTACCATCTTCAGACAAAAGATGGTAAAAACGCTGTTACCGAAACGTCACACACTATTTATTTATTTGGATTTTGTCTTTTTACCTTTTTTTATAATCTATAATCCAAATTGTGCATTATTGTTAAAATAAGGAATAAATATGCGTCGATTATCAATATTAAAAAAGTATAAATACGCTAACCTATGTACGGTGGATTCTATGACCATTAGACATGATTCAGACCTGGAAACTATTGGGTTCTGTGCTGTCCGGAGTACAGGAGCTGCATCTTATGATTTATTTCTGTGATGAATCTGTATAAGATCGATGGTATTAATAAAGCTGTATGTGTGTGATTTTATTCTATTGTGGTATTGATACAAATAAACGGCATTTTTGACCAATAAATCATTTGAAAACTGATCAATCAACGCAACATTCTGAGGTTCAACAACTTCCTGGAGCTATAATCTGGAAGAAATATTTATTGGATTTTTAGCCAAGAATTTTTTTAATTAACAGGTTCTGGGCAAAAATAGTTTTTTTTTTTTTGTCATAAAATTATTATGACAATATTGTTGTATCATGTTTGATTATCAGATTCAAAATTATATCGGGAAAAAAAATATATATATATATATATACTAGCGGATGTGCCCGGCTTCGCCCGGGTTTTTACCCGAGTAAAGGTTTGTCTAACGAACATTTGTTAAAACAATTCTCTATAAACTTATTTAAAAAAGAAGATATATTTTGATAATTTGAAACTTGTAAATTTGAATCTCTCGATAAAGTGAACATTTTTTCCCGGTCCCTGTGTGCCGTGTCATCCTGAATTTTGTCTTTCCTAAATTTCTACATTACAAAATCATCGTTTTATCTAGTGAACATTTTTTTCCGGTCCCTTGAAAAATACTCGATAAGTTTAATAAAATCAATATTAATTGGTTTCCTCGGTAATTGGAAGTTAAAGGAATAGTATCTTCGCCTTGGAATTGTATCATTATTCTTGTCTCAAATAAATTGCCGTGTCATCCTGAGATAATCTTACTTTTGATAAATAATATTTAAGATTTTATTATATATATTATATATTATATTATATATATATTACACGTTATTTGTTTTCTTGGCCGACTGTTTTACATATGGTGTTATCTTAAAATTGCTTGTTTTGAATATTTTTTTAGATTGAGATTATTAGATAGTATGTAAAAAAATTAACTCTGTTGAAATTTAATTTTGTATTTATATATAAATAAAATTAACTCTGTTGATTTTTTTTTTGTATTTAATCGATAACAGCGAAGTTACGCATGTTAATGTTAGGGAAAAATATTTTGATGTTAAGCAAAACCTGCTCCATCTCGTTTTACATAAATGTTGAAAATTTGGTTGAAATTGATGCATTGTAACGAAAGTTTTTAGTGATGTACACTTATGAAATTTGCATTTTATTAATATAGATTCTAAAAATCAGAGACCACGGGTGAAGCCAGTTCATTTTTAGTATGCAGGAACAAATTTCTAACAGAAAAACATTCATTCGAGCAGAAGACAAAGCCAGATCATCTCTCTATAAAAATATCACTTTTCAGACACAAATTTTGGAGCGGGAGGTTTTAAAAGAGTGACATCAGGCGCCAATTTATATTCTTTTTATTCTTTCTTATCTCCACTCAATCATATTAGAGTATCAAGTTGTGACCCTTCATGGTGTCTGTTTGACAGCCATCATGACTGGGTGAAGTAGAATGCGTCTGTCTTTGTCATTAAGACTGGGAACACTACTCAGTGGCAGGCCGATTTAGCTCCAAAAGAAATGGCCGCCTCTGACATGAGGAACAGACGCCATGTGCAGCCGCTCCTAACATGGAGTGCAAACGCTGCTCATCCTGTATCCCTGGATTAGGAGCCCTTACAGGGTACTATCAGCCCGGGCCAGCTGAATCCAGGTTTTTTGGCGAGCTTGTTACTGCTCCCCCTCCTCCTTTTTCATCCGGGCTTGGGACCGGCAAAGGCGGAGTTAACCAATTTATAATTGTAACAAATAGTATTTGAATAAAAACATTTAATCGGGTAAAACCGGGGCCTTGCCCGGGTCATTCGGCTAGTCTCTTATCAAATCAAACTACTGTTTATTTCCATGATATAACATCCACAAAAGGTCGATATAATTAATCTACATTACTTACCTCGGTGGTTGAAATTAATCTTTACCTATTCACATATATACTTTATTTAGATAATAAAAATATAATATTGGATTTAATAAATATTTATTTCTAATACAATATAATGCAGCTTAGTATTGTAGAACGAGACATTTGAAAATTTACCCCGCATGTGTTTCTTTTGAACGAAAAATCGATTTTTATTTTAAAGAGAAATAACGATTATTTCTAATCTTAGAGATGAAGCATTAAAGGATGAATTGTGAAGAGTAATGATAAACGGAAAAATAAAGTTTCCAGGGTTCTAAGGTTAGAAATAATCGTTATTTCTCCTTAAAATAAATTTCGATTTTTCGTTCAAAAGAAATACATGCGGGATAAATTTTCAAATGTCGTTCTACAAATATTTATTTGCCAATATTTTTATTCAATCCAATATATGTATTTTTATTATTTACATATATAAATATGGATTGCTCTATTTCAGAACATTGTCATATTTTCCTTTTACGCGGGTTCCCTGCACAGTTTTCAAACATATGACGTATCTGTGCTGATGGAATCCAGATTTCTGGCAGATTATATTATAAAATAAATTGATTTTATATTTCAATAATAGGTGCTTTTCTTTCGGTATGCTGTCTTCCAGGCTGAGGCCTCAAAAGTTGGTTTAGTTCGGCAGTTTGAAGCAAGGAATTTATATTGTTTCAATTCTATACCTAGTCTCTAGGTGGACGCTTATCAGTTTGCCAAAGTTGGTGTTGTGACTTTGTCACCGACCCGATGCCGCTAGTTGCGGCGACGGTCAATAGATGACGTCAGATTCTGACGTTTATTTTGACGGGAGAAGCGACCATTGCTTCCATGGATTAATTTCCTCCCGGCAAATTTTCCATCTATGTTTTGCCAATAGATTTGGCCCAGCCACATTGCCAGCAAAGCACCTCTTTGGCAGATTGTGAGGATTCCATTAGATCCCTTGTGAATCTCATGGAATAAAGTCCGCCCTAGACTGACGAGGGCCATTAGCCCGAAACCATGGTCTCTAGATGGACGCTTATCAGTTTGCCAAAGTTGGTGTTGTGGCTTTGTCACCGACCCGATGCCGCTAGTTGCGGCGACGGTCAATAGATGGCGTCAGATTCTGACGTTTATTTTGACGGGAGAAGCGACCATTGCTTCCATGGATTAATTTCCTCCCGGCAAATTTTCCATCTATGTTTTGCCAATAGATTTGGCCCAGCCACATTGCCAGCAAAGCACCTCTTTGGCAGATTGTGAGGATTCCATTAGATCCCTTGTGAATCTCATGGAATAAAGTCCGCCCTAGACTGACGAGGGCCATTAGCCCGAAACCATGGTCTCTAGATGGACGCTTATCAGTTTGCCAAAGTTGGTGTTGTGGCTTTGTCACCGACCCGATGCCGCTAGTTGCGGCGACGGTCAATAGATGGCGTCAGATTCTGACGTTTATTTTGACGGGAGAGGCGACCATTGCTTCCATATCTATATATATATTATAAATGAATGTTTGTATGTCTGTCTGTATGTCCGGTATACAAATTCGCAGTAGTTCACTAATTCAAACCAAAATTCCCATACATAGGTAAAAAAAAATACGGGGAAGACGATAGGCTATTTTTAAAAAATATATAAATCAATTATTAAAACTATATATTTTTATTCAGAAAATGATGATGACGATATTGCTGTATCATGTTTGATTATCAGATACAAAATTATATCCGGAAAAATTCCAATAAGCAGAGACCACGGGTGAAACCAGTTCATTATTTTGTACGCAGGAACAAAATTCTAACAGAAAAACGTTCATTCGAGCAGAAAACAAAAGCTAGATCATCTTTCTATAAAATATCGCTTTTCAGACACAAAGTTTGGAGCGGGACGTTTCACAAGAGTGACATCCACGGCGCCAATTTATAATTGTAACGAATAGTATTTGAATAAAAACATTTAATCGGGTAAAACCCGGGCGTTGCCCGGGTCATTCGGCTAATATATATATGTGATATCTTGGGACCTCTGGGACCAGTGTTACCTGATGCTAGACGAACCTCGATGTCAACTCTACCGTGCAGTCGTGGTGGAAGGCGACACAGCTGGGCCAAAGGTGAAATAAGCAAACAGAGATTCCACTAAGAAGCGTCTGACGTCAAGAAGGAATGGGATGTGGAGAATTCTGGCAGGAAAGGGTTTACCTTTTATCGGAGCGTCCGGTGCACTGGGACAGGAACGACGACTAACTAAGGATTGACTAACTGAGGATCGGGACCTCCTTTTATAGCTGAACGGGTCCGAACAGGTCGCTGCCCTTTTCTGACGTAAACAGGGGGGAAATTTTTATTATCCAGGAGGGCCACGACCTCGTAAAAGTTGGACTGTATTTGCTAGGCCTTCTTCTATTCTCACCTAAGCCTGATTAGTTTTAACCTTAATTTTCTCCTGTTAGTCTCCATTCCTTCTATCTGTACAGTTGCTATACTTTATTAGATTCTTACGCGGTACAGATTGATGTTAGTTGAGGCTTTCTATTTGCAGTAAATAAGAAGTTATATACAGTCACATGGTGGAACATGTGGTAGTAGATATCTGGACTATTTACAACAATTCCATGGTCTTAAATCATCACATATATATACATGTCATAATGTATGCTCTTCCAGGAATAATAAAGTAAACCTACAGTCAATCAGAGAGAGACGTAGATAAAAGGTAGCTAAAGTACGGCCATATTGGGCCAATGGCCACATTCCGGAGGGGGGCCTTTTCTTGGAACCCTCAGGACTATTTTTGGACAGTTGGGGGGTGGTGTGCGACACGAACGGTCGTTCAGCGGTGACATCCCCTCGCGCTCCCTCTCTCTCGCTGGTTGCCTGGAATTCCTTTTCCAAACTTGTGGTTTCCTTATTTCTCTCTCCCCACATTATTATCTCTATATTGCCACATTGAAAGTCGACAGGATCATATCACAGAAGAGTCGACAGGATGAGACCTGGCCGGGAAGCAAATCCTTCATATACCAGAGTATGAAGAAACAAGAAGCCAAGACACGATGATCGGCCAAACCCAACTCAACTGTAACCACTCCTCTTCGAGCCCTAAACCCCTTCTTCGCCAACCTTTGAACCGTGATCAGGAAAAAGTATTCACCTACTACGGAGATGGAGCTGCCCCGCACTTCTTCCAGCACTAGATCTGCCCAAGAACGACCACCGTGCCAGGGCAGGACACCTTCCACCATCATGGACAAGACTCCGCCATATCCCTGCCGCTGCTGTGATGTACAACACTGGTACGCACAGTGTCACAGACAGAACTCTCCCGAAGCTCAATGAACTTACCTGCGCCCTAAACTAACATAACTCGTGAGTGTAATTGTTTTAACTCCTACCATTCATTCTTTAAATAAGTCATTCCTTGTAAATTGTCCCAATATTTACATAATTAGCTTCATTTATTCTCTCCACGCCTATTAACAATGATTTTATTCTCCATATTATTTATCTAGATATTTGTAACTCATTTAATTAGTTACCTTACCAGTAGAATTTAACATTCGTCATTTTAATTAAATAATTTCCATTTTAACGTAACTTTTTAAAAATAAAAAATAAAAAAAGGAATTCTACCTATTAATGCCTCACGATTTTTACTATTAACAATAGATTTTTCATAATCAATTTATTTATAAAAATATGCCTCCAGCACCTAAACTTTTGTATACCTATTTGTATATGACCTCTCCTACTTGTAAGCACGGCTCACGAAAAATAATTTCTTTCCCTAAACGAATCAAATTGACCCTGTAATTCAGGCGTCGAATATTTCCAACCACCACGTGAGCCTTGCTTACAACCAACCCTTGGTGACTCTTATCTATCTTCCCCTTAATGTCCCACTCATTCTTACAACCTTGTCAACCTTATACCAGCTCAGGACCTTTTATAGAATTATTGATTAATCAATTATCGAACATTATTGCAAACAATATTGTCATTTCAAAATCCTAATCTTCGCCCTTCATTTATGATAATATATTTCGTAGATCATCTCTAGCATATCCACCGACCCACACCATCTAGCCAATGGTGTGTTCGTCACAGGATGCAGATTGACTAACTTCTAGATATTTATCAACTCCTTTTTGTTCGCATTCGAACAATCTGCATCGAGCGGCACAGTTCGCTTCTTCTTCTCGCGCCACACGTTCGCCACACGGACCCTGTCTTCAAATCTATGTTTGTCCATTGTCCAAACCAGCACGATATAGCCTACCTTCGATATTTCCCACGGAGGTACGTTAAACAACGTCGCTGATTCTGTCCGGTCCGTCATCATTTCGCGCAGACATGGGTCTTACGTACAACCCACCGCGAAATCATCGCCTTGCACAAGCTCCCACGAAGGTTCAAACACCTCGTGTCCGAGCAGCTTGTCACTTGTAACGGACAACGCCGTCTTCGTCCCAATTTTTGGCACTGTGCGCGCATACTTTTCTCCAATTAACTATAAGTCCATTCGACTTCCTCACCTACACACGGGACTTTTCCCCTCGGACTCGCTACACAAGTAACTGCATAGATAAGGTAGAATGACCCAGGGCAAGTTTCCCCTCGCTCTGTTCGCCAAGGTTCTAACATTGTATGTAGTTTTATATTTACCTCAGTCCTGAGCTCACACAATTGCCAACCTCAACCTCATTTCTCGTACTCTACACCTATAGCATAGAAAGCCCATGCCAAGTTCCCCCTTGCCATGTCCGCCTGAAAAATATCTTAAAGTGTAGAGTTCCCCAGTCTTAATGACCTTCAGAATTTCATCATGTGTATGTGACTCCTCTTCTCGTTGTTCACACTCCTCCATAGCATTTCCCTTATAATACATTTAATGTTATTGTATATAGCCTTTTATAACTTTGATATTATAAAAAATTCCCTTAAATCTCAAACTCTCCGGTATTGTAAAATTGTTTGTAAATAATATTTACTTGTGTACTATACAATATTTTATTTACATAAAACTATGTCACCATAACCTTAATTAATTTCAACTGTAAAATTATTTTCTCTATTCCTGGCTTCACCAGCTTTAAGTATACTCAAACCATGTTCAGCCTTCTTCAACGGGGACCATATGTCATAATGTATGCTCTTCCAGGAATAATAAAGTAAACCTACAGTCAATCAGAGAGAGACGTAGATAAAAGGTAGCTAAAGTACGGCCATTTTGGGCCACTGGCCACATTCCGGAGGGGGGCCTTTTCTTGGAACCCTCAGGACTATTTTTGGACAGTTGGGGGGTGGTGTGCGACACGAACGGTCGTTCAGCGGTGACATCCCCTCGCGCTCCCTCTCTCTCGCTGGTTGCCTGGAATTTCTTTTCCAAACTTGTGGTTTCCTTATTTCTCTCTCCCCACATTATTATCACTATATTGCCATATATATATATATATATATATATATATATATATATATATGTATATTTATCAATTATTTTCATTTATTTATTTATTCATATTTATATTTATTCTGTATTTAACCTTATATAATCATATATTGAATCAATATTTAATCAATAATTCCTTCTCTAAACTTTAATAACGAACCACCTGATGAGGAAAGAGTTTTTGGTGATATTGTATATTAAAGAAACTCTTTCCTCATCAAGTGGTTTGTTATAATCATATATGGACATTGTAATAAATCAGTTTCAATATTAATCTCTCTCTCTCTCTCTACTGGTCCTGTAGGCGGATCAGGCCAGTCATCCTGGAGGCCTTCACCAACATCCATCGGCCTCCTGACCTGCAGAGCTGGATCTTCGGGCATGATCTGGAAGACGACGCCCTGGCCATCCTGGCGTCTGCAAAGGCGCGTATATATAGGCACTTCCTGACCCTGGAGTTGCGGGGGATCCTAGGAGAACCCCTCCTGGTCTGGAGGAGGACCCTATCAAGATGTTGAAGCCCTCTTCACTCATAATTCATTGTTTATAATCTCATTTTTTCATTCTTTCTGTAAAACCTAATTGACAAGATGTCAATAAAAAGTGTTTCAATCAATCAATCTCTCTCTCTCTCTCTCTTTGTATTTAACCTTATATAATCTTATATGGGCGTTATAATAAATCAGTTTCAATCTCAATCTCTCTCTCTACAAGTATCATCCTGGTCTTGAGTTGGGTAATAGTTTTATTTTATGATTCTCCCAAATTCTTTTAGACTTTATGCTTACGATTTAATAATAGTTTGTAAATATATGCGACAAACTATCAAAGTTCCATATAAATTTTAAATATTCTTTTATATCAATAAGAATAATCTGATACATTAGCGCGCCATCTGTTATGAGTATTCAAAACTATTATATTCTATTATAAATTATCTGTTATATCAATAAAAGATCAGAATTCGGTCGATAATTCAAGGGGTCCAGGGGTAAACATTATTGTTGTCTATTGAAAACTATTAAAGCATTGTACCATTCTCACTTGAGAGAAGTTCTTAAAATATTTCTACAAAAGGGGAATAATCGTCAAATTGAATAATGTATTGATTATAAACCTTTTATATGATGATTAATCCCGCCATCTGTTATGAATATTTGAAACTATTATAGACGTGTATGATTCTTTTGAAAATTAAACAATTTCTACTGCCCTTACTGCAATGGAAAAATTAATGGGAGGGCTTGGTTGTCAGTGGTGAACCCTCCCTGCGGTTTAGCAATATAACAGCTATATGATAGATTAAATTGGCGAAACCAGACCCTCCTATAAATTTTTCTATTGCAGTAAGGGAAGTAGATATTGTTTAATTTCTAAAAAGAATCATACGCGTCTATAATAGTTTCAAATAGTCAGACATTTTATCATTATATTGGACATGTAATTCTGTGATGAGATAATTGCGTAGATATTGTTCGGTGTTCCATCATAAGTATTCTCAATAGTGATTCTTTAATGCGGCCTTTTTATAATAGAAGATAATTTTTGTGAATAAATAAAAAATGAGAAGAGTTTTTTTATTAGAAAAATGTCCTCTTTTGTAGAAATAGGCACGCCTTGTTTCACAACGTCGCATCATCTAACGACAACGTCGATAAAATGGCTTAAAATATTTACGTCGATTTTTCCTAGAGTAAAATTTGGCATTTTCTATTTTATATCAGAAGCGAATTGAACCACTGTGTGTGTCGTGTGTGATTTGGATTGGTGGTGATTTGAATCTCTAATTTGTTGGAAGAGACCAAAGTTAAACCTGACGTGTTTCTTCTAACAATATCCTGCATTTCCTTCTATGGTATAATCTCTAGTTTCAAACTCCCTTCAAGAATACCTACCGGAATGTAACTGTCCCATGACAATACTGTCATATATAAGGTTGTCCCAAAAGTTCGTGTATTTCTTAAAGCCTTGTTTTTCTTATTACTTGGCGAATAATATTATTACGCCGAATACATAATACAATTACTTTATATATAATACAAATACATTATACATAACGGCGAATAATATTGGTATTTCAATTTTTTGCAAGTGTTTACGAACTTTTGAGAGAACCTTGTATAATGTCATATTATACATACCAATTTAAAATTTCAGTTGTAAATATCCACGCTGTATGTTTTTGTAAATATTTCTTGTAAGATATAGTCGATGTTTCATTAAGCCCGTTGAAGAGCGATTATCACTTGAAAGCTAGCGTTTTGTAATAAAAAGAAACTCATTGTGAGAAAATATTTTGTAATTTTCAAACTTTTTTCACAATTTTATCATGTATGATGTCATATTTTGATATATACAGAATACTGTGTTATACACGAATACAGAAACATCTTTTAATTTGCATTTTCTTCTTAAAGACCATGCAGTCTTGACATTGTAATTCCTATCAATGTGATGAAAACATTGCAGGGTCTTAAATTCCTTTTTATCAATTCTCTTCCTATCAATTTTTTTTTTGTCATAGAGGTACAGTCTGCACCACGCTGACGAGAGCCAACAGCCCGAAACGCGTTCGTGGTTAGCTTTTCAATATTTTTCAAGAAATAGTTTAACCAAATATCAGGGAACAGTCTAAATAAACGTTTAGTTGATTTCTGTTCCACTAGATGGCGCTCTGCCATCTAAAAGTTAATGTGAATGCGGTCAGGATATGCCTTTTTTGATTTTAAAATATACTTTATTCATCTTTTATTTTTGTTTATATAATGGTTTAATTCATTTCACAAGTTATTATTTTATATTTTTCAAACAAAAGATATATAAAATAGAAAAACAACCAAAAATAATAAAATTTGCTAAATATATATATATATATATATATATAAAATATAGGTTTCAACAATTACTGGAATGGATAAAATTATAGAAACTATATTGAAACATAAACAAAAAGAATTGACTTCCTTGATAGCTATAGATATTGCGGGTGCTTTCAACAATGCATGGTGGCCTGCTATTATAAAAAGAATGGATAATGATAATGTTCCCTCAGATTTAATACGGATCATGAAATCTTATTTGAATAATGAAAGGGAGGTGAAATTTACATACGAATCAGAACCTTTTATAAGAAACTAACTAAAGGATGTCCACAGGGTGGACCTTTATCACCACTTCTATGGAATATTTTGCTAAATGATTTGTTTATAAATTTTGATTCAATGAATGCAGATATTATATGTTATGCAGACGACGTTACAATAATTTGCTGGAATAAGACTATTGAAGGACTAAAAACCGCAAGTGAATACACCTTAAATTATGTGATTCAATGGTGTAATAGAAATAAATTAACGATCAGTACAGAGAAAACTAATTTTCTATACCTGCATAACAAAGAAAAAAATACCTTTAATAACAATATAATAATTCCGGTCAAGCAAGTAAAAATTCTGGGAATGAAATTTTCTAACCATAAATGGAAAAACAAAGTTAACTTTACACCGCATGTTAATGATATTCTGTGTAAGGCAGGACGTATGAAAAATTTATTATGTTCACTAAGCGGCAACGTGTGGGGTTTAGATACTCAAAAGAGGTTGACTTTATTTAAAACAATCATTAGGCCTGTACTTACATACGGTTCTGAAATTTGGTTCAAATATTTAAACAATCGTTGTAAACAAAAACTGAACTCCATGCAGTACCAGATCATTTTATGGGCAGTTAGAGCATACAAAACCACTTCATCAAACTGTGTGCATAGCTTGGCAAAAATTCCACTCCTAACAGACTATATAGAATCCAGAATAATCAAATTTGATCTAGCTCAACTGTCCATTGAAGATCTAATTACTTACGAACCCCATGCTCCAAGTATAGTCAAATCATTCTTACACGCAAAAATGAATGAAATTTTTGAGAACACTAATGATTTTTTCAGAAGCTTTTTCGTATTTGGAATTCCAAGATTTTTCCGTCCAAATTTTTATAATATCCAATTCATTACAGATCATGGCAATTTTGGGAAATTTTTGGCAACTATCGGCGCCGTGAAGGATAGGATGCTTCTGCGGAGGTGAAATTCAAGACGCGAGACATCTACTTCTGGAGTGCCCAATTTTCCGGGATTTTAGGGAAAATAGATTTGGTCGTATTGGACAGTTTGATGAATTTGTAGACAAAAAAGAAAAGTATAAAAATTTTGATCAATTTTGTAAATACATATACAACTTTCCTCTTGAATTGGAAAAAAAGAGAAGGAATCTTAGAAAAAAAAAAGAACTGCGATGCTTGCTCTGTGTGTTTTGCTTTGTTGTTTGTTTTTCTCTTTGGACAATTTTCTTTAGTTAATTTATGTAAAATAATGAATTGAACAGGATTGTATATAGCCGAATTGCTGTGATGCAGTGAAAGGTATTGACGCAAATATCCCTGAGTTTGGGATATCGCGTTTCATGATGTTAATAAAGTTTAATAATAAAATATAGGTTTAATTATATATTATCAAATCAGACGCGATATCACCACAAGGGATGCATGCTTCAAGAAACAACACTAGATACTATATTACATAAACAATTGAATAATTACAAGGTTTGAGTAGAGTTTATAATAAAGAGTATATACTTTTTTAAGTTTACTTTTTAGAGAATACTCTTTTATCTTTATTGTTCAATATTGAAGAAAATCTGGCTCGTTACCCCAGTTATTGTTGTTTTTTTGGACAAGCGTAAGACGTGTAAAAGCCGATTTATAAACTAGTGGGTTCCGTTGTTTAAACTTGCCATTGAAAATTTTCATTTTTTATTGAAAATTTGATAATAATTACTATCCTTATATATCTATAAAAATGAAATCCAAAATCGATGTTTGTTATCGCGCTGCGCAAAATCTACAGAATAAATCTTTATGAAATTTCGCATGTAGGTAGCTGAAGATTTCGTTTAACATATAGGCTATTCAAAAAACTAAAAAAATTAATGTGCTTTTTTTTTTAAATAAGAAACCAAAAAGCGTTAGTTCCAGCCTTTTACCGCTTGGGCGCAGCACTGGTCGCGACGATAAATGAATTTGATTGTTTAATAATTAACACGTGGTTTGTTTACACGATGAATGTTAGTTTGTTCACACGATGAATGTTTTTAAAAGTCAAGATTATCCAATCGCCGTGAATCTTTAGGAAGTTATTTACTATACTACTGGGAAGATTTCTGGTGTGAATTTGATTTGAAATAAATATTCTTTGCAATTTTATTTGCAAATTTTCTACTTTCACTCGCAAGCAGCGCCTCTAGCGGCGTCTGGTGAAATTATATTTATAAATTGTAACAATGCTTAAAATGTTTTCCAAGTTAATAAATTTAATTTGAGAATTTAGTAATATAATATTCCAATGACGTAAAAAATACTTGGCATTTCAATATTAATATATATTTAAAGAAAAAATTGTAACGTTTTTGTGTCAAATGTTAAAATGTAAAGTTAAAATATATTTTTACATTGTTAATTTAATTTGCTGTTGTTTTATAAAAATGATGACGCAACTTTAATTGTTGTTGTGAGAATATCTTCATTTACGGAGCTGCTAACGATAATAAATGATTTTTGAGCCCCCAATTGTTGTTGTTTATTATCGTTTTGTTTATATAAAAAATTACATTGTATGTGATGATGATAACAAAAATGAAATTTTAAATTAATATATATAATTCATTGAGAAAAAGAAATAATTAATTATCAAATTCACAAAAGTGACAATATCTTATTTAAAATATAATAAATGTTTTCAAAAAATTATGTGTTTCAAAAATATATTTAAACGCATACAACAATTTTTATATACGTTTATAAATCAATATATAGGTGGGTTGGATGTTTTCTAGAATCGTTTTAACAAATGTTCGTTAGGCAAACTTTTACTCGGATAAAAACTGTGCGAAGCTGGGTACATTCGCTGAATACAGTTATTTACAAATGTTCGTTTGTGGCAAGATACTATTCCTTCAACTTCAAATTACTGAGTGGATCAATTAATATTGATTTTGTTCAACTTATCGAGTATTTTTAAAGGGACCTGGAAAAAATTTCAAATTATCGAGAGTATAAACAAGTGTAGATTCAATATAGGGATTGGATGTTTGCTAGAATCGTTTTAACAAATGTTCGTTAGGCAAACCTTTACTAGGATAAAACCGGCGA
>CP092867.1:98457476-98505170 GCA_030710605.1 Cordylochernes scorpioides
ACAATTTAACATTTAAAAATATGACACAATATATATATATATATTCTGAATATAGAGCAATCCATAATACATTTATATTTTAAAAATAAGGCTTATTTTGGATTTAAATATGATTATTTATTTACCGATATTTCGATGGATCAATCTTCCATCTTTTGCTTCACTGCAAAACACCTCGTAAAAGATGGAAGATTGATCCATCGAAATATCGGTAAATAAATAATCATATTTAAATCCAAAATAAGCCTTATTTTTAAAATATATATATATATATAATAAAATATGTTTAAAAATACATTAAAGAGAATATTATGATGTTTCTTGATTAAGATTTTTTGTTAATTCATAATTTTCATTTGGTTATTATAATTTTAAGAAAATGGCATCTCCTTATCGTGCAACTGAAAGTTGCTGATGGCTTGCCCCATTTATCGGAATAAATATCAACTATTATCATTGATTTTAAATTATTCCAGAATTGGCCAATTACCCATTCTTGATTAATCAAGGAAAGCTAACCACGTACGCATTTCGGGCTGTTGACCCTCGTCAGCGTGGTTCAAGCTGTACCTCAACGACCAAAAAATAAAGGAAAATAGTTGCTATTTATTTCGATAGATGGCGAAAGCCATCAACAACTTTCAGTTGCACGATAAAGAGATGCCTTTTTCTTAATTTATGAACCTTAATCCACTACAATGTCACATTTGTACTATTTTTTCATATTATAATTTTGTAAATTTAAAATTTCAGGTTGAAAAATTAAATAATAAAACATACTTTTTCAGAAGAAGCTTTTATTAAGATGGACTTTAAAGGAAAAATAATTACTGTATTTCAGATACGGCCATTGAACAATTAAATGTATATACAATTAAACCTGTCTATAGCGCCTCCTCTTGGGACTCACCAAAATAGGGTGCTATAGAGAGGGGGTGCTATAGACAGGTCACTTTTAACGTAAATCGCATCGTACTACGTATTTAAAATCGGTCGCTATAGAGAGGGAGGCGCTATTTAGAGGGTGCGCTATAGACAGGTTTAACTCTAATTCTATTCAATCTTATATATTCCTTTTTGTTACCTAAATATTTTAGTATCAATTGCTCTATTTTCAGAAGCAATTAAATGTATTTGCCAAAATAAAAACAGCGGTGGATAATCATCAATAATTTCGAATTTAATGGGACTTAATATGAAGCAACTGATTAGAAAATTTGTATGGGTCAGTAGATATTTGATCTCTTCACTCAATATAGAATGGTCTTTAAAATTATGAAGATTTTTACAATAAGTTTCTTCAATTAATTAAAAGTGCCAGCTTTCAAGCAAAAATAGCTCTTGAATCATTTCCAAATTGGATCGTTTCTAACTGCTTTTATTTTTAACTAAATAGGATTAAAAACTTAAAAACTTAAAACTCTTCCGGTGTACAGCTTATGAAAAAACGTATCATTAAATGGAAGATAGGTATCTTTTATTTGTAAACGTTACGAGCTTTCGGGCAAACGCCCTTCTACAGGTTTGACAGAAATTAAGGCGAGAGACCGACCTATATACAAGGGATGATTTACATAATAAACAATTTTTATAACTTAGCAGTAAAAATTTTTAATTTTTAATAAGTAACTATTGTATTGATATGGTAATAAGATGTTGTATACTAGATTTTTAACTATGTAAAAAAGGAATAGATTAACTTGAAACAAAGATATCATAAATTTCAGGAATTTCTATTTTTCTATTTATGCTTTTAAGTTTGGTGGATACTATGGATTCTAACATTAATCTTTGGTGTAGGTTGGGTATGTTACGGTAATGGATAGTGGGGTGGTTGGTATTAAAAGAGTGGCCAGTGGATGCAACATGCTGATAGATGAGGGAACGTGGGTCGTTGTTATTAATGTTGCGGGTGTGTTCTGACATTCTAATGGCGACGGTTCTACCTGTCTCACCCACATAAGTGGCGGAACAATGTTCGCATGAGACAGAGTAGACCGCCCCAGAAGAATCCAGAGGACTGAGTTGGGTACCAGTTTTTGTAATGGGGTGTCGGAGAAGTGAGTGGATACTGGGGGTATTAATGAAAAAGTCAGGCCATTTGGCATTCGCACCTTTTTCATTAATACCCCCAGTATCCACTCACTTCTCCGACACCCCATTACAAAAACTGGTACCCAACTCAGTCCTCTGGATTCTTCTGGGGCGGTCTACTCTGTCTCATGCGAACATTGTTCCGCCACTTATGTGGGTGAGATAGGTAGAACCGTCGCCATTAGAATGTCAGAACACACCCGCAACATTAATAACAACGACCCACGTTCCCTCATCTATCAGCATGTTGCATCCACTGGCCACTCTTTTAATACCAACCACCCCACTATCCATTACCGTAACATACCCAACCTACACCAAAGATTAATGTTAGAATCCATAGTATCCACCAAACTTAAAAGCATAAATAGAAAAATAGAAATTCCTGAAATTTATGATATCTTTGTTTCAAGTTAATCTATTCCTTTTTTACATAGTTAAAAATCTAGTATACAACATCTTATTACCATATCAATACAATAGTTACTTATTAAAAATTAAAAATTTTTACTGCTAAGTTATAAAAATTGTTTATTATGTAAATCATCCCTTGTATATAGGTCGGTCTCTCGCCTTAATTTCTGTCAAACCTGTAGAAGGGCGTTTGCCCGAAAGCTCGTAACGTTTACAAATAAAAGATACCTATCTTCCATTTAATGATACGTTTTTTCATAAGCTGTACACCGGAAGAGTTTTAAGTTTTTAAGTTTTTACTATTAATCAATCGAGTTTAATTCTTCGTATTTATTATGGCTCTTCCTAGAGGCGAAATCGACAGATACAAGTTCCTCATCCACAAGAAATCTCTTCAACTCGCCAAATGGCGTTGCCATTTAAAGTTCAACCAGCTATGTGAACGGCTAGTGTTTATCCCTCCATCCCTCCGTGTAAAGGATCCTGTTGGAAACCCCTTCTCAGCAGAACTTATAAGAAGAATCCAATGGCAACTCTTACGGGCAAGAACTAAAGGTTGCCTTTCCCAAATTAGATTCCTCACCAAATCAATCAAAGGGCTGATATGCCTAACCTCCCAAAACGTTCATGAATCTGATCTCACAGCTCTCATAGAAAGAACCACCTCAGATATTAAGGTACAAGACCGAAGTATACAGCTTAGACACGATAAAAAGCTAGCGTTCTGGTCCCAAAAATACTCCTTCCCACTCGATCACAAGTATGCCAACCCCGAGGCTTCAAACAACATCATCAATCTGTCTAGCGTAACCCTCACCCCTGCTGAAAACAGTCTCCTCTCTAAAGGCCTCAAATATCGACTTCCCGCCAAACCCGATATACCCAGGATCATCAGTGGAATAGAGGCCTCCGTTAAGAATCATAACCATCAAGACAGATGCGCCATCAGAAACCATGTATCCCGGGTACTCCAGAGACCTCTCCCCCCACCCCCAAATTCCCAAACTGAATCCAAGGCCCTCCGCAGACTAATGAAACAACGTTCAATTGTCATCAGCAGATCAGATAAGGGCACTGACACCGTAATCCTAGACCGATCTTCGTACCACGCCAAAATCTTGGAAATATTGCAGGACACAGCCACTTTTTCTCAAATTTCCGCACAAGAGAGCACAATAGCACTAAAAACCTTCAAGTCCTCTCTCAACCGAATGAAAAGAACCAGTCTCATCTCAACGGAGGAACACAAATCCTTTACCACTAATCTCCCCAATGGTACCTACATCTACGGCCTTCCCAAGGTCCACAAACCTTTTGTCCCTCTGCGCCCTATCATTGCGTATCACCTCTCTCCCGCCTACCCCCTAGCTAAGTACCTCTCAAATTATCTCTCACCTCTTTTAAACAACAATAGAAGTAATCTCACAGTTTCCAGCACCCCCACACTCATTCAAGAAATAACCGGCCTACACCCCCCCCAAAACTTCACCATGTGTTCATTTGACGTTTCATCCCTATACCTCAGTCTCCCCCATCACCTGATAATTGACAGCCTCAACCAATTTTTGGTTTCCATCAACACAGATCCCGTCAAGACCAACTCTATCACATCCCTCTCACAGATATGCTTAAACATGAGCACCTTTACCTTTGACCATATCCATTTCAAACAGATAAGGGGATCGCCTATGGGAAGCCCCCTCTCCTCCATAGCTGCTGAGCTGGTTATGACCAGAATAGATAAATGGGTCTGCAACCTCCATTGTGATGACATTCTTTTCTGGCGACGATATGTCGATGATATCCTTTGCATATGTAAAACCGACCTTGAAGAAACCATCCTGTCCACCCTCAACAGTTACAACCCTAACCTCTCGTTCACCATGGAAAAAGAACAGGGACACATCATTCCCTTCCTAGACATCTTAATCATACGTACCCCGGCATCATTCCACACCACAGTATACTACAAGAATAGCAGTACCCCCACCTACACCCACTTCTACTCCTTCTGCCCCATAGTACACAAAATTAACATCGTTAAAACACTCACCAGGCGCCTTCACACACACTGCTCTCTACCCATCTTTAAAACCACAGAAAAAGCCCGCATCATCTCCCATCTCACCGCCGCCTCCTATCCACTAACATTCATTAATAAACATACCTATTCTCCCGCCCCCTCCAATCCTCCCCCAGTCTTCAGGACTACCTGCATGTTGCCCTATTCTCCTTTAACAGTTAGTATCTCCCGTCTCATCAGGCCATTTGGCATTCGCACCTTTTTCATTAATACCCCCAGTATCCACTCACTTCTCCGACACCCCATTACAAAAACTGGTACCCAACTCAGTCCTCTGGATTCTTCTGGGGCGGTCTACTCTGTCTCATGCGAACATTGTTCCGCCACTTATGTGGGTGAGACAGGTAGAACCGTCGCCATTAGAATGTCAGAACACACCCGCAACATTAATAACAACGACCCACGTTCCCTCATCTATCAGCATGTTGCATCCACTGGTCACTCTTTTAATACCAACCACCCCACTATCCATTACCGTAACATACCCAACCTACACCAAAGATTAATGTTAGAATCCATAGTATCCACCAAACTTAAAAGCATAAATAGAAAAATAGAAATTCCTGAAATTTATGATATCTTTGTTTCAAGTTAATCTATTCCTTTTTTACATAGTTAAAAATCTAGTATACAACATCTTATTACCATATCAATACAATAGTTACTTATTAAAAATTAAAAATTTTTACTGCTAAGTTATAAAAATTGTTTATTATGTAAATCATCCCTTGTATATAGGTCGGTCTCTCGCCTTAATTTCTGTCAAACCTGTAGAAGGGCGTTTGCCCGAAAGCTCGTAACGTTTACAAATAAAAGATACCTATCTTCCATTTAATGATACGTTTTTTCATAAATAGGATTAAATATGAAAAGCAGCAGTTTAGAAAGGTTTTATGGTTCACAAAATATGTTACCTCTTCGCTCAATATACGATTTTCGTTAAAATTATAACTATATTTATTATTATCTATATATATATATATAAATGAATGTCTGTTTGGGTGTGTGTGTGTACTCTATAGATTTAAAAACCGTACATACAATCGCCGTGAATTTTTGGGATATTATTAGGCATATCCCCGGAAAGGTTTTCGAAAAATAATTTCTTGAATATCTTTAATATCCTTAGAGTTATTTGTAGCTTTAACTCGCAAGCAGCGCCACCTTGCGACGGAGATAGGCCTAGGTCTGCCCCACCCCCTGTCGAGAAAATGTAATCGTCCGGCCGCAGGCCGGTTGGACAGTCCAAGTTCCCACCGACCAATCAGAAGGATCAAGAGGTCCTGGCGCACGGGGGCAGAGTTGGTGACACAGCTGTGCCAAGTAGACAAGAAAAAAGCCTCGCGGGTGACCTCCGGGAACTACGTCCATCTTCCATAAACGACCATCATTTTATTCAACTTATCGAGTATTTTTCAAGGGACCAGGAAAAAATGTTCACTAGATAAAACGATGATTTTGTAATGTAGAAAATTAGGAAAGACAAAATTCAGGATGACACGGCACACAGGGACCGGGAAAAATGATCATTTTATCGAGATATTCAAATTTACGAGTTTCAAATTATCGAAATCAACTTATCGAGTATTTTTTAAGGGACCGGGAAAAAATGTTCACTAGATAAAACGATTATTTTGTAATGTAGAAAATTAGGAAATACAAAATTCAGGATGACACGGCACACAGGGACCGGGAAAAAATGATCACTTTATCGAGAGATTCAAATTTACGAGTTTCAAATTATCAAAATATATCTATTATTTTTTAATATGTTTATAGAGAATTGTTTTAACAAATGTTCGTTAGACAAACCTTTACTCGGGTAAAACCCGGGCGAAGCCGGGTACATCCGCTAGTTATTATATATTAAAAGTGCCAGATTTCAATCAGATATCGCTTTTACTACTATTACGTCCTAATGCTTTTATCTTGACTGGTAAATATCTTATCGTTTACCGGTGGTAGCTGAAATTTTATATTCTCTACTTTTTGGTGTGTCTTAATGAAGACCTTTTTTAAAAGGAGAATATATATTTGTATTAATTAATTATATAAAGTTGCGGGAGGAAGATATTCATGTGCCAAATGAGGCATCTCTCCCTTTAATTATACATTAGAATAATGATACTATTCATCACCTTCTTCCTTATCTCCACTCAATCCTGACTGGGTGAAGTAGAATGCCTTTGTCATTAAGACTGGGAGCACTACTCAGTGGCAGGCCAACTTAGTTCCAAAAGAAATGGCCGCCTCTGACATGAGGAACAGACACCATGTGCAGCTGCTCCTAACATGGAGAACAAACGCTGCTCATCCTGTATCCCTGGATCAGGAGCCCTTACAGGGTACTATAAGCCGGGCCAGCTGAGCCCAGGTTTTTTAGCGAGCTTGTTACTGCTCCCCCTCCTTTTTCATCCGGGCTTAGGACCGGCAAAGGCGGAGTAACAATATAAAATGAGCCACAACACCACGTTTGGCAAATTCAGACAAAAAGCCAATCTATATACCATGGTTTCAGGCTTTAGCTCTAATCAATTCATAGCAGCTTAAGAGAGGGGTTATGAAATCGGTCGAATTTACCAAACAGGTGCTTAAATAATTAAATACAAAAATAGTATTTTATAATACAATATAATCCGCGGCTAATAATTGTAGAACTACATTTGAAAAATAACCCGCATGTGTTTCTTTTGAACGAAAAATCGAAATTTATTTGAAGGAGAAATAACGATTATTTCTATCCTTAGGGATGAAGTATGAAAGGATGAATTGTGAAGAGTAATGATGAACGGAAAAATAAGTTATAATTATATTTGATATTATTATTTATATTAAAAGTGCCAGATTTCAATCAACAATCGTTTTTACTACTCTTACACACTCCACGATTTAAAGACTTTACGTACGTTAGCATCTATTTACATATCGATTGGCCAGGAAGTCAGCTTGTTGCAATTGACAGAAATAGAAGCTATCAATTTAAACCGCTGACGGTGAAATATGAAGAAATCATTCCTTTTATTTGCTAAATATATTTTGACTATAAATTTCTTTCCGATTCATATCTTGAATGATATGTAAATAGAACGTTAATAGCCGTATCTCATTTTATGCAACTTTCCTGACGTCATTTCAGAAATTGATCAGGCAAATCTATCGTTCCTTTTTCCCTTTCAAATTAAATTAGATTTTTTTTTGTATTTTCAAACTTAGATGTGGTGGACAATTTGACTGTTCACAACACGTAGTGAGAGAACGAATAAGACTTCAAATATTATCTCCTTAGCGGTTGAATTGTCATATGGAGAGATGACGATATCAAAATTTGTTTCTTTTCCTCTTTAAGATAATTAAATATTGTGATGATGAAATATTTCGATAATTTACTTTAGGTTTTGAAGCTTATAAAACTGGCCAACACATATATTGTTAAACGACATTTGAAAATTAACCCGCATGTATTTCTTTTGAACGAAAAATAGAAATTTATTTTAAGAAGTAATAACGATTATTTCTAACCCCTTAGGGATGAAGTATGAAAGGATGAATTGTCTCCCTGTGTCCATCCCTGGACACTTTTATTTTTCCGTTTATCATTACTCTTCACAATTCATCCTTTCATACTTCATCTCTAAGGTTAGAAATAATCGGCATTTCTTCTTAAAATAAATTTCGATTTTTCGTTCAAAAGAAACACATGAGGGTTAATTTTCAAATGTCGTTCTACAATCATAAGCCGCATTATATTGTATTACATATATTGTTGCCGAAGATTTGAGATATGCTTCTTTGTGTTTTTGATGTGCTGTATCCAGAAATGTTGTTCGTTTTGTTCTATCAGCTTTTAGACCATTTGATAATTCAATATATTTTATTGACACACTTAGTCTATTGTTACAAAAACCAAAGATGAATTAAACAAAGATAAATGTGATTATTTACAATTTGGTGATAAAAATATGAAAAACTGTTCTCAGGAAGGGAGGCTCCTTCATCATGTCCTCCTCCATACAAGGACAGGATCAATTTGATCCGCTCTCAGTTCAATGTTAATAATTGCTTATAGAGACACGCCTTTTAGAGAAACATGATATTTCCATCATTAATGAGCCTTCTAAAACTTGAGTATTTCGTGTAGCCACTTTGCTGACCAAGATGAAAATTCAACATTTTGAGATCAACACAAACTGTCCACTGATGCTTGTTGAACATTATTTTTTCTATGGCAAACGCAATTGTCTCATACCCTTCTTTCATATTTGTTGAATGAGTGAGTGGAATCAACCCATACTTGTTGCCATTGTGAAGGAGCACACACTTTAAATTCCGTTTTACTGTCATTGAAGAAACGCCAATCACCTGGTGAATACACAGGAAGATCCAGCAGTAGACCTCGAACATCATGGCAGTGATTGTTCCCGTGAGTGAAGAACGGAAGTAAATACTTTTCACGCTTACGATAGAATCATCTTTTTTTCTTGAGATGAGCTTTTTTTAGCCAACTGAGAAGCAAGTACCTCAGAAGATTCTTTGAGAGGCTCAGGGCCCTAATGAGATCATTTAGTTCCTTTTGGTCAAATTGTTGTGGACTCGAAGCAGAACCAACACAATCCCTGTCTTCACTTTTTTATTATGACTTGTAACAATTGCTTCTTTATAGAGCTGTGGAAATCCATGACAAGTTGGGATAGGTATGTCTACTGAGTGAGAAAGTGGACGTATTGCAGAAGTTAGGATAAGTCCACTTGTGGCGGTTGTTTCTGTTGATACCAACAATGCTGACGGTACAGAAATATCAATCGTTAGTGTCGTTTTTTGGTTCTCTCCAAATCATTGGCACTCCGAAATCGAGACGTCTTCTTTTACCAATCGTCCACTGGCTCAAATATTCGATGCAAGTTTTACAAACACAATGAGGAGCACACGTTTTATCTTGATCTCCTAATTCAACTCTAAAGTAAGCGAGGTAGGTCTTTTTTTACGAAGTAGGAAATGGGTTTCCGGAAATCTGGCAATGTGTACACGTCATATATGTAACAAAACATATTGGGATGGTTGACACAGGACCTTCTGCTAGAAGACGCAATATTTATTGTCGGCCAAAGAGAATTAAAATTCACAGTTGGGGCAAGCAACGGCAATTAAAATATATGATGATAAAATCACCGAGGGATCTATAATCTGTGTTAGATATATAATTGAATAAATTATTTTAACATTTTGCTTCTTTTATTAAAAAATCGACCTGACGCAGCTGGCACCACACAACGCAGCGTCCACACCGTAGCATTGGCTGATTTTCAAGTAAAGAAAGACTCTGTACCAACTGGAATAGAAACATGGCCAAAGAGATAAAATGTCTTCAATATAAGAGTTGGTAACAATGAATCTCTAAAACAAGAGCTCATAGAAATAAAAGGTTTACAGATTTAGACTCAGCACACCGAAACCCAACTCTACAATAAAGTTAAGTACTGTTTTGTTTTTATATAGCAAATCGTGAGTTTTTATTTAACTACCTTTTATTGTTGTTGTTGTATTCTTGAGTGTACACTTTCTGTTTTTTAGATTACTCTTACTTTAGGCTCTAGTAATTTGCAATTTTGTGTTAACTCGTACAAAGTAATATTTGTCATTGGCTGTTTTCTTGCCAGAAACATACAAACATTTTTTTTTGTTGGTCAGTATAATTCATTTCTTTCAACAGATTAATCTCGTCCAGAAGTCCTCCTCTACGTGGCGGGCGGGAGAAGCAGCACAAGTAAGGAACTGTCCTGTAGGGTGAAGTACAGTGTCGTGAGCCCCGAGCCGCTACGGTAACCGTGAAGGCCTACAGGGACCTCTGAAATGTGGCTGACTAACGGGACAATGGCACCCAGCATTCCATGGAATGGACAAGAAACCACCATGACCACCCAACAGATTAATAAGAAAACAGATTCTCTATCTCTCTCTCTCACACACAATCCATAATATAATGTGTGTTTAAAATTAAAACTGTGCTATAAATTGGTTGTTCAATGCTCTCTAACTGAAAGTAATTAATCGAAAATTGTTCTCAAGTCGTTCTCACATTATTATAAAACATTTTATATAATTAAATAATCAAAAACCTTTTTCTACCTTATAATATAATACGAACATCTTTAAAAATAAAGATAGCCTCTCCTGCCAAAATCGGCCTTAATTTTAAGCGGCATAGACATATTTGACTATACCAGTAACTCCGCCTTTGCCGGTCCCAAGCCCGGATGTTAAGGAGGAGAGGGAGCAGTAACAAGCTTGCTAAAATATCTGGGCTCAGCTGGCCCGGCTGATAGTACCCTATAAGGGCTCCTATTTCAGGGATACAGGATGAGCAGCATTTGAACTCCATGTTAGGAGCGGCTGCACATGAAGTCTGTTCCTCATGTTAGAGGCGGCCATTTCTTTTGGAGCTAAGTCGACCTGCCACTGAGTAGTGCTCCCAGTCTTAATGACAAAGGCAGACACATACTACTTCACCCAGTCATGATGGTTGTCAAAGAAGCTTGATACCCTAATATGATTGAATGGAGATAAGAAAGAAGAAGACTATACCAGTGTGTGTAACAACACATATTATTAATTAAACAAGTCAATAAATCTCTGGAGATGAGTTTCTTTTTATTACCAACTCTAGCATCGTAGCCCTATTACAGGAGTACAAATTTACAATAATATCACACCGCTAGATAACTATTATACTTGTAAATTAAATTTAATTGCCATCTATCGTTAAAATTTTACACAAATAAATTTACTGGCAATGCGTTTCTTTTATATACCATCAAATATTATCTCTACAGACCTTATTTCAATGATATGAGTTATTGAATGATTGCAGTATTGCAGTAAGGTCTGTAGAGATAATATTTGATGATATTTAAAAGAAACGCATTGCAAGTAAATTTATTTGTGTAAAATATTATATTTGTATTATAAATATTCGAAACTATTATAGTCGCGTATGATTATTTTAAAAATTCAACAATTCTACTGCCCTTACTGCAATTGAAAAAATTATTGGGAGGCCCTAGCTCATCAAGGGCAATAGAAATTGTTTAATTTTCAAAATAATCATACCCGTCTATAATAGTTTCGAATATTCATAACAGATGGCGCGCTGATGCATCATAATAACAACAACAAAACCTTTATTAAGACACTATTGTCTTACAAGGGGATTCCCCATAAAGGTTATATATGTACATGAGTGAGGAGTAAAATCAATTTAGAGGGGAGGGGGAGCAATCAGCCGTTGTCTGTGGAGTTGAGCACTTCTTCCCTCATTTTATCAATCGCCTTGAAAAATTTTAAATATTTATAAACAAATGTTTTATCCAGCAGAAGAGTAGTAAAGATTTTATATACATGTTGTTCATTATAGTGAGTTAGCCCCGAAATTTCGCGAATTTCCAGTCTCTTTTCATGTAGGAATGGGCAATGGAATAGATAATGGTCCAAATTGTCTTGGATGCCAACATGATGCATCATAATATAATTATACATATTATTAATATGGCTGATACTCATAATGAAAAATCAACCCAAAAGTTGATTACTGAAATCCTGTAGATATTGACACGGGAGTTTATCATCAGATTGTGACAATTAACAATTAAATATAGTTTATTAACATCTAGTCAATGGTCAAGAGAGAGTTTACAGAGTTTAAAATAGTAGAGGAAATATATACACCAGACGAGGCCTTCTCCGAAGGTACGTCTGGATCCTATCAGGAGCTTAGAATCGTCTTGAGTTCAGACATGCCCTTGCGTGTTATTGAATCCGTATCCCCAGCATGCTCGATGACTGTGTTAAGGAACTTGACAATTATTATCAGATTGTGGAGATATTTACTTTTCACACAATGTTTAAGTGAGCAAAGATTGGTTTCAAGGATATTTGTTTCATACTTATGATTCTAAATGCACACAGGCCATTATAACCACGAAGGAAAAGAGATAGTGTTATCTGTATGTTTCCACGTACACTGCGTCACTCTGAATTTGCAACACTAAGAATTATTGGGCAGAAAAAATATGTAAATTTCAGGGTAATATTAGCTCACCGAGTTATGTAAATGATGCAAATTGCGGAGATATCCTGCGCGTATTGATGGAGATATATGAGAAGGAACTTTAAAATTTGATAATATTGGCACCTCACTGTCTGAAGTTTTTTTTTTTTCACTCAGAGAAAATGGTTATAGTAGCGCAGAGAATGCCAGCCGAGGCAGTTCCAATGGACAGACAATATTACCAGAGGTATGGTGATTGTACTCAGAATTGACGGTTGTCCAAACGTCAAATCTCTATGGACTTCAACGCGTCCACAGTGTACCGGCTGACACGATTATAATTGGAAGAAGGCTATTTGACACGATCGAAGGGTGCTGTTGCGGTCAGAGTGACGTCATCACACGTGAACCGACGCATCCGCCGGATGGCGTTGGTGGTCATATAGTCCACCTCTGTTACCATATTTCATGATGTGCAGGACACTCTTGATTCTCCCATATTGACCAGAGCCATTATACGGATATTAGTCGCAGGGGGCCTACACTCTCGTTTAGACGATAAAAGTAGATGCAGTCGGGTGGAAGAGGCATCCCCTTATGGTGCAATTAGACATTTGAAGTGAAGAAAAAGGAATAGGTGTCAATAAGTAAAAAGGCAACACGGGTCACAGGGAATGAGACCGCAAGTTAAATCTGTGAGTAGATTCCTATGGGTGTATATTAGAGAACAACTCTGTATAACCCTAAAGTAAGACGGAGTACGTTATCAACATGGAGTACAGAAGCTTTTTTAGAAAGTGTCTGATGAAAATTTCATACTGTTGCAACATATATAAAAAAAAAATCGGAAAACTTTCTCTACTAGATTTTTCTGCAGACATTTCCTCAATACACTTTTTATATTTAAGACTTTGATTATCTGTTTCGAGTACCTCTTTGTAGAAGGCGCCTGAATTAAATGTCGTTTATTGGAGACTGGTAATCAAGGCAGGAAACGAATTACTCCATAAGAGGAAACTCTACCATATGTTTAGATGAAGAGCTCAGACAAACGAGATAGCGACCTCGTAGTTTTCACTGGCATTAGCAGAAGTAGAGATAGATTGCATCAACGGAACAGATTTGCCAATGTAACATACACCGATTGTATATGATCGTATCAGATCTAGTGATGGCCAACAGTGTCGAGAGACTTTATTGCATTTAATAGAATTAACGAAGGCGTCGTTTTTTTTGTCTACTCTTGTTGCTATTGAGTTTGGATTTAGATTAGAGGTCTTTCTAGGGATTTTCTACGGTCTTAGGTAACTTGAAGGTATTATAAAGTTTTTATGGATGCGTAGTATGTGATCCACTGGTATGTGATCCACTAATCCAGTCCTTTAAATACAAATTCTAGTTTGTTTCTTTATCCCTAGTACACGGGGTACAGGCCATGATAATCATGGTTGGTAGATAGCGAATGCTTTTACTGTAAGTGCACCACATGTGAAAAGCAGTTCGACTTTGCACTTACAAAAAGCCCTGTTTAGTTGCTTGCACTCGCTGGTGGGGCTGGACTTTTTCAAGCATCTAGTAACAAATTCTAGTATTTTTTTTTAGCAACAGCCAGCCAATTCTTAACACACAAGGATGAAGAGGTGAGGGATGATCAGTTCTCAGCAGAACTATAAATTGTAATACGTGAGAATTTATACTAACGGAAGTGTAGGTTGAGGTGTAAAAGACATATTTGAACCTACCCCATTGAATCAGCGGGAAAGAGATGGCTCTAGCTATACCTTATCGAACAAAAGGTTATGCAAATTTACCAAGCAAGAACTCGCGACGCTTAGTAGAACCATTAAAGAATGGATAGCAAAGAGAATCTACCCTTGTGGGGACTCATCAAGTTGCTACGGAATAGAAAACTATGAGTAATTACGTGTATGTAAGGCACAATCAGAGTTCCTACAGAATAAATAAATATCAGGAATTACTCGTGATGGATTCACAGCCTTTCACTGCGGAATAGATAACTATCAAGAATTCCCCGTGTGAAAGAGACAACTAGTCCTTATTGAATAGAGAACTATCAGGTATTACCCGTGTGAAAGACACAGCAAGTTACTACTGAATAGACAACGATGAAAAATTACCAGTGCGAAATACACAGCCAGTCCCTTCTGAATAGACAACTATGAGGAATTCCTCGTGTGAAAAGCACAACCAACCTCTAGGGAATAGATAGCTAACAGGAATTACCAGTATGAATGAACCAGCCAATCCCCACTGAATAGAGAACTAACATAAACTATCCGCATGAAGTAAACAGGTAAGTATAAGGAATTATCCGTGTAAAAGTCACAGCTAGACTCCACGCGGAGTAAAGAGCCACCACCAGGATCTATTCCTATGACGAACACAATTGAGAAGATAACTTCCAGGATCTCCGATGGACACAACCAGTCCGTTCCAGGTTATCAGTATCTTCTACTATAAACTCATCGGCGGGTTCAATGAATGGCGGCCACATCCGGTCACGTGTTCCGCGGCAGCAGCAGACAGGGAGCCGCCGTCGTCTGACCCTTAATTTATGGAGGCCTCCTCTATTACGTGCCATTAAGGAAGGACGCGCATAATTGGATTTAATTATAGCGGCTCGTTACTATGCAGATCGTCACTTGTGCTAACAGACGAATCCCAATGTTTTACCCTAATTTGTGGGGAGGGAGGCATGGAGGGCGTTCCTCTCTCAACCTGTTTCTAGAGCGCCGCCGTACCCCGCGACCTCTCTCTGCGGCTACACCATCTACCTACACAATAGCATCGAGGTATGGAGGCTGAGAGCATATTTCAAACTCTATATATCCCCACCTGGACAACTAGAAAAGACAAACTTCGGGATGACACAGCAATTTATTTAGGGCAAGAACAAACTATGAATAATAATAAAAGATAAACAATGAGGGAAGTTTACAGAGTTGCAAAAAATAAACATCAAAAAATGATATTCTGTTAATAAAATAATAAATACTTTGCTACAATACCAGTTTGTATGATGCATTAACGCATCATCTGCTATAAGAACTATATTTGTGACGCCTATAATTCTTCTTGAATCAAATCAATTTTCTACTGCCCTTACTGCAATGATAGAATAATGGGAGGGCCTGATTCATCAGTGGTTAACCCTTCCAATGGTAGATTATAGTAGCGAAACTGCTGGGAGGGTTCACCACTGATGAGCCAGGCTCTCTCATTATTTTATCATTGCAGTAGGGCAGTAGAAACTTGTTTTAAATCAAAAAGAATCATACGCATCAAAAATAATTTATATTTCTTATAATAGTTTGTAATGGTCGAATTAACATTTTGAGAGTGTTGAAGTTGAATCATGTTTGAAAATAGTATTCAATTCAAATATCCCCCCCCCCCCCCCGAAAAATGCTGTTCTTATCTCCTTTAACTGCAATTAAGGTTTTTGGGTGGTCAACTTCATGCTACTTGCCTCCAGTGATTCCTTCTTTATCATATATATAGCTCTTCCCACCTGATATAAGTATAGGAAACAATTCTGAAAGGCTTCATTTTTCTACTTTCTCTTTCTCACTGAAGGAGGCTTCTGGGCCTATGGTAGGTTGTCCTTGAGCTGGACCACCGGGTTCTGCACCCTCCCAGCCTGAGATCCCTGCGTCTTCGAGGCGAAAACAGGTTCTTGCGGCGGCCGGGACAACTTTCGGAGACTTCGCCGATGGTGGCCCTGCCACTCAACGCGGGCTGCCCTCCTGGACGCGCAGCACTTCTACCAGCGTATTGGAAAACGCCATCTCCAGCTATCTTGCGGAACAAAAGGTAGAGACCATCGTCCTGAGAAGATCGACTATTTCCCGCCTCACTAGCCAGAGCGCGCGCGGAAGACTGGAATCGGCACGGCTGCATGAGCATCCTGTTGGAGAGCTGGCTGAGCATTGGACCTCCACCGTGGATGTGCCCCGCTCCATCCCTTGGGCCAACCTGCGTCGCAACTGTTTTAGGGGTCACGAGGCAGACATCGCTCTACGGCTGGCCTTACATTCCCTACTCCATCCTGATCATCCTACGTCGAGGCTTACCACCTGTAGTTCCAGCGATAGCGGAGTTGTCGAGTCGTGCGACCCCGGGAGATGTTGGTCTCTTGTGACCTGCCCTAGGATCTGCAGGCCTGGCTCTTCGGTATCGGCCCGCATTCCGAGGCAATGAAGATAACAAATGTGTGACGAAGGCTACCATCTACAAGTACCATTTTGGTCTTGAGGCGGGCAATGCCGAACATTACACCGACTGCCAATTCTGTGGGAAAGATCCATGCGGCCATCAGTGGCGGAGACTCCCTCGAGGAGAAAAACTCTAAAATATATATATTTATTTTCATATAAATCATATATATATCCTTATTTAATCGTATTTATTTATTTTTGTATTCAAACTTATGTAGCCTTATATGAGTAATGTAAAAATTAAGTTTCAATCTTATATCTTTTTATGGCTAGGACCAGGTGGAGATAGAGAGAGATTGACACTTCATTATTGCATCGTTCATTAAGGTTGCATGAAGTTTGAATATACAAGAATAAATATATATATAAATATATGATAAAACATGAATATATGGATAAAATAGTGTCTTCCACTACAGGAGAGACTCTACCAGCAATGGACAGCCAGAGTTATTTTACACAGAGGTGGTAGATCAATGTGGTAGCTGGTTTTGTCCGAACTCAAGACCAATATGGTACTTGTAGATGGTAGCCTTCAACACCCTTGTGTTATTTTCATTGCTTCGGGATGGAGACCGACTTCGAAGAGCCAAACATTCAGATCTAAGGGCATGGTGTATGAGGCGAGAACACCTCCCGGTACAGGGGTCGCAAGTCTAACACCTGGGTAAGCGACCCGTCGCGGCAATTCCAGCAAGCGACGTGACGCGAGCCACTGGAAGGATGTGGTCGTACCTCACATTACGATTGCCTCGACCAGGCTAGCCACGCGATAATGTGCAGCAAATATTTTCTCGACCCCCCTCGTGGAGAAGGTCCTCAGAGCGGTAGCGTCTGCAAGGGAGTGCAAAGGGAGTGTCAATCCGACACCGCGTGAGAGCCAAGAGCCTAGTAGGCCGCAGAAAGCGACTTTCGTCCATCACCCGAAGATGTCAAAGAGTCGCCGGAGGTAGAAGCCGATGGTTCAACTTAGGATCTCAACGATTGCCTCGAAGAGGTGTAGATTCCGACGACCACGCGGTAGAAGCCAGACCTCAGGATCGGGAGCAGGGGATAGTCCCATCACACTCTCGGTAATCCTGGAATAAGAATTGCGCGGTATTGAAACCTGGGTACCAATAAGGCACGAAGTCGGAGATGGAGGCAAAGGCCGAAGAATCCCATTCTTCCCATGGATATCATTTGGTTTGAGGATAAGGTACATTTCCCTGCGGCGCACAAATGGGAGCAGGACGTCGCAGGCTGGGACTCTTTGACGAATCGATGGAGAACAGTGACGAAGTAATAGAGAGAGAGAGAGAGAGAGGAATTGATAGAATTTGAAAGAGATTGAGATTGAAACTACTTTATTTCGAAGTCCATATCGTTCTTATACGATTCTATATGAGAGAAAGAGATGACGCAAAGTTATTTTCATTTAATATATATCCGTAACTTTGACAACTCTATATAGAATTGGAGTAATGTTTCTACAACAAAGGCAACAAACTTTTTTGACTACTTTCAAAAGTGTAAATAATTCACGACATTTGAAAATTATCCCGCATGTGTTTCTTTTAAACGAAAAATCTTCCCGGTAAGCGGAACACTGTGGGTTCGATTCCCATCCCTGGACACTTTTATTTTTCCGTTTATCATTACTCTTCACAATTCATCCTTTTATACCTCATTCCTAAGGTTATAATTGTTACTTCTCACATTAAAACTAAATTTCGATTTTTCGTTTAAAAGAAACACATGCGGGATAATTTTCAAATGTCGTTTTACAATCATAAGCCGCATTATATTGTATTATAAAATATTGCTAGAAACACACATTTTGAGTAAAATCAATGCAACGAGAAATTTTAGAGCCAGCTCCTTGGGCCTAATAAATATATCTCTTCTTAACGAAGACAATCTTCCAACACATTCAGGAAAAGGCGCTAAAATGTATGTATATGTCATATTTATTATATTACATGTATGAGTATATCTTCAATTATATCCATGTATTTTGCTCTCCTGTTTGATATGACAATGGTATTATAAGAATGCGAATATATAAAAAGATCTTTAAAATCTTTAAAAATTTACATAATATATTATATATTTTTAATAAATGGAAAATGTAAAACAACACTTGAAGTTACTCCGCATGAGTTTCTTTTCAATGAAAAATCAAAATTTATTTCAAGGTGAAATATTGACTATTTCTAACCTTTTTAGATGAGGTATGAAAGGGTGAATTATGAAGAGTAATTAAAACGGAAAAATGAAAGTGTCCAGGAATGGGAATGGGAAGTGGACATGGCATCTGCCCGGTAAGCGGAACATTGTGGGTTCGTTTCCCATCCCTGGACACTTTTATTTTTCCGTTCAACATTACTCTTCATAATTCACCCTTTCATATCTCATCTAAAAAGGTTAGAAATAGTCAATATTTCACCTTGAAATAAATTTTGATTTTTCATTGAAAAGAAACTCATGCGGAGTAACTTCAAGTGTTGTTTTACAATCACAAGCCGCAGTGTATTTTATTGTATTATAAATGGAAAATGTGTTTATGAAAAACCAAATATAATATCAATTAAACTGAATATATCAGAATATTGTTTAAACAAATTGTGTTTTTTTTAAAGTGCTCGTATATACACATAGTGTAGCTTGTTTGATATAACTTTCTTAATATTTACAATACAAGTATAGTTTGTATCTCTCGCCTTATGGGGGCTTTCACACATTATTTCAGAACAACAGTCTTTGATTTCCAGACTTGAGTCTGGTCATCTACGGACAATGACTTTCCAGAATGGTTTTGTAGAGGCGGCTCCAGGCGTGTTACAATATATTTATAATACAATAATTAATTACTGAATCACATTAAATTTTTTTTAGCTAGTAATTTTATTATCGTTTTTATTCGGCAACAAGCGTGTTCTTCGTCAACAACAATAACATGAGAATTGATTGTGATAATATTTTTAGAATTAAGCTGTTAGTTTTTATTTTGGTATTTACAATTATTGATTTAAAATAATAAGAAATAAAATTATATGAAATAAAATAATATGATTTGAAATTATAAGAAATAAAATGATATGATTCCCTACAGTTTCAAGGTTTTCCCACTATGTACTAAGTGCAATTCTCAACCTGCAACCCTAAAACACATTATTGACTGTATTGACCCATCCATTGATGAGCTCTACTCATCCCCAGCAGACACTATCAAAAGTCTCAAGCTTTACAAGCTTGATACCTGATATGATTGAGGGGAGATAAGAAAGAATAAGACACTCATCTCCAGCAGACACCATCAACAAGCTCTACAAGCTCGATACCTGATATGATTGAGGGGAGATAAGAAAGAATAAGACACTCATCTCCAGCAGACACCATCAACAAGCTCTACAAGCTCGATACCTTTATATGATTGAGGGGAGATAAGAAAGAATAAGAGACTCATCCCCAGCAGACACCATCAACAAACTCTACAAGCTTGATATCTTGATATGATTGAGTGGAGATAAGAAAGAAGAAGAGACTCATCTCCAGCAGACACCATCAACAAGCTCTACAAGCTCGATACCTTTATATGATTGAGGGGAGATAAGAAAGAATAAGAGACTCATCCCCAGCAGACACCATCAACAAACTCTACAAGCTTGATATGATTGAGTGGAGATAAGAAAGAAGAAGAGACTCATCTCCAGCAGACACCATCAATAAGCTCTACAAGCTTGATACCCTGATATGATTGAGTGGAGATAAGAAAGAAGAAGAGACTCATCCTCAGCAGACACCATCAACAAGCTCTACAAGCTTGATACCTTGATATTATTGAGTGGAGATAAGAAAGAAGAAGAGACATCCTCAGCAGACACCATGAACAAGCTCTACAAGCTTGATACCTTGATATGATTGAGTGGAGATAAGAAAGAAGAAGAGACTCAACTCCAGCAGACACCATCAACAAGCTCTGCAAGCTTGATACCTTGATATGATTGAGTGGAGATAAGAAAGAAGAAGAGACTCATCCCCAGCAGACACCATCAACAAGCTCTACAAGCTTGATACCTTGATATGATTGAGTGGAGATAAGAAATAAGAAGAGACTCATCTCCAGCACACACCATCAACAAGCTCTACAAGCTTGATACCTTGATATGATTGAGTGGAGATAAGAAAGAAGAAGAGACTCATCCCCAGCAGACACCATCAACAAGCTTTACAAGCATGATACCTTGATATGATTGAGTGGAGATAAGAAAGAAGAAGAGACTCATCCCCAGCAGACACCATCAACAAGCTTTACAAGCATGATACCTTGATATGATTGAGTGGAGATAAGAAAGAAGAAGAGACTCATCCCCAGCAGACACCATCAACAAGCTCTACAAGCTTGATACCTTGATATGATTGAGTGGAGATAAGAAAGAAGAAGAGACAAATCTTCAGCAGACACCATCAACAAGCTCTACAAGCTTGATACCTTTATATGATTGAGTGGAGATAAGAAAGAAGAAGAGACTCATCCCCAGCAGATACCATCAACAAGCTCTACAAGCTTGATACCTTGATATGATTGAGTGGAGATAAGAAAGAAGAAGAGACAAATCTTCAGCAGACACCATCAACAAGCTCTACAAGCTTGATACCTTGATATGATTGAGTGGAGATAAGAAAGAAGAAGAGACTCATCCCCAGCAGAGACCATCAACAAGCTTTACAAGCTTGATACCTTGATATGATTGAGTGGAGATAAGAAAGAAGAAGAGACTCATCCTCAGCAGAGACCATCAACAAGCTTTACAAGCTTGATACCTTGATATGATTGAGTGGAGATAAGAAAGAATATCTCATTTTTACCTTCGTATTTGTTAAAATAATACAATAGCTTTCTGGAGATGAGTTTCTTTTACTAATGTAATCTCAAACTTGCAGGCATCCCTGTCTTTCTACAGGAGTATCAAAACGAATAATAAACGCCTTATTAATAAAAATAAAAAAAACTATTATTACCCATTATATAAACCTTATTACTTCAGTTTTCTCTAGTGAGTTCTTGTAAAAATAAATTAAAGCTGTAGGTTGTGTAAGTAATCAGTGGAAAACAATGAGGAATATGTAATGTTGAGGAAAAGGTGACATTATTCGCTTTTTTCTTCTGTTCTATAATTTAAAAGAATACAAAAATTTAGAAAGTTAAATCATTCAACTTTTAAATCCAGTTTTACGATAAAGCTTCTAATGGCCAAATGCCAAATGTTACTGTTCCAACGATTAGCTAAATACCAGAGGACTTTGGAAATAATATTTTTGCCTTTTTTCCTGGGTCGTCTGATTGAAGTTAAGCCTACCTTCCTAAGTGATTTAGAAAGGAAATTGTTGTAAATTTTTAAATTTTCATTTGGTGGTTTCAATATATGAATTTCTAACTCTAAAGCAAGATTTGAACAATAAAAATCGGTACTTAAATTTCACGATTCAAATATTTTCGTTTCTCCAGTATTTATATTTTTATGCAAAAAAGAAAAAGGCATCTCTTTATTTATTTATTACCAGTTGCAAATAAGACACGCTATATCCGATCTGGATAATTGCGCGTGAAACTATTTACAATAATTGTAGTAGAGTAGGTAACAGAATTATCAAAAAGAAAATAAACAATTAAGAAAAAGAGCATTAAATAAACATATACATTAAACAAATAAACAACAACATGAGCAGATAGAAGAAATCGCAAGTTAGTTATTTACAATATGTTAAGCAATGATGGAAGTTGATTTAATGAAGTTATCTGCAATAATTTCTTTATCGTGCAACTGAAAGTTGCTATTGGTGGATTATTGCCTACAGTTGCACATGATAAAAATATGCCTTTTTCATAATTTATGCACCTTATCCCAGTACAATATTACATTTATATTTTTGCCATACAATTAATACATATTAATTTCAATCATTTATCTATTTTTTATAATAAGGGAAAATGAAATTTGCGCACAAAGAAGGAATCAGGATATAAACTCTATGAAAATTTGTATTATAAAGTTAAATATGCAAATGAACCCGAACGTTGTAAATACGCATGACAGAACATTAATAAGCGAGGCAGCGAATTCAAATTTCTGGTTATATATTATAGATGTTGAAACAGAACCTAACAGAATTTCAAGAAGTACAGAAGTAACACACCGCAGCGAAAGATATTATTGCAAGTTGAAGGAATTTCAGAGAGTAATACTCATCAGTATGAATATAGCAAATTGGTCGAATTTCTGTGTAGCACTTGATGTATATAGTTGTTTATTTGTTTCGCATATTTTTTATTTATAAATTAATCTCATAATTTAGTCTGTGAAAATAAAAATATTGGACCGGTGACGAAAACAAAACTGAAAATAGTTGGCTTAATGTTATGTAGTTATGATATATAATTGTTTGTAATGATATATAATTAAATGTGATGTTTATGTAATTTTGATCTTTATTGAATAAAATATATATTTTAAATGTGTTTTAAACTTTAATAACAAGCACCAAACCGCACTGACATCCTATTGTGTTAGTAGTAGTGCCTTAATATGGCGCCCAAACGCGGGTTCGTCGTCAATTTTAAATAGCAGTTATAGGTACTCTAATCAAATGCTGAAATGTAGGTACTAGTCCCTGCGTTAATTGAGACTAACTGGTCTTCTTATCTTTTATTGGACGGTTATTTTTGTTCTACCACCTTCTGATAGGCTAAGACAATTGACAATTAATTTCATTGACATCTTGTCAATACATGCAAAGTGCACAGTCTTCACTATTTAAAAAAAGATAATTATATATATCCTTGTCCTTTCCTTATATATATAAAAATGAAATGCGAAATCGATGTTTGTTATCGCATCACGCAAAATCTACTGACTCAATCATTATGGAATTTCGCATGTAGGTAGCTGAAGATTTCGTTTAACATACAGGCTATTCAAAAAACTAAAAAAGTTAATGTGCTTTTTTTTTTAAATAAAAAACCAAAAAGCGTTAGTTCCAGTCTTTTACCGCTAGGGCGCAGCACTGGTCGCGACGATAAATGAATTTGATTTTTTTAAAGCATCGGTGGTTCAGTGGTAGAATGCTCGCCTGCCACGCGAGCGGCCAGGGTTCGATTCCCGGCCGATGCATTTTTTTTAAAACAATTTTTAAAACTCATTTATATTATATCTTCTATGGAAAATTTGCCGGGAGGAAATTAATCCATGGAAGCAATGGTCGCCTCTCCCGTCAAAATAAACGTCAAAATCTGACGCCATCTATTGACCGTCGCCGCAACTAGCGGCATCGGGTCGGTGACAAAGCCACAACACCAACTTTGGCAAACTGATAAGCGTCCACCTAGAGACCATGGTTTCGGGCTAATGGCCCTCGTCAGTCTAGGGCGGACTTTATTCCATGAGATCCACACGGGATCTAATGGAATCCTCACAATCTACCAAAGAGGTGTTTTGCTGGCAATGTGGCTGGGCCAAATCTATTGGCAGAACATAGATGGAAAATTTGCCGGGAGGAAAATTTTCCCGGCAAATTTTCCATCTATGTTCTGCCAATAGATTTGGCCCAGCCACATTGCCAGCTAAACACCTCTTTGGTAGATTGTGAGGATTCCATTAGATCCCGTGTGGATCTCATGGAATAAAGTCCGCCCTAGACTGACGAGGGCCATTAGCCCGAAACCATGGTCTCTAGGTGGACGCTTATCAGTTTGCCAAAGTTGGTGTTGTGGCTTTGTCACCGACCCGATGCCGCTAGTTGCGGCGACGGTCAATAGATGGCGTCAGATTTTGACGTTTATTTTGACGGGAGAGGCGACCATTGCTTCCATTATATCTTCTATATAAATGGAAATTTCATAAGTGGTGTTCGCTAAAAACTTTCGTTACAATGCATCAATTTCGACCAAATTTTCAACATATATGTAAAACGAGATGGAGCAGGTTTTGCTTAACATCAAAATATTTTTCCTAACTTTAAAATACATAACTTTGCTGTTATCGATAAAATACAAAAAAAAATTCAACAGAGTTAATTTTATTTATATATAAATACAAAAAAAATTCAGCAATTCATTCAACTCAATCTAAAAAAATATTCAAAACAAGCAATTTTAAGATAACAGCATATGTAAAACAGTCGGCCAAGAAAACAACAACGATATTACATCTTTCTCACATATTCACACACAATCTTGATTAATAATTAAAACTAATTTTTAGCATTGTTTATTATACTTCATAATATATAATATTCGTTAGGCAAACTTTCACTCGGATAAAACCCGGGCGAAGCCGGGTACATATATTATAAAAAAAACGAGATTTATGTTGATTTTGATATTCTTAAGAATTATGCTATGGTAATGCAGTCGTGGTTAAAATGTTGGAAGTACAGGGTGATCCAAAAGTCCCGCACAACTTTAAAAATTAATAACTCCGCGAATATTTGCGCTAGAGCAATGCGGTAAACACCATTGTGTTCAGAATGCAATGGGATTTTTTATGGCAAATATTGAAAATTTCGAAATTGATTTTAGTTACAATTTCATTCCCTAGATGGCGCTGTACCAGAATCAGAAATTCAGCAGCCAAATTGTTTGATTAATTGAAAAATATAACTGATCGACACGTATTTTTCCTTTTTGTATACCAGGAAAGAATCCTAATAATATCAAATCGTTAATTAATAAAGCACCATTTCGCCAAAAGTTAGAAGAAATGGTTAACGATTTTTAAATACAATCTGAGATATGTAAAATAGGTATATGCAAATTAAAACATGTAGCAAAAAATATTTATATTTTTGATAGAGTTTTGTCAAATATATTGAATGTTTGAAAAACATAGCTGAGTTCAATATACGATTTTTTGAAATGTTAATATAGTACCAAAAATTATGATGGTACTACTAATAGGATATCTTGCTATAAGGAATGTGTAATTTCTTGAATAATTGGCGACACTCGACTATTAAACTGGAAATTTGTCATGATCCAACAAATGAAATATAGATGGGAGTGACAAAATACATTTGTTGTACTTTATTCCAAATATCCTATGGGCTTGTCAAATGTTATCATTGTTTATTATACTGTACACGATTTTTTAAAATGTATACCCTCAAATAAATATAATTTTTAAATCAACCTTTTGCGTTGAAAAACGTGGTAGTAAAATCATTTTGTATTATTTTTTTTTGCCCAAAATTTCTAAAGGTGGGGGGTTACAGAGAATATTCCTTATGCTATTTCTTTTAATGAGCGAAAAGCGATAAATTAAACATAAGGGGTAAAATTGTGTGTACAGTGTTATTCGAGAAGTTATAACACTTTGGTCTGCACGACATAATATAAGATGTGAGCAAATGACAAACAAACAAAAATTACTGTTCACAAATAAAAAAGAGACAAGATATGAGGACAGAATTTATTTACCCATAACCCAACACAAAGAGCTTCAAAATATTGGTAGATAATATAATACATGGCAGCTTATATAACACATGAGGTAACTTGTCTCTTGGAGGCCTTGTATCTTGTATTAGATCACAATCCTTGCTCAATGTGGCGCCCTTCATTCTCAAACACCGCCTGCAGACGATAGATGACAGATTGGACAGCATTAAATAACATATCTGTTGAAATTGATGAAACGTGCCGTCTGATAGAAGCCTTCAACATGGCCAATATGGTAGGCCAGCATCGATAAACACGCGACTTAATGTACTCCCATAGACAAAAATCGCAAGGCGTCAAGTCTGGTGATCTTGAAGGCCACTGGTGTATAAAGTGGCGACTTATCACACGATCTTCACCGAACGTATCCTTCAGCAATTGTTTGGCACCGCGGGAGATATGAGGAGGTCCTCCATCTTGCATGAATGTTATTTCGCTCAGTGCTTGTCTGTCCTGCAATATGGGGATAACCTTTTATCTCAAAAGTTGAACATAACGTTCACCAGTTACAGAAACGGTTTTAAATGTTCTTCCATTTATTTCTTAAAAGAAAAATGGCCCAATAATAAAAGAAGAAGTGAACCCACACCAAACTGTAACTCTGGGCTGATGAAGTGGCACTTCTGTAAAAATCCTAGGGTTTTCTGTTGCCCAAATGCGGCTGTTTTGAGTGTTGACTTCTCCATTTAGAGAAAAGTGAGCTTCATCTGTCCACAGAACATTCGACAGCCAGTTTTCATCAATATCAATTTGCCGGAAAACCCATGCAGCAAATTCTTGACGCTTCTCAAAATCGCCGACTTTTAGCTCGTGAAATCTTTGAATTTTTTTACGGGTATTTTTTAAGAAAAATTCTTAGAGCTCTCCAAACTGTTCCATACGAAATCCCCGTTTGTCGAGAAACTTGTCGAGCACTTACTTCTCCATACGTGGATAACTTTTCAATAGCTTCAACATTCTGCGAAAACGTAACAGCCACTGACTTGCGTGTCGATGGTCTTCCACTCCGAGGTTTTGCTTCCAGAGATCCAGTCTTCTCAAAAATTTTTATCATTCTCCTTAGAGAGTAGCAACTCATGGGTCCTTTACCTCTTCGAATACCTTTAAAGTTACGAAACGCTCGTAAAGCTTCAGTGGAAGATTCTGAATTGCAATAATAAAATTTCACCAAGAGTACTTTATCCTGTAGTGACGGCATCCCAGAGTAAAATAAATGATCAGGGATAGTTGAATTTTTCAAAAGAAATTAAAATAAACATAATCGATATATGGCTTCTGAAGCCAACTGTGCGGACGTGTTTGGCATCGCTTGTCTCGTACCGCGAATGGGATTTAACTCTGCATATCACAATATAGTATTAAAAGTAACTCCTAAAGTTTACCAAATTTTAAGAAAAATGGGTAATGAGATATACACCGATTTTGAGCGATGTTCTACACAAGACAGAATATTTGTAAGACAATGCCAAAATTGTTTTGAATTTAATCCGAACCATAAAACAAAAGACTGCCAAAACATTAATATATGTAAAATATGCGGTGTACAGGGTAGCCACAACTGTACTGAAGCGCAAAATTGTCGCAATTTCTCTAAGCACCCTAAATTTAAAAACTTTTCTACAAACCATAAATCAAATTCAAGTGAATGCCCGATTTACAAATCACAAATAGACAAAATTATCCAAAGAACACAATATTCACAAATATACGAGGGAAATGATGTAGCAAATACAATTTAAAGCTTAATCTTAAATAAATTAATATCCTATATGATTGAAAATGTGAGATGTATTCAACAAAATGTAAGAAAAAGTTTTACTGCGATAAGTAAACTACAGGCCAACACTAGAGATGACCCACCTGACAAGGACGAGTGGGTAACACCCTCGTTTCCAGACAGTCATGAACCGGGATCGAATCCCGCGTTAACATTTTGTTTGATATGTGAATATCCTTCACCTGACATTCTTTTGATTTAAGAACCATATGTTTTACATGAAAATGTTATTTATGATATGGACTCTCAAATTATATGTTCGAATAAAACTGGGGAAAAATATACGGCAACTATAATTTTAAATAAAAATATAAAGTTCAGCAAAGAGGAAAAATTCACAAATTCTTTTTGTACAACAATATCTATTTCTACAGTTAAAGCAAAATTAATTATTTCTAATTTCTACATTCATCCGAATACATTTAACCCTGTTCATCAAACATTCATTAGAGATCTGCTCAAAACGTATATAAATCAACCTGTAATCCTTTGCGGTGATTTTAATTCAAGACCTACTATATGGTTTGTTATAAACTCTAATGGATATAGATTACAACCTATTATAGACGAATGTAACCTCTTTATACATAACCTGAAAAAACACCCACCTGCCGCGGAGAGTAAGTATAATTGATCTCACAATCTCGAATAAACACTCACTAAGTTTAATAAACAACTGGCATACCTCTGATTTGACTAATATTTCCGACCATGTTGCTGTTGAATTTGATATCAGGTTAAAGAATGGTCATTTATTCAATAATCAAATTTCCACTTTGAAAAAAATGCGAATTGGGCAAATTTTTCTAATAACATATCATTACAAGATACAAAAAACTGGGAATTGATATAAGCAGAGTGAAAGATGAGGAAGACATTGATGGGATAGTGAACGCACTCATGAATTTATTGAGAGAAGCAGCATATAAATCTTCGAAGGTTGAATCCCCCATTAATAAACATGTTTCCAGAATTGACTGGTGGACTAATGAACAGGAAATAATAAAAAATCATTTTCATTATATTAGAAACTAGTATTATCGTCATAAAACAATCAGTTACAATACATTTAAGTTGGCAAGAAACAAATATACTAATGCAATAAGAAAAGCTAAAAGAACTAACTGGCGAAACGTTATTGAAGAAAATTACACAGATAATCCATTTGGTAATGCTTATAAGTTCTTCAATAAATTAAGATCCTCAAATGTAAAGAATGGAATTCCCATAATTGACAATTCACCAGAATATCTAAAAGAGCAAACAATGACCATATTAATGGACGATTTAATTCCTGAAGACGATCCTAATTTGGACAATTTTCTACAACAAATAATTAGAAATTTTAAGCCACGAATGAATAATCCAAGCATAATTATTATCGAAGTAGAAGAAATAATGAATATCATTTCTAATTCTGATGTTTAAAAAGCTCCAGGTTTAGACAACATAAGTAACAATATTGTAGCGTAGAAATCAAGCCTTGAAATATCCTAAGATATAAAATAATTTATTGATGACGTCACAACGACGAGTCGACAATTATTAACAAGTCAGCAAAACTATCTACAGCTAGAGAATCTTAAGCAAGCAAGCAAATAAATATTTTAAAGATGATTTCACAAATACAGAGTAATATATATTTTTATAATCTGTTGAATATTTTCATTGAATAATATTAAATTAAATAATAAAATATTTCTTCGCCACAATATGATCAAATGTGCTTACCCAAAAATTAAGCATATGTTATGCAAACTATTTAATAAATGTATTCAAAAAGGGGCATTATCCGGAGAAATGGAAAATAGCAGCTCTAAAGATAATTCCTAAACCACATAAATCTAATTTGGAATCAACAAAAAGTTACGACCTATCTCATTGATTTCAAATCGAAAAATCGAATTTATGAATTTTATGAAAGTAATAATCTTTTGAGCTCCAGACAACATGGATTTGTCAAATAAAAATCAACGACAACGTGCTTGAATAAAATATTTATCGATCGAGGATCAACAGCGATACGACTTGGATATTCCAGATATAATTGAAAATTTGATTAAATATAAAATTACACTATTGAAGAAAAATACTAACCAAACATTTCAAAGTTTCTTTCCCGCTAATATTTCGAATTATTTTCGGGCAAATTTCCACAACTCTAAATTTATTACAATTCACGGAAATTTTAGAAGCTTTTTAAAATTCATCAAAGCAGCGCAGGATTCAAGATGCTTCTGTGGATGTGAGGAACAAATTTCTATTCATCTGCTGCTAAATTGCCCCGTCTTCCAAGAGTATAGAGAGAGAAATAAGGATAACCCAGGCCCCTGGAGCGCAAGAAACGCCAACTGCCCGGGCTGTCAAGCTAACTAGTAGAAACCAGTTACTCTAGATTATATTTACATAGAGCCAATTGCAGAGCCGAACCAGCTGGTCAGGAAGTTCCATGCCTGCAGAGAACCCGGGAGTCCAGCCAACGAGACTGGGTCGAAGGAGGTCTTCCCAAGCAGCAGAGCTGTCTTCATTCTGTGTTGCATGAAAGCAGGGCATCTGAATAGAAGGTGGTCCACAGTCTGTTGTTCCTCCATACAATGTGGGCAAGATGGGTCTTCCCCAGGACGCCAGAGAACCAAGTCTGCCCGAACATGGCCATGTCCTGTGAGTAAGGTGGTGGTGACTTCTCCAGGACGGACCTTAGGGAGGAATTGGAGCAGCCGGTCTGGAGTATGGGCTATTCTCCTCAGGTGTCTGTTGTAGTGGTCCTGGCAATAAACCTCCGTCCATGCGTCTAGGGCTGCCGCGCGTGAGTGGTTACGGGCCAGGCTTCTAGGCAGAATGGAAAATGATGGCTCTAAGATCAAAACGGCCGCGTTCTTTGCAGCTCTGTCTGCTCTTTCCTTTCCGTCGATGCCGCAGTGTCCCGGCACCCAACACAGATTTACGTTTTGGTTGGTGTTCAGTGCGAGAATAATCTTAGCTAATAATGTCGATCGAACTGGACCTGACGTACATATGGCTGACAGAGCTGATCTGCAGTCCGACGCGATAGTGATCGCATTTCTTGAATAACCTTCCTTCACCAGACGGACCGCCCAGCGGATTGCCAGAAGTTCAGCCTGGAAGGCTGTGCAGTTGGGATGGAGCCGTAAGAGAACGGGCTGCTGATCTTCTGATGAGGGAACAATTGCAGCGCCCACCCCAGCCTCATTTTTTGATCCGTCTGTGAATATTATAGGTGTTGTTATCTCCTCGATGTTTTGACTGAAGGACAATTGACGTCTATCTGGAGGGTATGGCGAAGAAGCAGGGCCTGGTCTAGATTCAAAATTTCCTTCATTGATTTCCTTCAGGAACGCCGTACGAGACCTAACAATAATATCGAAAGGAGGGCTGCCGGCGATGGAGATGGCTGAGACTGTAGGTGTGTAAGGACCTCCTCTCAGTACACGTTTCGCAAAATTCCAGTGAAGGCTCCTTAGTTGCCTAATGCCTTCGCTGGAGAGAGCACGACCTCCCCATGCTGACGCTCCGTCCAGCTGAAAAGAAGATTCCAAATTTACCCTGTATGGTGTGGGTGAGTCGTGGGATTATTGATCTGCATCTACGTGTGATCTTGCGTAGGTGGGCGACAAATCCGCGGGTCTGGTAAAACTCCACTCCTAAGATTGTGACGGTCTTCTTGATGTTTAAAGGTTGACCAAGGACTCTAAGCCCTGTCTCGGAGTTGGGGTGGACATTACGCCATTGGAACAGGTAAGCTTGAGTCTTAATGGGGTTTATATTAAGACCATTTATCGTTCACCAAGATGTCAACCTCTCCAAGAAGGTGTTAGTGGCAGAGACCGGCAGGCGACTACGAACCTGAGTCATAAGGGTGAAGTCGTCCGCGTAAGCTACGAGGGTTGTCCGTTAAATAAGTTCCACGGGGCACCACTGTAATGAGGATCGCTTTTAGGCTCGAGACGACTGCACGGTCTCGTAACTTGTTCTCCCCACTCCAATTTCCCACCAAGGACACGTCGCTGGTAAGCTTAGTTTTGGCTGAGCAGCCGTTAGTGATGGAGCTTCCCCTCGTGTCTCCCGCCAGCTGCGAATTACGGTCAGTAATTCGATTTTTGGCCGCAAAGAAGAATTCGGCCAAGGACATTCATACTGAACTCTGTTAAGTGTATGAAGAAGGGTGTATGAGTTCCGGGATGGTGCGCAGATGGGTCAGCGAATTTAAAAACAGCCGAACAGACGTCCACGATGAACCGCGTGCTGGACGGCCATCGGTTTCGGACGAAACCATTGCCAAAGTCGAAGCGGCAATGCTTGAAGATCGACGGATTACTGTACGGAAGCTCTGCGATTTGGTTCCTGATGTCAGTAAAACCACCATCGACAAGATTTTGCGTGAACATTTAGGGTATTCAAAGGTCTGCGCAATATGGGTTCCGAAAATGCTGACTGAAGACCATAAACGGCAGCGGGTTGATGCGGCCCAGAAATTTCTCGATTGCCACAAAACTGACGGAGAGGAATTCTTGGATTCGATCGTTACTGGTGATGTGACCTGGGTACACCACACCACACCGGAGACAAAGGAGCAATCCAAGCAGTGGAAGCACATTTCTTCGCCGAAACCTCTAAAGTTTAAACAAACACTTTCTGCCGGGAAAATTATGGCTACCGTCTTTTGGAACCGAAAGAGCCTATTGTTTTGCGACTTTATGCGTCAGGGTACAACAATCAATTTCGACCGGTACTGTGAGACCTTAAAACAACTTCGACGCGCGATTCAGAACAAGAGGAGAGGGATGTTAACCAAAGGGGTGCGTGTCCACCACGACAACGCTCAGCCGCACACCGCCCATCAAACCACTGCCCTCATCGAAGAATTTGAATGGGAATTGGTGTCACATCCACCTTACAGCCCGGACGTAGCTCCTACTGACTTCCATTTCTTCCCCGATTTGAAGAAAAACCTGGTAGGAACCCAATTCCAGGACGATGACGAGTTGAAAGAAGCGGTTTTAGGCTTTCTACGAGGCCAGGCGGCAGAGTTCTTTGACTCTGGGTTCCATAAGTGGGTATACCGAATGCAAATATGCGTCGAACGAAACGGGGAATATGTAGAAAAATGAAAAAAGTCTGATATTTTCGAAAATGTATAGTTCAGGGCAAATAAACCTGTTTTTCTGTATGAAAAACCTCTGTGGAACTTATTTTACGGACAACCCTCGTATAAATCGGCTATCTATGATGGAGGGAAGGGTGAAGATGGTCCGAGCAACTATGTTCCACAGGAAAGGACTTAGCGCTGAACCCTGGGGAGTGCCGAGTTGGGAGGACGTACATTCTGTTGCTGTCCAAGCTGAGTAAGAAACCGTCCGGTCTTCCAAAAAGCTTTTTACTAAACAGGTAATAGACTCTGAGCAATTTAGACGTTCAAGATTTTGTATGATTGCCTGCCTCCAAACAGTGTCGAAGGCCTTACTGATGTCCGAGCTGATGACAAGAGTTTTCCTCCAGTGAGCTTGTCTTTCTTCAATTAATTGAGTGATACTCGCCAGTGCATCTTCCGCTGAACGACCATTTACGGTACCCAATACGGTTTTGTATTGATCTTCAAAGAACCATCCATGACGATCCGCGAGCCTCTGAAGTCGGGCCAGGATACATCTCTCAAATACTTTGGCCATAGTGTTCAATAAAGTAATAGGTCTGTATTTCTCCAGCTGACTGGTGGCTGAATTGGAGAGTTTAGGCAGAAGTATGAGGCGGCCTTCTTTCCATTGACGGGGGAAGTGGCCCATACGAAGGCATTTGGTGAACAATTCGGCCAGCAGGAATTGCAAGGACGGGCCGCCCAGGTCTAGGCATTTTCAACCAAGACCGTCAGGGCCCGGGGCTTTCCTTTTTCCACAGCGATGAATGGCTCGCAAAACTTCCCAGGGTTTGAATTCAGGTTCGTCTGAGTGAGCAGAAATTGCATTCCTTTGCGGGTGAGGTCTGGTGTCATGTAGGAAAAAGTGATTTTAACAGGGTCTGGCAAGTCTCATGAGGATTGTAAAGAGAGCCGTTATCATGTTTGAGAAGTGGCGGACCTCGGGGGGAGCCGCGGCCCCGGGCGATAAATCGATGTATGTCACTCCAGTATGCGGATGACACCTCCTTGCAGAGATCAAACCAGGATTTACTTTTAGCTTTCCGTATAGCCGCCTTCAGTCGATTATGGCACGCTCGGTATAAACCGCGGAAGAAATTCCTAATAGAACACCGGACTTTCTGACTATAACGGCGAAGGGAGATAACCAACCTTCTGATCCGACTCAGTTCGGTGGTCCACCACGGCTTTGACGGTCTTGTAGTATTGGAGCGTCTCCCCATGGAAGAGTCACAAGCTGATTGCAGGATGGAAGTCAGAAGGAGGACCACCCTGTCAATATCTTCTGGGCTAGAGACCTCGTTTAATAAGGTAGTTACACCATCAAATTATAGGGGCATTACCCTTATAAGCAACTTGTCAAAACATTTTACATCCATATTGAAAAATAGACTAAGTAATTGGATTGAAAATAGAAAACTCATAGCGGAAAACCAGGCAGGATTCAGAAAGGGCTACTCGTGCAAAGACCATATCTTCATGCTTACGTCACTAATTCAAATGACATTAAACCGCAAAAGGAGGAAACTTTACACATTCTTTGTTGATCTTAAAAAGCGTTTGATACAGTTCCACATCTACTATTATGGAGAAAGCTTGCGCTTGTTGGTTTAAGTGGGCGATTTATCAAACTTATACAGAACTACTATGCTCAAATGATGGCAGCAGTCAGATGGAGCGGCTCTTTTACAGAATATATCAAAATACAATCAGGTGTTCTTCAGGGTGAACCTCTTTCACCGTATTTATTTATTATTTTCAATAACGATCTGGTTGCTACGCTGGATGATTCTGACCTGCCAGGTATATACTTACCGGGCCATGGAACTATACACCTGCTCCTGTTCGCGGATGATATAGTCTTCCGTGGTGAATCCAAGATAAATATCCAAATAAAGATTAATTTAATTAAAAATATTTTTAGGAAAATAGTTTAACTCTGAACCAATTCCAGTCTAAAATCGTAGCGTTTCGAAATGGAGGCCGCTTGGCTAGATCTGACGTTTGGTTTTGGGGCCAACAACCTTTGACAGTTACCTCAAAATATACGTATCTTGGCTACCCCTTAACAATCAAGAATCTAACTGCTTACGTGGCGCAGCACTTTAAAAGCAAAGCATTGATTGCTACAAACGCAGTATGGAGAATACTATCTAAGTCAAGAACCATATCGTTCGGAGCAGTGATGAAATTACTTGACTCCATAGTTTTATCCACCTTATTATACTCGGCCCCACTGTGGGCGACGAATCAGATAGGAGTTGTAAACCAGATCCAGGATATTTTTCTTACCGCGATTTCTTGACCTTCGCAAATTTACACTCCGGGCTATATCTTACGAACAGAAACCGAAAGGATGTCCCTTGAATTAAACATTACGAAATTGATTATAAAGTTCTAGATCGGATTTTAAAAATGGACAGGACAAGATTACCATATGTTTGCTTGTTTCAGCTCTAGGAAGTTTCAATTTTGGGAAAAGCGGGAAACAACTTTATTTATAACCTGAATAACATCATTGACTCTTGGGGTTTTTCTTTTCTTAAGAACTGTGAAGATTATATGGTTTTGCGAGGAGAAATGCCTAGAATAGTTCAAACCACAGTGGACCAGCTACTCCAATTTGACCGAGCTAAGATACAAAACTCAACTCATTGTATTCACTATCAATCTCTAAGTAGCTCCTTTATGACGGAGGACTACTTACTATCAAACCTCTCTTTGAAAATAGCCCGTCAAAGGATGCTATGGCTATTTTCCCCCGAGGATATCACGGGATTTTGGAACAGCGACCCTTTAAATTTCTACTTCTGCAATGCTGGCATCCAAAAAATTTGGTTCATTATCTATTCCATTGCCCATTCCTACAGGAAAAGAGACTGGAAATTCGCGAAATTTCGGGGCTAACTCACTATAATGAACAACATGTATATACAATTTTTACTACTCTCCAGCTGGATAAAACATTTGTTTATAAATATTTAAAATTTTTCAAGGCGATTGACAAAATGAGGGAAGAAGTGCTCAACTCCCCAGACAACGGCTGATTGCTCCACCTCCCCTCTAAATAGCTTTTCCTCCTCACTCATGTACATATATAACCTCTTAGGGGAATCCCCTTGTAAGACAATAGTGTCTTAATAAAGGTTTTTGTTGTTGTTGTTATAATAGGGTAGTTACCTGGTGGAGAGAAGAGTTGAGGAAGGATTTAAAGGTCTGTTCTTTATATGAGGATTCAACCCAGGAGGATTTTGTCTCGTTATTGACCATGTCTAGGAATGTAGTCCAGATAGGTATATGGTCAGTGAAGGCCATCTCATCTGATAAACCTCTAGTGACATGGATAGCCAGTGAGCTGGATGCCAGAGTTACATCTATAGAAGAAGATAAAGGCCCATTTGACCAGGTCGAGTCCACAGGAGGTCCCAAGAAATGAAGATCATTGAAGCTGGCGAACTCTTCAAGATTAGCACCCCGGAAGTCCAACCTCGCACCGATGCCCCAGGTAGGAGAGTGGGCGTTAGTGTCCATACCCAGGATCACTGGAAGAGACGCCCGTCTTATCGTATCTTCCAGAAGAGGGATAAAATCATCGGCAGCTCTAAGGCCGTGCCAGTAGGCCGAGTGCACCACGATGATGCTCTGCTCTAGACATATGGCTATGGAGGTTATGACGGTGTCTGGGGAGGTTAGAGGGATGGGATGAAGGTTGCTACATGCCACAATTTCCGAGGGGATGTAGGCGCCTGGGACAAAAAAAAAAGTCTGAAACCCACGTGTGGGCCAGAAGAAGTTAGTTGAGAGTTCTTACAGGAGCACGATGTCGGCCTGTGTCGAATTTGCCAAATTTGCAATTTCAAGAATGACAGTTGGTGATTTTTTAGCGTTCACCTGCAGGACACGCAATGGCCTAGACATTGTTTCTTGTTCTGGCTATTCTCTCTTTCACAAAGGGACAGGTAGATAATGTGGCAAAGTGGTTGTGGGAGCTCCAGATTTTTTTTCTGCAGCGGCAGCAGCGGCTTTGGCTTGGCTCGACCAAGCATCGGATGCCCTCATGCTCTGCAGAGCCGCAGCGATAGCAGATTGGATGGGCAGCTGGACAGGCAGAAGCGCGGTGGCCGAAGCCACAGCAACGGAAGCATTGCTTTAAAGTATGACTGCGCTCATACCTGTGCACTAGACCCGCCACAGGAATACGTCCATGTTGACCGAGGATTTCGGCGACTTGGTTGTCCACTTCGATGAACACTGTACTAGTGCTGTGTGCCGCATTATTCGATCGATGGACTACCCTGATTTCACGCTTTTCCAGGAGTGACTGCACGGAGTGGTTGGAGCGGAAGCTCTCGCATATCTCATCGTCCCGCACCTCCCCGTCCACTCTGAAGAGGCAGTATCTTGGTAGGATAACCGGGCACTCGGGGCAGCTTAGGCCCGTTGGCAGGGAGGTCAGCCCAGTGGCCAGCTACTTTGCCATTTGGGTTGTTTTGGGGTGGAAAACCACCTCGCCGCTGGTGTTGATGGACGCCACCACGTGTTTTGATGACGCTAGGGAAGGATGAATCTTTTGAATTTCCCTCAAAAATTCCCTTGGGTTGCTTTGGGGTTAGCCGACCTGACGACGACATGCGATTCGAAGGAAGGAGCCAGATTCACAAATGTGGATTTCGCTTTGGGTTTCGGAGGTGCAGGCTTTACCGGCTTGTCTCTCTCTGCCACTACCGAGGCGAAAGAGGTGGAGGGAATCGGGACGTTGGCTGTGGGATTGGGTCTTCCTAGACTGGCTCCCTTGAAGGCGTCCTTAAGAAGAAGTTCTGCCTCTTGGACGAGAGTCAGTATCAGTCCTTTGGTGGCCATCTGTATTTTTTCGGGGGAGTCCAGGCTGGTGTCGGCAATGATCGCTTCGAAGGTTTGGCACTCAAAGTTGAACAAGTTCGCCGTGCTGTTGAATTTAAATTGGTGATGGGAAGACGGGAGGAGGTCTTCGTCCTCAGAACGCGGCCGCTTGTTGGCCTGCTGACTTCCTCCACCACCGCCATCATACTGGTTCAGCTCCATAAATAAAAACTATCAAAAAGCAAATCTACTCCAAAGAGAGTAAAAAAAGGCAGACCAGACAAAGAACATTATTCCGTTAACGAGATGAGGTGTGTATGGTTATTGGTTCGGCCAACAACAAATATCCAATTTATATACACATATATTTTTACATAATGAGGTTTTGAAAAATGCAAATAATCTTCATCTATTTACATGCACAACAATTTATTTTACCATCACTACAGCATAAATCACTCTTGGTTAAATTTTTTTATTGCAATTCAGAATCTGCCACTGAAGCTTTACAAGCGTTTCGTACCTTTAAAGGTATTCGAAGCGGTAAAGGACCCATGAGTTGCTACTCTCTAAGGCGAATGATAAAAACTTTGGAGAAGACTGGATCTCTGGAAGCAAAATCTCGGAGTGGAAGACCATCGACATGCAAGTCAGGGGTTGCTACGGTTTCGCAGAATGTTGAAGCTATTGAAACGTTATCCACGTATGGAGAAGTAAGTGCTCGACAAACGGGGATTTGGTATGGAACAGTTTGGAGAGCACTAAGAATTTGTCTTAAAAAATACCCGTAAAAAAATTCAAAGACTTCACGAGCTAAAAGCGGCGATTTTGAGAAGCGTCAAGAATTCGCTTCATGGGTTTTCAGGCAAATTGATATTGATGAAAACTGGCTGTTGAATGTTCTGTGGACAGATGAAGCTCAATATTCTCTGAACGGAGAAGTTAACACTCAAAACAGCCGCATTTGGGCAACAGAAAACCCTAGGATTTTTACAGAAATGCCACTTCATCAGCCCAGAGTTATAGTTTGGTGTGGGTTCACTTCTTCTTTTATTATTGGGCCATTTTTCTTTTAAGAAATAAATGGAAGAACATTTAAAACCGTTTCTGTAACTGGTGAACGTTATGTTCAACTTTTGAGATAAAAGGTTATCCCCATATTGCAGGACAGACAAGCACTGAGCGAAATAACATTCATGCAAGATGGAGGACCTCCTCATATCTCCCGCGGTGCCAAACAATTGCTGAAGGATACGTTCGGTGAAGATCGTGTGATAAGTCGCCACTTTATACACCAGTGGCCTTCAAGATCACCAGACTTGACGCCTTGCGATTTTTGGATATGGGGGTACATTAAGTCGCGTGTTTATCGATGTCGGCCTACCACATTGGTCATGTTGAATGCTTCTATCAGACGGCACGTTTCATCAATTTCATCAGATATTTTATTTAATGCTGTCCATTCTGTCATCTATCGTCTGCAGGCGGTGTTTGAGAATGAAGGTCGCCACATTGAACAAGGATTCTGACCTAATACAAGAGAGAAGGCAGTTACCTCATGTGTTATAAAAGCTTCCATGTATTATATTATCTACCAATGTTTTGCAGCTCTTTGTGTTGGGTTATGGGTAAATAAATTCTGTCCTCATATCTTGTCTCTTTTTTATTCGTGAAAAGTAATTTTTGTTTGTTTGTCATTTGCTCGCATCTTATATTATGTCGTGCAGACCAAAGTGTTATAACTTCTCGAATAACACTGTACACACAATACCCTTATGTTTAATTTATCGCTTTTCGCTCATTAAAAGAAATAGCATAAGGAATATTCTCTGTAACCCCCCACCTTTAGGAATTTTGGGCAAAAAAAATAATACAAAATGATTTTACTACCACGTTTTTCAACGCAAAAGGTTGATTTAAAAATTATATTTATTTGAGGGGATACATTTTAAAAAATCGTGTACAGTATAATAAACAATGATAACATTTGACAAGCCCATAGGATATTTGGAATAAAGTACAACAAATGTATTTTGTCACTCCCATCTATATTTCATTTGTTGGATCATGACAAATTTCCAGTTTAATAGTCGAGTGTCGCCAATTATTCAAGAAATTACACATTCCTTATAGCAAGATATCCTATTAGTAGTACCATCATAATTTTTGGTACTATATTAACATTTCAAAAAATCGTGTATTGAATTCAGCTATGTTTTTCAAACATTCAATATATTTGACAAAACTCTATCAAAAATATAAATATTTTTTGTAACATGTTTTAATTTGCATATACCTATTTTACATATCTCAGATTGTATTTAAAAATCGTTAACCATTTCTTCTAACTTTTGGCGAAATGGTGCTTTATTAATTAACGATTTGATATTATTAGGATTCTTTCCTGGTATACAAAAAGGAAAAATACGTGTCGATCAGTTATATTTTTCAATTAATCAAACAATTTGGCCGCTGAATTTCTGATTCTGGTACAGCGCCATCTAGGGAATGAAATTGTAACTAAAATCAATTTCGAAATTTTCAATATTTGCCATAAAAAATCCCATTGCATTCTGAACACAATGGTGTTTACCGCATTGCTCTAGCGCAAATATTCGCGGAGTTATTAATTTTTAAAGTTGTGCGGGACTTTTGGATCACCCTGTATATACTAAAAATAGTCTTGATCAGTAATTGTTTTAATTGAACTAAATGAATATATATATATAATGAGCCGGCCATCGGGAAACAACAACAATGAGTTTTTATAGGGGAAGCGTGACCTCTGGCGGTCGATTTAACAGAGTATTTGAATATATAAAATATAATTTTAAATAAAATAATATTTTAAGATAACATATATATATGCATCATACTATGTACAATGGATATGGCGCCTCTGCCAGGGCTGCAGAGTTTGGTGGAGAATCTTCAGTGGGTCTCCAGCGACACCACGCATCTGATAGACTAGGAGTTGTTGATTCTCTCAGCATTTCTTGTACGGTATTTACTGATTATTTCAGAATTCTTTGGATGGGAGTTAGTGGTCCTATTAGCATTTTAGAAGAAATATTATTCGTTTTCTATCATTATTTGAAGGATAGATTAGCTGACGCTTGACATTTCCTTTAAAATAGTATAACCTATCAGCATATCTGCTAGAGGTATATATATGTGCGTTATTTTCTTATCAACTTAAAATATATTTATGCATAACTGGCCTTGTCTTTATTGTTTGCGAAAGAGCATTGCTCGATGCAAATATTTGAATGTAATTCTACTGTCCTATAAGCTTATGTCCATAGTGTTCTTGAGAACCATTTCTGAGATTACACCCTTCGGAGCTGCGTATATAAGCAGAATCGACCAATACAGTATTAGAGCTCAGAGAAGCGGTCTGGTGGACTAAATTGGCGAAACCGCTGGGAGGGTTCACCAGTGATGAGCCAAGCCCTCCCAATATATTTTTTAATCGCAGTAAGGGCAGTAGAAGTTTGTATTATATATAAAAGAAACATTCCTGCTTTTAAATCCTTTCATTTTATATGTATAGATGGCGCGTTATTGCTTTGTGTTAAAATATATTTCACATCAATCGATTTAAACAGCTGGACACTAATTTAAACAATTATAAAGGTTTCTGGAGATGGGTTTCTTTTCATTTGATTAAAGCAGTCTCAAGCTTTTGGGCATCACTACCCTCCTACAGAACATAAATAAACGAATAAAACATTTCCTTATGCTAAATTAAAGTTAACCATCAGGAAATGTTTTATTCGTTAATGTATGTTCTCCTGTAAAAGGACAGAGATGCCTGAAATCTTGAGACTGCTTTAATCAAATACAACAACAACAACAAAAAGCTTTAATAAGACAATTTAGTCTTATACGGATTCTCCAAGCACAGAAATTTAGGGTACATACAAGAATAACAGTAGTAACGACAACAAAAGTCCCTGTTATGACCTTTTGGTCTTATACAACTTCTCCACGTAGAAGAGGCTATATACAGGAACAATAGTTACAATAATTAGCAATGTTATTTACAATGTGTCAAGGGGGATAGTAGCAGGAAAGGGCTTGGCTTTAATCAAATAAAAAAACCATCTCCAGAAATCTTTATAATTATTTAAATAGAATATATATTTATTTTTGTGAAAAATAGACACTTCGGCCAGTTAGAGTTTTTTTTTATTTTCTCAACGTTTCAACAAAAATATTTTGTCTTTGTCAGGAGAAATAAATAAAATACTATAAACTGGCTGAAGTGTCTATTTTTCACAGAAATATGTACGCCGGATAGGCACTCTCTATCTTCAGGATAAAATATTTAGTTTTAAATGGTTTTATATATGCAACTATCAAATGACAGTAATTCGGATAAAACTATGCTTTGTTCTTCTTATTTCTTATCTCCACTCAATCATACTAAGGTATCAAGCTTGTAGAGCTTGAAACCTTTGATGGTGTCTGCCGGGGAAGAGTAGAGCTCATCAATAGATGAGTCAATACAGTCAATAATATAGTCTTGGGGTTGCAGGTTGACACTTAGTACATAGTGGGAAAACCTTTCAACCATTCTGGAAAGTCATTGTCCGTAGATGACCAGACTTAAGTCTGGAAATCAAAGAACTATGCTTTGTAATAGTTTTTAATAGAAATTACAGAATCGGAAGCTAGTAAGATAATCAAAATTCAAAACTATTTTAAAGGCGTAAGATTCTTTTTGATATTAAACAATTTCTACTGCCCTTGCTGCAAGTGAAAAATTAATGAGAGGGCCTGGCTCATCAGTGGTGAACCCTCTCAGCGGTTTCACCAGTTTAATCTACCATGGTAAAATAGTTTCGAATTTTGATAACAGATGGCGCGCAAGTGCATTATAGTAAGATAATGATATTGAAAATATAATGAATATATAGGTGTCCATATATTTATGGCTTTCTTTGTTTATAAAATGTAAAACTTTACACAGTTCACGGTATAAGAAAGAGATAGAGGGATTTCTTCCTTTCTCAACTTTTAATGGCTTATGATAAATCATGGTAAAATTTATACAATGAATAAATTGACTTTCTCTAGTGATTGATACCTACATATCTTATGTAATATTCTCCTTTTTAAAACACGAAATGTATTAGAAATTTAGGCTGTTCTTTATACAAAATATGGGTTGAAAGTGATTACACCTTTATTTGCCTTGTGATAATAGATAATAGTACACATCATGAAAATAAATAATATTGCCACATGGAAAATTAGGAAAGACGAACTTCAGGATGACAAACAAATTTATTTAAGGCAAGAACAAACTATGAATGATAAACAAAAGATAAGCAATGAAGTAAGTTTACAGAATAGCAAAATATAAACATAAAAAATGATACTCTGTTAATAAAATAATAAATATTTTGCTACAATATACTTTGATTTCATACAAAGCGATTATCTTTTACATAAAATAATTCTAAACTTCAAGGATAAGTTTAATGATAAAATATATACTTACATACATAGGTAACACAAGGATACTTTTTATATAGATCAGCCTATCTTCAATGGATTTATAAAGGAATTTAGAGCTACATCTTTCACTAGACCTTTGCTCACAGCAGTAAAAAACTAACACGATATTTCCAACTTCTTACTTTAATGTTTTTTTGAAAGGTTATGCTCATGTTAGAAAACCCTAACACTGTTACTCAAACATCTCTCATTAGTAAGCTAAATTTATGTGAAAAAGTAAAAATAAATATCAGGTAAAAAAGTTTCTTTTTCATTTAAATTTGCAAGCTTTCGAGCAAATATACTGCTCTTCAACGGGCTGATATTCTCTCTCTCTCTATGTACAAACTCTAAATAATATATATACAGAATGATTGAAAACTTTTGTGCATGTGCTCTCGCGGGCGTGCATCAGACTGTTACCAGCTAAAGTAATAGATATTATACTGGGATTAAATTTATATACATTCCAATAATTATTTAGATAATTTGTCAGGGATATTTTTATATTGGGTTGGGAGGTCAATTTTTCTATTAATGCTATTTATATTTGATGATAGCAGTGCTTCCAGGAATAATCGTTGTTGCTTGCTTTCTATGTCGTGATAATGGGCTATTGTTTGTTTGAGATTAAATGTGTGTCCAGTGGTTAGATAAATTTATATCAATAAAAGGTATTCTTATAATAGTAAAAAAGAATATTATACACCAACATACAAACAATACGCACATATCCTCTCTAAGTAAAACTATTCACCATTTTATCTCCAACTTTATCTCTACTCACGGTAGTAAAAATTTACGATTATACAACCAGTCTTCTAATATTAGTAAAAACAACAACTATATTCACAACCTATTGTCGCGGCTGGTCCCTCCGGTTCTTTGCGACGACGCCGCTTCTTCCCTCGTGGATCCCCTACCCGGGCTCCCGTTGCTCTCCTTCTGCAGCTCTACCCTGCAGAGCACCCAAAGACCTCCGAGAACCACCGCTCAAGTGGAACTCCTTTCTTCTGGAAGTATCTCTCGGCCTTACCACTGATGGAGGGACACGAGAGACTTACCAGAAGAGTAGCAGCAGCGATGTCGGCGAGAGAGTCATGACAGCAACCGGCACAAAGACTTCGGGGGATTAAAAATAAACTTTGATTTTTACCGATATCAAATCCCATCTATTGACATCTCATATAGGCCGTTAAATCCAAGAAAGAGAAATCTTGCTGCCAACTTATTTTAAGCTTAAAATACAAATTATTCTCGATAAAAATCGACTTGCTCTTTAATACTTAGTATTTAACGGTAGGTATTTCTTTTTTATTATGATTATTATCCATTTCATTATTAATATGAATATTTAAATATGAACAAGTTTTTTAATTTGGGATGTGGACAACTATTTGTCAGATTCTGACCGTAGAGCCAAGGACAACACTATAAAAAGTACAAATCCCAAGGAATAAGAGCCAATAGTGTTAAGAAAAAAGCCTAGAGTATTCATCAAAGAACATAGTTGAGATTCAAGAAAGCAATACTAAAGTTGATAAGTTTCAAATAGACGCAACTAGATCTTCTTCTTTCTTATCTCCACTCAATCATATTAGGGTATCAAGTTGTGACCCTTGATGGTGTCTGTTTGACAACCATCATGACTGGGTGAAGTAGTATGCGTCTGCCTTTGTCATTAAGACTGGGAGCACTACTCAGTGGCAGGCCGACTTAGCTCCAAAAGAAATGGCCGCCTCTGACACGAGGAACAGACGCCTTGTGCAGCTGCTCCTAACATGGAGTACAAACGCTGCTCATCCTGTATCCCTGGATCAGGAGCCCTTACAGGGTACTATCAGCCGGGCCAGCTGAGCCCAGGTTTTTTAGAGAGCTTGTTACTGCTGCCCCTCCTGCTTTTTCATCCGGGCTTGGGACCTGCAAAGGCGGAGTTACGCAACTACTTTCAATGTATAGTTCCCGCATTTTTTTAGCACAAAGAGTTTATGTATAACTCCAATCAAGTTCATATGGGAGCTTGAAGCAAAGGGAAGATTTAAATTGAGAGTATTCACGACTGAAGTTGGCAAACTTAGTAAGATCTTGCTACCAGAGCTTTGGTCCGGTCTAGGTAACAATGCAATCAGGTAAGTGAATGGCTTAACCTTAGGAATTCTTCGTACCTCCATCTGGCATAAGTGGTATCGTTACTTGGAGAGTCATCACTGATGGATGTAATAAAAGCTCTTCCATATGTATTCATTTAATAGGAGATAATGAATATATAGAAGATAAAACACATAAAACTATAATTAAAAAGCCATATATTGGATCAAAATAATTTCTTAACCAATATATCAATTTTTATACCATATATGCCTTTTTGATTAAAAATCTATTTATGGATTGATTTATTTTCAGAAAAACATAAAACTATAATTAAAAAGGCATATATTGGATAAAAAATAATTTAATAAACAATATTTACATTTTTGATCCAATATATATCTTTTTAATCAAAGATCTATTTATGGATTGCTATATTTTCAGAAACATAAAACTATAAATTCAATTAAATATATTGAATACTTTTTATTTTTTATTTATTTATTACACAAATCACACGTATATCCTATGTGGATATTTGCGTTTAAACGTTTAAACTACTTTATGTATATAGTTTCAAAATATATATACAAATTATTTAAAGTTTTAGAGAGAAAGCGAAAATTATTTAAAATACATTTTAGAGCAATTTTGTAACAAAGTATTTTATTAACAGAGTTAAATATTTTATGTTTTTATTTTGTAACTCTGTAAACTTCCCTCATTGCTTATCTTTTGTTTATTATTCATAGTTTGTTCTTGCCTGAAATAAATTGCTGTGTCATCCTGAAGTTTGTTTTCCTAATATTCTACGTAGCAATATTTATAAAATATATTAAATTTATTTACATATTATCAAAATTGTTTAATATATTTGTTAGAATTATAACATGCTTTGTGTTTATATGTGTAAAATATTTTATTATTCTTTAATTTTACTCTATGATTGGGCAGTCGGCAACACTGTACTTTTCTTTTGGTAATTTTGCATAAGTTTGTTTTGTTGATATATATATATATATTATATTAAAATATTTTATTTGAAATTATGTTATATTAAAATATTATTTCATTTAAAATTAATTTCATAGATTCAAATACTCTGCTAAATCGACCGCCAGATATCACTCTTCCCCTATAAAAATCATTGTTGTTTTATCCCAATGGCCGGCTCAAAACTTTTGTACATTATGTAAATAATCTTTTGTTTTCCTTATTCTACTCGCCTTAAGCCAGGCATTACTTTTATCAAATTATGTTCTTTTATATATTCCTCAGCTCAAATAAAGAAATCTCTGTGATCTTCAATATTATTATTATTATTTTTTCAATATTGTTAACCACGACTGCATTACCATAATCCTCAACATGATCTAAATTCAAGCAGGAAATCTCATTCATTTTTATATGATATATATATATAATATATATATATTGATTAACCTTGATGTAATCGGGTAAAATAAAAGACACAATGTATTGTAAGTATCTCTTATTTTTAAATAAGAAACGTTACAATAAGTAACCACTAAATTAATTATATAGAGTGCTAGATGTTATCTTTTCAAAGTTGGCGTGTAGAGTGATACGGAGCAGCATGTAATACGCTCGTTTAACGAGTGTCAATTTATTCCGGTTGAGTATTTAGCAGGGCGTTTAAGTCTACGAGGAACCTCCGTGTGTACGTAACGTAAGTCGCCATGCGATGTGTCAATGGGTTTGCAAAATAGAGAAGTCCGCCTCTAGTTCTAAATTTGGAAAGGGAAAACGAGCGTCTTCCTTATGATAAGAACCTTGCGTACACACTTCAATCAGAAATAGAAAACGAAAACCAACTTAAAAATACGACAAAAGTTTTGGTACCACTATAAAATATTGTAGCAAAGTATTTATTATATAGATAGGTTATTAATTTTTTATACAAGTATTATACATTTTATTGTATATACCAGTTGTATTTAATTAGATAGGCATATATTGGATCA
>CP092867.1:98505270-98517496 GCA_030710605.1 Cordylochernes scorpioides
AAATATCATTTATTTTACCAATATTTCAGTTGGCTGAACGCCAACCTTTATCAAGGTATTATAACATATTATTGTGTGTCAACAATGTCAACAACACAGATGTGGCGCTGAGTTTGTTGTTGACACACTTTATAATGTTATAATACCTTGATAAAAGTTGGCGTTCAGCCAACTGAAATATTGGTAAAATAAATGATATTTTGATCCAATATATGCCTTTTTAATTAAATATTAAATCATTCTAGCTTATGATGTTCAATGATATGTGATATTCAAATATATTTTAAGTAACAATATTGCTATTAAAACAACACTGTCTACAAGTTGACACTCCAAAATATGCTTTGTAGACTTAGTTTTGTCTTCTTATTCTTTCTTATCTCCACACTGGGTGAAGTAGGATGCCTTTGTCATTAAGACTGGGAGCACTACTCAGTTGCAGGCCGACTTAGCTCCAAAAGAAATGGCCGCCTCTGACATGAGGAACAGACGCCATGTACAGCCGCTCCTAACATGGAGTACAAACGCTGCTCATCCTGTTTCCCTGGATTAGGAGCCCTTACAGTGTACTATCAGCCGGGCCAGCTGAGTCCAGGTTTTTTAACAAGCTTGTTACTGCTCCCCCTCCACCTTTTTCATCCGGGCTTGGGACCAGCAAGGGCGTAGTTCTTAGTTTTGTGCGATATTAGAGTGCCTTAAACGATGCTGAAAACTTTAAAAAATGAAGGAGCAAAAATTATATGGATAATAAAAAATATTGATATTTACATTTTAATAGGAATTTAACAAATCTTTAAAATATCTTAAGACATCTCCTGGTTGTACAACTAAAGGTTGCTGATTGCTTTAGCTGCAAGATCTGGAAATACCTTTATTTCTTAATTTATCTACCTGATCCCAGTGCAATTTCACTTTTGTATTATTTTTTCACTTTAAAATATCGTTTTGAAACTAAAAATAAATTGTCAAACTATGAAGAAATTTCGTTTTTGCTTAGATAATTTGAAGCAATATTCATTTATTATAAAAAAAATTATTGAAATTAGAAAAATTGTTTGTTGTGTCTAATTTGTGTGAACTTAAAATTCATTAAAAAGTATTTATATATCCGATTTTTACTTTTTATAAATATTCAAATATTTAGATGAAGTTACTGACAGATAAAAAAATTGGCCTAATAAAACAAATTTATTAAAAATAAAAAATAATATATTTTAAATGTTATATTATTAGCATCAAACAAATATTTACCCCCATAATATGCCAAATTTGTTGGTGTTCTTTCAAATAAATCGATTTTATAGAATAGTTTTTAAAAATGACACTAGATGGCAGCACAATCCTAAGAGTTGAAACTATCCGTTGCTATTTTATTTAATATTTATTATTTCACCCTTTAAATGATTTTAAAATGTAATTTATGTCATTACCTTGATGTAAATATACTATATTTTAATAAATTTACTTACTCACAATATTTAAGTAGAATTTTACATAATAATTTCATAAATTATTTAATAAAGAGAAACAAAAGTAGAATCTATCAATTTCCCAACGACAGTTATTAAAACAGGCTGAATTGTAGGACACTGAGTAGTGTTGTGTGAAATCAAAATATAATTTTAATTATAAAAAAATACAAATCATTATGGTGTTCTATCCGCGATATAGGCTTGCTGACTTAAACACGTAAGTAATACTCAGTCATTTATACATAGAAATAACACCATATATACAATACAAATCAAAACACCAAAACGCGAATATTTCTTTCAACAAATAAATCAAACTTCAACTATCCTTACTACGATGAAAAATTATATTGAGAGACCTTGGCTCATCAGTGGTGAACCCTGTATTTCTACTGTCCTAAAAGCCTATGTCCATAGTTTGCGGGTACACTATGAGCCAAGCCTTCCCAATATAATTTTTCATCGCAGTAAGGACAGTAGAAGTTTGATTTATTTGTTAAAAGAAACATTCGCGTTTTGGTATTTTAATTTTTAATACTCAGTGTTGTATAGTTATTATTTAATTTATTAATTAAACATTACTCACCAGATGAAATTATTTTATTACAATTATATATATTTAACGGTTACATTTATTTTATTTTACAATTTTCTTTATATTCGAATCCAATGTTTTTCGCTTCACGCGCTCTATGATGATGATATATTGTCTATCTTTAAACACAGAATACTACATTCCCTCCTTCCTTTAGATGAAAGGAATCATGTCTTTATATCTTGATGATGGCTTGACGACTCTTCCACTCCTGGTGATCACGGGTTCCTTGGTAGTCGGCAAGGGTGGAGAAACCTCTGGTGGCAACTGGTGAAGAGCCTCGGCATCAAGTCTATCTGAAACAACTGGGTTAAATGTAGACCCTGTTCTACTTGAACTTGGTCGGTTTAAAGAAGTGTCCTTGTCTTGGTTTGAGGAGTTATCATCTGGTATTTGTACATCAGAAGAGTTGAGGTGTTCAATTCTTGTTGAATCTTAACTAAGATTTTCCTGGCTCTCTTCTGGAATCAAGTCAGAAATGCCTTGATTGGTCTCTTGAGTAGGAACATGTTTCAAATGTTTAGCATTTCTATGAATTATTTTCCCATTTTTAGTGTTGACTAATTTAAAAGAATTTATTGAAGTGTTTTCAAGAATGACATGATGTTCTGATCTGAAATTTGAATCAAGTTTTCCATTATTTAGATTTGCCACATAAACTAAATTTCCAATTTCAAAATTATGAGGACTAGCTTTCCGAATTATATCATTATATGTTTTCATTTTTTCTTTGTAGACCATATTGAATTCTTTGATGTTGGATTCATCTTCTTCTGCATCATTAACAAGTGAGCTTAATTTAGTTTTGATTTCTCTTGAAAATAATAGGAATGCTGGAGTCTTTCCTGTAGATCTGCTTGGAGTAGTTCGGTAAGACATTAAAATTCTGGATAAATCTTCTTTCCAATCTTTCCCTTCTTCAGAACTTGAATTGAATTGTTTCTTTAGAAATATATGGAATCTTTCTATCTTCCCATTACATTTTGGGTAATAGGGTGAGGCTTTGATGTGCCTGATTTCACATTCTTTTAAAAATCTTTCCATTGATGTACTTACAAACTGTAAGCCATTATCTGTTACAACTTCATGTGGATAACCATGTCTTGCAAAAATCTCCATCAATTTTTTAATAATTGTCTTGCTGGAAATGTCTTCTATTATCATTGCTTCAGGATATGAAGAATAGTAGTCGATCACTGTTAAAACATAATGATGGCCAATTGGACCAACTATGTCAATTCCAAGTTTAATCCAAGGTTTTGATGGTAACGGAACTATTTGCAATGGTTGATCATTTATCAATGGTTGATTCCTTACACAAATTGGACAGTTTCTTATCAAATTTTCAATGTCAAAGTCCATGTTTATCCAAAAATATTTTTCTCTTAACAGTTGTTTGGTTCTTGTCATTCCTTGATGTGTTTCATGTGCAATTCTCAAGACTCTCTTTATTAGTTTTGAAGGTAGCAAAATTCTACTTCCTTTTAAGATAAGATTATCAAAAATTGAGAGTTCATCTTTAAGCTTATAAAAACATTTGAATTCTTCATTCAAAGGATATGGCCAAACTCCCTTTTGAACCATCTCTTTCAGTTTTTGAAACAAAGGATCTTGCTCTGTACAAACTTTTATCTCTTTCAAAGACAGTGCTTGAAGCTCTTCAGAAGTGATGGATAAGACTTTATGAACATAGTCCTCCAGCCATTTTTCATCCCTTGTGTTAGAAAGAGGTTGTCTTGAAAATATATCTGCAATATTTTGCTTTTCTTGAATGAATTCAATTTCAAAGTCATATATGGTTGTAATCTCCAACTCAATCTTTGAATTCTTGGAGGCAAAACAGCTCCATTTTTAGGATTCAGCATATAGATTAGAGGTTTTTGATCTGTTTTTAACACAAATTTCCTTCCCCAAATATAGGTGTTAAAATGTTCAATTGCCCATACACATCCCAATGTCTCTTTTTCTATTTGTGAATATCTTTTTTCAGTATCAGTTAAGGATCTGCTGGCATATGCAATGGGTCTTTTAATGCCATTTTGTTGTGTTTGTATTAATACTGCTCCAAGACCAATAGGGCTCGCATCTGTGATTAATTCAGTTGGTGAGTTCAAGTTGTAATATGCCAAGCATGGCTCTTTTGTTAGTGACTCTTTAAGATCCTGAAATGCTTCATATGTTTTCAAATCCCAATTCCACCTAACATTTTTTCTAGTCAAATTATTTAGAGGTTCTGCCAATTTAGAAAAATTAGGTATGAATTTTCTTAAAAACCCACAAGTTCCTAAGAATGACCTTAACATCTCAATAATTTTTGGTATTGGAAAATTTAAGACTGCTTCTATTTTCCTATTATCAGGTTTAATACTTTCATTACTAACAATGTGACCTAAAATATCCAATTCTTCCATGGCAAATTTGCACTTATTCCTGTTGAGCCTAATGCCCACTTTATCAAATCTTTGTAAGACTTTTCTAAGCCCTTCTTCTAGTTCTTGTCTATCTTTGGGTTAAACTACGACATCGTCCAAGTAACAAATTACACCTTTCAAATCAAGCAAAATTGAATCCATTCCTTTCTGATATGCCTCTGGAGCACTTGATAGACCAAAAGGAACTTTACAAAATCTGTAACAACCACGGTGCGTGATGAAAGTTGTAAGGGGTCTTGATTGAGGGTCTAAGTCAACCTGCCAAAACCCTTTTTTTTGCATCCAGCTTTGCAAATACTTTAGCACCTTTAAGGGCATGTAACATATTGTCAATTGTAGGAATTGGATGTCTTTCTCTCAATATTGCTTTATTCACTTCCCGAAGGTCTATGCATAGTCTAATTTCCTCACTATCCCTTTTTGGAACAACTATTATGTTAGAAACCCATTCAGAACCTTGATGCACTTCTTCAATGATTCCATTCTCTAGTATCTTATCAAGCTCTTGATTTACTGCTTCTACCATTGCATAAGATATACGACGGCATCTCTGGGCAATGGGCCTATAGTTGTCTTTCAATGTCACTTTATGACTATAGCCTTTTATAGTTCCAAGTCCATGGAAAAGATGTTCATGTTCTTGAACAAGAGTTTCTATATTAGTAGACATTGATTCATTTACATGATTTACCCTTTTAATTATACCTAGTTCAAAACTAGCCTTGCCTCCCAACAAAGATTCAACTTTTTTATCAATCACATAAATTTCTTCTGAAATTGAATTTTCTTTCCAAGAAATCACAGCATTGAAATAACCATAACATGGAAGAGGTCTATCTTGACCATAGGCAAATTAGGTTCGGGTGGTGTCATGTAATTTTATGGCCATATAATTCAAGCATCTTATTATAGCTTATGAAAGTTCTATCACTTCCTGTATTAATTATCATATTTATTTCACTACCATCTATTTGCACTTTTTCTTTATTTTCAGCACCTGTATAGTAGGTATATTCATCTGAACTTTCACCTACTTCAGTCTTATTTTCTTCTTGTATGGTCTTAACTTTAGTTTAACTGAAACTTTTGTGGTTTCTATTATTATTTTGATTTGGGCGGTTCCTGCAAGCTCTAAAAAGATGTCCTAATTTATTGCAATATGAACAAGTCATTTTTTTAACACCACATTCTTGTGCTGAATGTATATCTAATCCACAGCGATAACATTTAGGCTTTGAGGCACCTGAAAATGATGGGGTACCTTGATTAGTGAATCTACCTTTGTTGAAATTATTAGCATTATAGTGCTTTTTAGGTTTAATTTGAACTCTATTTAGTGTTTGATCATTTTGAGGTTCAAGAAGTCTAATTTATTTTCTAGAAATTTCTAACATTCTAGCAATATCAATGGTTTTTGACAGTGTCAAATTTTCTTGTTGCAACAATTTTTCTTTAAGTTTTTTGTTGTTACATTTTTCAATTATTTGGTCTCTTATCATATCAGCTTCTAAATTCCCAAATTCACAAGATTTAGAAAGCTCTCTTAAAGAAATTAGGTAGTTGTCGATCGATTCATCATCTTTCTGGACTCTTTGTCTGAATTTAAATCTCTCAGTGACCACATTTTTATGAGGTGTGAAATATTTATCTAAAGCTATTTTAGTTTGTTCATAATTTTCCTTTTCATCTGGCAAGTTGAAAAATATACGTTGTACATTTGGCCCTAAACAATGCAATAGAGTTGCTCTCTTAATTTCATCCGATTTTTTTGAAATTCCAGATGCTATTTCAAAAATGGCATAGGATTCCATCCATTGCTTATATTTCGCAAATAAATTGCTAGCATTCATATTCATGGGTAAAAGTGGCGTCAGGTTGGCTGCCATACTTGTTTTTTAGGGCTACAGTTATATTTTCAAATTCTCGTCGCCAATTTATGTTGTATAGTGTTATTATTTAATTTATTAATTAAACATTACTCCCCAGATGAAATTATTTTAGTACAATTATATATATTTAAAAGGTTACATTTATTTTATTTTACAATTTTCTTTATATTCGAATCCAATGTTTTTCGTTTCACGCGCTCTATATGATGATGATATATTGTCTATATTTAAACACAGAATACTACACTCAGTCATGTTTGAATCAAATATTTTTATTTACTATATTTTAAATTATAAATCTTTATCATTATAATATTAATCCAAATTTATTTTATAAATATATATTTTTGACACAGAATATATTTCATATTAAAATATCATTAGTATTTTATTGTGAATTATACAATACTATTAATTAGGATAATATTCTTTGAATTTGTAACAATTATATTTATGGCAATATATATATATTTTTTAAATAATAGCATCAAATATTGTCTCTATATATAGATGTTATTATTAAAAAGAAACACATTGTCAAACATAATAATTACAAATTTAACGATATATGGCATTTGAATTTATAAACATAATTTTATTTATTATTTTTAGCAAAATACAAACATACGATTTTATTATTAGAGAAAATATCAAGTTGATATATAAGCATAAGGGCTACACATATACCTTTTCTACACAGGGTTTCTGAAACAAATTATTCCTCTTAACACCCCCTCTTAATAAGTATTTATATAAAATAAATTGTAAATATTTCACCTAATATTAGAAAGTTTCATAGATTTTCTATGAAAAATAGACACTTCGGCCAGTTAGAGTTTTTTTTTTTCTCAACGTTTCAACAAAAATCTTTTGTGTTCGTCAGGAGAAGTAAATAAAAATATAATAATACAAAGCAATAACGCGCCATCTATACATATAAAATGAAAGGATTTAAAAGCATGAATGTTTCTTTTATAATACAAACTTCTACTGCCCTTACTGCGATGAAAAAATATATTGGAAGGGCTTGGCTCATCAGGGGAGAACCCTCCCAATATATTTTTTCATCGTAATAAGGACAGTAGAAGTTTGTATTATGTATAAAAAAATAAACATTCGTGCTTTTAAATTCTTTCATTTTAAAAATATAAAAATATAATAAATAAATAATAATGTTATTTACTTCTCCTGACGAAGACAAAAGAATTTTGTCAACATATATTTACATAAATGTTTAGTTAACATGTCTGCTCTGTTTCTGCATCCCTCAATGTAGTCTATTATGTCTTTGGCCAATAAATCCTTTATGCAGTGAGTGCTTATATCAATGTATTTACTTCTTTTGGAGTTTTGGATGTTTTGGCCCTGCAAATGGCACTTTTGTTGTCCACTGAAAAATTTAATTATAATAATATATAAAATTAAATATAACAAGACTTAGAACAAAAACACTATAAAGGATTGACAATACATCCAGATGGCACAAGAACCTATAGAACATGTAACAACTCTCCTGATGTGGAACTAACACCTACCCACATATTCTCATGCCCAGCAATGGCCGCAGCCTTGCAGAAAATTGACACGGACCCAGAGCAGCAGCTTTACACACCCAAGATAGTGTACATTGCTGCTGCTGTGATAGAGATGTATGGAGACATCTGAGGCTCTTCATTGGACACGACAACAACAGAAAATTGACATGGACCCAGAGCAGCAGCTTTACACAACCAAGATAGAGGACATTGCTGCTGCTGTGATAGAGATGCATGGAGACATCTGAGGATCTTCATTGGACACGACAACAACTGAAAAACTTCTAGCTTCAGATGAGATGTAAAGCCCTTATTTATTTCCTTCAGATGAACTAGGTCTTGTATAGAAGTAGCAGCTGCTACATATTCTGCTTCTGCGGTCGAATAAGAAACACATCCTTGTTAATCAGAAAACCAAGACACTGCATTTGATCCTGTTGGGAACTGAATGCTACGACCGCCCCACCCTGGACTTATCATCATCACTCTCTCTTTGTTTACCCTATCTCGCCTATGTTTACTCTCTGAATGTTGTTCGCTATTAACTTTCCCATTTTAAATGGATAATAAAGGATTATGACAAATAACCATCAACGTCTCTTGCCTTCCTCCAAACTGTAAGTGCCTAAATCTTACAACAGATCCATGTAGTATTATGTTTCCACTTGTACCTTTTCTTTCAATTTTATCTCTGGCTCAGTCAGAGTCTGAATATGAAATAGAATTGTTGGATGATACTGTATATATCAGTCCAATATCTTTGGTTGCCATCAAATATCTCACTGATATATTTGTTATGAAACCATATTTGCGGAAGAACTTTGCTCGATGCAATACCTTTAAATTATATGTATATACCTCTTCAGGCCTATAAGCTTATGTCCATAGTTCACTAAACACCCCTAAACTACCTTCCATAGAAAATGCAGGGTATATCCCAAATTAATACAATACAATAGTAAACGGTCTAGAGATTAATTTGGCGAAACCGCTGAGAGGGTTCATTACTGATGAGCCCAAGTCCTTTCATTCAATAACTTATATCATTGTATTAAAGTCTGTAGAGATAATATTTTATGATATTATTGTAAATAAACACATTTCCAGTAAATTTATTTGTTACAAAAAAATATCTCGCTATTCGTTTTGGAGCTTTCCAAGTTGTTTGAGTGGGTTTATCCAGAGTTCTACTCAAGTACAACCCTGGGAACATTATGTCTGGTCTTGTGATAGTTGCTACATACAATAGACATCCGATCAATTGGCAATTAGGGAATTTTATATCTTCTTGATTTTGTTCAGCTTGAAAGTTTAGTTCCATAGGTGTATCCACTTTTTTGTATTCTGTCATATTGAAATTTTTTCTAAAAAATTGTTTATAAACTTTGTTCATTTACCTATCTCACTTTCTGTTGATAATTCCATTCCCGTCACTTTTCCAAGATCTGTTGCATTAAATTCATGTTTGAATATTTCTATTACTTTATCAATATTTCTTAAAATTAAAGATACTTTGAACAGTAAATATTTTTATTACCTCGACAATAAAATAAAAAGATTTACTGGCCTAAGTATCTTTAATTTTAAGAACTTGAGACTTTTACGAATGCCAGACAGGTGGCCTCTTTCTTCACGATTTATCAATATTGTCTCTTTATCTAGTTATCAGTAGATCATCTACATACAACACTATCCATGTATTATCACCTATATATAAACCTGAGTCTACAGAGATCTTGTGAAGTTGTATTTACTAGCTATTTCATTGAATTTATTGTTCCAAGATTTTGGTGTGATTCTCATAATCCATATAAAGATTTGTGTTTAGTTTAATTATTTTCCAGTTTCTTGTTACGTCTACGACCAATCGAATTTTAAATTTAACGTTGAATTCCAAAGCTCAAATGAGAGAGAGATACCAGAAATACGGGTCAACCCAAAACAGTTTTAACAGACGAGAGCCATGAACCAGTCCGAAGACCTCACTAAACCATTCAAACGGTAGTAGCGATGGGCGGTGTGCACAAATGGCAGGGACGTAATCAACGCGAGCTGATGACTCGCGCTTACTGGGAATTCCTCGTTCGAGGGGAACAATCCCCTATCCCCATCACGAAGGAGGTTCAGAAGGTTACCCGGTCCTTTCGGACAAGGGTAGACACATGCTGATTCCTTCAGTGTAGCGCGCGTGCGGCCCCGGACATCTAAGGGTATCACAGACCTGGCTCTGTTTCGTGCCGCCTAGTTCCCAGAAAGACACACATCGATTAGAAGAGAGCTATTTTATTAGCCTTCTACCAACGCAAAATTTCACTTCTTGTGGTGCTTTGATGTAAATGTCTGATTCAATATTTCCATTTAAAAATGCTGTTGGAATGTCTATTTGATTCACTTCCCAGTTTTTGTTTGTTGCATGAGAGAGTAACATTCTTATTGTTGACATTCTAGCTACTGGAGCGTACATGATATCAGATGATTCTTCTATTTTCAATCCTTTTGCTACTAAGCGAACCTTTTTGGTTTCATCTTCTTTGATTCTGAAAATCATTTTTTTATCGATTGGATTGATACTTGATTTTTTCTTCTAATTTTATTGAAGCCTAATTTTACCATTTTTCATGAGATTGAATTTATTTCGGTTCGGTTCAAAATCACATTAATAGGTACCGCTCAGCAAGAGCAACCTAGTTCATGATAATTGAAACAGTGAATAATATATGAAGGCTTTTCACATATTAAACAAAATTTTAACGCGGGATTCAATCCTCGTTCATGACTATCGGGAATCGAGGGCGTTACCCACTCGTCCACCGACGTTTTTTAGATTGAATTTATTTATCAATAGCTTCTTTCTATTCTTTTTTTATTGATTGTAAGAAACTGGATCTTCACCATTTTTATAAAGAAATAATATATATTTCATAATCTTCTTGATACCTTGGTGGTTTAATTATTCGACCCGATTTTGTTCTTATAACTTTCTTATTTGTCAGATTGTTTCCATGTTTATGGGATTCTTCTTCATCTTGAGATTCAGTTTTTAATATTTCAGCTTCTGGTGAAGAAATCCTACCCCGTCTTGCATATTCACCCGATTTACCTCCTTATTATTTCATTTAGTTTCCATCGCTACACTATTTTTTCCTCCAAGAAGACAATTCTCTGTTGAAGAGAATTCGTAGACACCGAAAGTTCATGGTTCTATGACTAATTCTACCTTCAAGAACTGTCTTTTTTAACTATCCTTCGATGTCAGAGGTTTGTTGATCTACACAATCTGTGGAAACTATGTAGAATGAAAGGCCTAGTTTGTCTTTAGATTGGTTAGGACATTGATACTCTTAAAATTACAAAATAATTCTTCACAATGAGTTTATTTTTATTTTAAATTGCTAGCTTTCAAGCGATAATCGCTCTTCAAGGGCTTAAAATATATCGACTATATCTAACAAGAAATATTTACAAATACAAAATCATTGTGAGGAAATATTTTGTTATTTTAAAAGTTTTCACAATTTAATCATGAACATTGATATTCTTGTATGTATATGGCAAAAAGAGTTATTCTTTTGGGAAGTTGCCTTTGGATAGTTTCGCGTTCAGCGGCGCAGCGCCCAGGCTCTATTCTGCCCAGACGCCCTAAGTCTCTTTTTCAGGTCCCGGGAGGAGAACACCAACCTATCTCTATGTAGGGGAAGAGCGACTCCAATAAGAAAAGAGAAACTGCGGAATTCCGTTGTTTTCTCTAGGGCAGGTATCTGTCAATGATCGGCCAAGCAACAACACGAATCCAGCCAGCAAATTACAACTGATTTTATTTCTATCCGCGTATACACATATATACACATTAGTATTTACATAAAACAAAAAAAGGAATCAAATTTACATAGTTTCAAATATATACAGAAGATTAACACTCCTTTCCCGACAGATAGATTCACGATGGTCTGAGCGGCTATCAACCTGAGTTCAGACGAGAACAGTGGCATGACAAAGTTCTTCCTTCCTCCAGAAGGATAGAAAAACAAAGATCGCATTTGAAAATGTGATAAAAACTTGTTTACAACACACCATCACCAGTATAAATAATAAAAAAAAGATATACATTCAAATAATATTGCCACATAATTATTATTTTTAAATAATCTGTTGTTTATCATCACATAAATATTTGCCTAGTCATCAGCCTTACCATGCTTGTAAATTACCACTTGTAAAATCAATTGACACATTTTGCAATATATAAGTTTAATTAATAAATTATCTTAAATTAAGCTTTTTAAATACTTCTCTTCTCTCTACC
>CP092867.1:99119507-99351505 GCA_030710605.1 Cordylochernes scorpioides
GAATCATAGATAGTGACGCTGGGGCGAATAATTTGCTCGAATGTCATTGTTTACGGTATATGCAAATAAATCTGTTAACGGGCTTGTTTGCATATTCAATAGTCGAAACAGAGATATCTTCTGGACCATATTCTCTATAATCATCACCTTTCTCCCTTCCAGATGGATCAAATACTATACTGGAATGTACGAGAAGGTGGAGGTCGGTGGAAGGATGGTCTAAACCGTTGGTTTTCGACCACTACGACTAGGGTTCGATTCCCGCATTGGGCACTTTTTTCTGATAAAAAAATGCTCCAATGGCCCCCGATTCTTGCAAAAGTCCAACCCCGCCAGCGAATGCAAGTAATAAAACGGGGCTCTGGTACATTTGTAAGTGCAAAGTCGAACTGTTTTTCTCATGTGTAGACAGGTGATGCACTTATATTAAAAGCAGTCGCCTACTTCTACCCACCACTATTACTATGGCCTGTACCACGTGTACTAGGGAAGAGGGAAAAAAGGATATGGTATATACGGGGCATATGCATTGACCTCATTCGATCTTATAAGCGTATTCTGAGGTCAAAACGATGACAGTGACTTCTAGAAAGAAACCTATATTTCCACAGCTGACATAGAAAAATGTAAATATTATCATTATGGTTTCATTTTCTGAAATATCTCGAACTGATTATGGTAAGCCTATTTGTTTCAAATGCAACAGACCAGGTCTCACATTGCAAATATTTGTCGAACTAAGTTAATCAGGTTAATACAAGAAAGTATTTAAAACGACGATATGATTTTTGAAGAAAGGTAAACTACAAATGGCATGAACCCAAAGGGACAAAGACTGCATGGCGATGTATGCGAGAGCGTTATAGAGTATTCGTCAACCTAGATTTTGTATATTTAAAGCATATATTTTAAGTTTTTAAAATGTTAAATGTTTCTGTGAAATATAGACACTTCGTCCAGTTAGAGTTTTTTATTTTCTCAACGTTTCAACGAAAATCTTTTGTCTTCGTCAGGAGAAATAAATAAAAATAAAGCATTTGGCAAGGCGTTGAAAATAGAACAATTTTAACGCCTTGCCAAATGCTTTATTTTTATTTATTTCTCCTGACGAAGACAAAAGATTTTCGTTGAAACGTTGAGAAAATAAAAAAAACCTCTAACTGGCCGAAGTGTCTATTTTTCACAGAAATATGAATGCCGGCCAGGCAGCCTCTATCTTCAGGATATTAAATGCTAATGATTGTGTGTTTACATATTTAAATTTTATTTTCATATTATATTATTATTATTTATTTTATATAAAGGCAATAAGAAGATTTAAGATATTTGTACTCCAACTAAGTACTACACAAATCCAATCAAGATGTATATATAGAATTTATTGAATCATAACCAACATTAAACACAAATATTATATATTGTCGCGAAGAAAAATAATCAAATAATCTTTCGAATTACTTTAAATATTTATTTAATTAGTTTTATAGGAAAAATTTTAAATATAAAATACAAGTTACTATGTACATGAGCCAAATAGACCCAGAAGTTAGAACAAAAGGGGAGAACTGAGATCTTTCCTCCTTCCAAGTGGCGCCACTGTTTTCCCTGACCTGTCGGTCCAGTCCAGATAAGAGGGAATACAGTGTACTCCGCTTATAACGAAGTCGTATTATCCATGACAATCACTTTGTTATATCCGAAGTTTGTTATATCCGCAGTTGGAAAAAAAAATGTTTTGTACCAATAATTTTATTTACTATTCAACTCAAAAGAGCAACACAAAGATCAATAACAACCTCATCAGGTGTTTTTGGAGAAGTAGTTTGTGATTTTCTTTTGACATTTAGAAGTCAGTAACAAGTGCTGAACACTCTTTTCGATGTTGTCCAAGTCTGACAGATGCCTATGAAGAGACTTGGACTCATCCTGACATTTAAGAAACAATCGCAGAGTTTGAATGCTCTCCAACACCTCTTTTGGATGCGGAATGTGGACAATTGGGTCTACTTCTTCATCAACTTGGTCCGTTTCTTCTTCTTCTTTTGCTTGAAGAATGCTCTCGACAATTTCTACATCGGATAACATGGCATTTGTAACGACGTCATTGTCAGCGTCAGCATAAGAATCGAAATCCATCTCTAACGGTATTTTTAAAACTTCTTTCATGCGATCGAAGAGGCTTTTTGTTTAAATTTTGTTTAAATAATGTAAAAAAAATACTTATAATATGTTTGCATATTTTAAAATTGTATATTATTAACTTATTTGTTGTGTATCATTAAATTTGTGTCATTCACACGTTGTAATTTGATATATATTATGCATAATATATTAGTCAATTATAATGGTAAATGAGAAAACTTCGTTATAAACGGATAAAATAAAAATTTATACATGCAAATCACTTCGTTATAAGCGAAAATTCTTTATATCCGACTTCGCAATATCCAGAGTTCTTTTAATGGTTTAAGCCCTTCTTTTCTTTCGTGCAGACAATTTCATTCGCTATAACCGACTTTGTTATAAGCGGAGTACACTGTACTCTGTCCTCCTGACAATATGATATAACCTTTTTTAACAATAATATTTCTATTTACATGAGAGATGTCCATTATATATACAATTTATATAACAATTGAATCATTTCATGGGTTTTATAGTATATCATTATGCTTTTCTTTATTATTGTATCTATAATTTTGAAAAATACGAGGCTTAATCAATGTTTATATTATTTAAAGAATATATAAATATCATATATTGTAGTTGATTATTTATTATTCTATGAATAGATAATTAATTTCGTTTTTTTTTTATTTTGAAACACTGCGAAATTTCCTTATTGCCTCTCTTCTATTTTATTAAAAGCTTTTATTCATCTTACCAACTCCGCCTTTGCCGGTCCCAAGCCCGGATGAAAAAGGAGGAGGGGGAGCAGTAACAAGCTCGCTAAAAAACCTGGGCTCAGCTGGCCCAGCTGATAGTACCCTGTAAGGGCTCCTGATCCAGGGATACAGGATAAGCAGCGTTTGTACTCCATGTTAGGAGCGACTGCACATGGCGCCTGTTCCTCATGTCAGAGGTGGCAATTTCTTTTGGAGCTAAGTCGGCCTTCCACTGAGTAGTGCTCCCAGTCTTAATGACAAAGGCAGACGCATTCTACTTCACCCAGTCATGATCTCAAACTTTACAAGCTTGATACCCTAATATGATTGAGTAAAGATAAGAAAGAAGAAGAAGATTTTTCTTGCCTCCATGTCTGTCTGCCGTCTGTCGTTCTATCCACAAATATTGCAATCGATTTTTAGTATAATTCTAGAGCATGTAGAAATCTGAAATTTTGTGCACTTATTAGAACCTGATGACAATGCAAGTTGATATATTTCCAGACTTCTCGATTGTAAGAATGGCCAGGAACGGACACATTTTCAAATTACCTTTCAAAAATTTAAATTTTATTTTAACATGCTTCCAGATCACATAGAGGTATGGAACTTTTAACACTCACCCAGTCTAATGAACAATGCAACTGTACAAGTTTTCAAACTTCTGGGTGGTCGAAGTGGCCAGGAATGAACTAATTTTTATATTTCTTTTCAAGTCTTATGTTGCGCCTCTTACAAAGAATTGACCAATCCGCCGGCAGAGAAGACTTCCATCTATCCAAGGAATAATCCTCAGTTGACTTTTGATTCAAGGTTTTGTAAATTCATACTGAAAACTAACTAAATAATTAATAAGTAAAAATATATTTTGAGAAAAAGCTTTTATTTGAATGCACTAAAAAGGAAAATATAAAATATTTTCTGTCATTGAGCAATTAGATGTATCTGAGTGAAAATAAAAGCGGCGGGGGACAATCATATTTAGAGAAGAGGTAAAATATAACAAACACTTATAAAAATCGCTAATCAGTTGCTACATATTGAATCACATTAGGTTCGAAATTCATGATGATTGTCCCCCGCCGCTTTTATTTTCACTCAGATACATCTAACTGCTCAATGACAGAAGATTCAATATTTTATTTTAACATTTTTAGTGAATTTGATTAAATGCCTTTTTAAAAATGTATTTTATTTACTAATTATTTATTAGTTTTAATTTGGTTTTACATTAAATAAATTGCTGTGTCATTTTGAGGTCGATTTTTCCTGATTTCTACGTAGAGTATATATCAAACTGTAATAAACTACACCACATTTGGAGACATTAGGTAGCAAATACATTACTTCTGAATGTTTCTTTAAAAGTAATAGTTTTTCAAATTAAATGTAAATATTTCGAAACGAAATTTAAAATGATTAAATTCGAGTTTCGATAAAGTTTTTTTATATTTTCCACTATCGACACGCAATACATTTATCTTTAGAAGTCGATATAATATTTAATCTTTTGTTTTATTAAATAAGAGAACAGACAGATTATGGAAAAATATTTCTATAAATGTTCTGCTTCAAATACAACTCGAATGTAGAAAATAAAAAGGTTATATATTTTCTAATATTTTGAACATTAATTATTTCCAACTGATTTCATTCAACGTTTTCTGAAGAAAATAAATATTTCATATGTATAGACATTTAAATATCTTAATAATATTTTACCTTTATATATATATGTTATATTAAAATATTATTTGATTTAAAATTATATTTCATATATTCAAATACTCTGTTAAATCGACCGCCAGAGGTCACGCTTCCCCTATAAAAACTCATTTTTGTTGTTTTCCGATTGCCGGCTCAAACCTTTTGTACATTATGTAAATAAGTTTTTATTTTATTTTTATTCTTATGCCTCAAGCCAGGCAGTACTTTTATTAAATTATGTTTTTATATATTCCTTAGCTCAATTAAAGCTATTCCTAATCTTCATTATTTTTATTATTATAATTTCAAGATTTTAACCACGACTAATTTACCATAGCATAATCCTCAAGATAATCAGAAATCAACATAATATCTTTTTATTTATAATAGATATACACATATATATGTGCATTTTTTCACATATATATATGAACAAATAATAAAAAAATATTAAAAAGTTCAGGTGTTGATATTAAAAATAAAAAAAACATATTCTAACCATGTTCACATGAGCATTTCTAGATGGTAGAGCCCCATCTAGTTGAACAAAAATGAACTAAACGTTTATTTAACTTGTTACGTGATTTTTGGCCAGATTTATCAAAAAATTGGGTTGACCAAATATCACGGGAAAAGTTAAATAAACGTTTAGTTTATTTTTGCTCCACTAGATGGCGCTCTACCATTTAGAAATACTCATGTAAGCACGGTCCGGATATTGTTTTTTATTTTTAATGTGTATAAATAATATATAATACAATATAATGCGGCTTATAATTGTAGAGCGACATTTGAAAATTATCCCGCATGTGTTTCTTTTGAACGAAAAATCGTAATTTATTTTAAGGAGAAATAACGATTATTTATAACCTTATGGATGAAGTATGAAAGGATGAATTGTGAAGAGTAATGAAGAACGGAAAAATAAAAGTGTCCAGGGATTCCATTGTTTCCATCCCTGGACACTTTTATTTTTCCGTTTATCATTACTCTTCACAATTCATCCTTTCATACTTCATCCATAAGGTTAGAAATAATCGTTATTTCTCCTTAAAATAAATTTAGATTTTTCGTTCAAAAGAAACACATGCGGGGATAATTTTCAGATGTCGCTCTACAATAAATAATATAGGATATTTTTTAAATTAATAATAATGATTGAAAAGACATATTGAAGAATAAAAGAGATATTTTAACTTACAAAATATATTTTATAATGGATTAATGAGAGAAAGCTAATTGTCCAATTATAAGAGTTGAATAATTATATAAAGAATAAATATGACGGGGAAGCAGACAGCGCTATTCAGACATACCAAAGACTCCCCATTGTGTAGCCTCCTTTCAACAATATTAGCTGCTGAATAGATAACTTTATCAATTCTTAGCATCAGTATCAGTTATCTGGCTCTATATTACATAGGCAACGTCATGTGCATCTGCTCCGAAAAGAAACATTCTGAATTAATATTATAGAAGTTTAATTGCTATTTCATGAAGAAATTTCTTTCTCTTTAGAGAGAGAGAGAGAACACATAATTAAGTTAAGACAACCATAATGTGCCTATAGATTCTTCACTATAGAATAAGAAACACAAGACAGGGAGAACAGATTCTCTTATAAGAGGATGATTGTACAAGCTTTCGGACAAAACGCCCTTTTAGTGTATTTCTAGAGCACATAGAAATCTGAAATTTTGTATACTTATTAGAACCTGATGACAAGTAAAATTGATAAATTTTCAGACTTCTCGATTGTCAGAATGGCCAGAAACAAACAAATTGTCAAATTACCTTTCAAAATTTTAAATTTAATTTTAATATGCTTCCAGATCACATAGAAGTATAAAACTTTTAACACTCACTCAGTTCAATGAACAATGCAGGTGTACAAATTTTCAAACTTCTGGGTGGTCGGTGCTAGTACGAATGTCCTCCTGTATAAAGAAGTTATTCTCCCTGACTTGTGTTTTTTATTCTATAGTCAATAGGGAGAGTATCTTCACTAATTTTAGCAATTTAAATTCTGTAATATTAATCCAGTATTAAATTGGCGAAACCGCTGTGAGGGTTCACCACTGATGAGCCAAGCCCTCCCAATATATTTTTCATCGCAGTAAGTGCAGTAGAAGTTTGTATTATGTATAAAAGAAACATTCATGCTTTTAAATTCTTTCATTTTATATGTATAGATGGCGCGTTATTGCTTTGTGTGAATTAATCCAGTATGCTTTATTTTATGGACAGATGCACATGACGTTGTGTATGTAATAACGCAAGAAACGTATATTGATGCTATCTCTTCTCGACTTGTGTTTTTTCTTCTACCATCAAGTTTTACCGTTCCTTGGTATTTTAATTAGTCCATCACTTTACCTTCCATTGACAGAACAGTTATAAAATAAAGGTAGTTTGGAATCTATCTAAGCGTATCGCTACCCACTATTCCTTACCGTTGTTCAGAGCAGAAGAAAAAAAAAGAATATAATGTCAAAGAGAATAATTAATTGATTATTATAATTGTGAAACATATTAATACTTATTAAAAATAAAGAAGGCATATCCTGACGACGAGCATATGTGCTTGTACCCGAAGAAAGACGTATTTCCCGAAAACTTATACAATCATCCTTTTATAAAATAATCTCTCTCTTCAAAAGTATTTCATTGATGGTATTGACAGAGAGAGAGAGAGAGAAAATATCTACTTCATCTCCAGAGAGTTGATGTGGTGGTCACATCATGCCTCAACCAGCGGGCGAATTTATTGAAAACCCTGGATAATCCTTGCTAAATCCATCGAGATACAATCAGGATTTTACAAGGTGCCACCTCATTTTATACCTACGCGAATTTACACCAGGAATTCTTTTAAGGCGGAATGTGGACGGGTGTTTCTGGATGTTACTATTATCAATACGGCTTTGATTTACTGTTTCAGGTGTTGAAGTTGGTAAGTCTGACTTTGGAATACCTTTAACAGAGGTGTGCATCAGGAACTAACTAGACGACCAATCATGCTTATAGTTTGGACTCTATTCATTAAAAAAACTACGATTATATCTTATTATATTAAAACCCCACAATATAATTCGAACCTCGATGAAATAAAACGTTTAAAAAGATCTTTCTGAATAATAGACTATTCCTTCATTATATTTATCCTTTAACAGAAGTGCAGGAACAAACTTGACCACCTATCATGCTTATAGTTTGGACTCTATTCTACACATTTAAAAAAAAAAAACGATTAAAACTTTTCCTCTGAAAGATATTCAATATAATTCAAACCTCGATAAAATAAAATGTTTAAAAAGACCTTTCCAAATAAACTATTCCTTCAATATCAAAGATAGAGGTTACCTGGTCGGCATTCGTAGTTCTTTAAAAATATACACTTCGGGCAGTTAAATTATCTATTTTTTAAGAAACATTCTTTCAATAGCCATCCTCAACATCTAAAGCAATAATTTCGCACAAGAAACCACTTTATTCCTAAACTTCTATGTTAAATATTCTGTTCAAGGAACAAGTTATTCTTCCTCGAAAACCTATTCAGAAATGTATAGAGAGATGAATAGACAAATATACGATTTGTATCTAGATGAAATCTAATGCTCTATTCTTTTATTGCTCCATGTTACAAAGAGAAAGTTACAAATTCTCACATGCATTACCAAATAAGCATTTCTTAAATTTATCTTAAGTACACGCGGTACAGGTTATGATAATCATGGTGGGCAGTTAGCGACTGCTATTACTGTAAGTACACCACATGTGGTACACATGTGAAAAGCAGTTCGACGTTTGCACTTACATGCCAGAGAGAGCCATGTTGTTGTTGTCGTGTCCAAAGAAGATTTTCTGCAAGTCTGCGGCCATTGCTGGGCATGAGAATATGTGAGTAGGTGTTAGTTCCACACCAGGACAATTGTTGCACGCTTTATAAGTTCTTGTGCCATCTGGATGTATTGTCATTCCTTTATGGTGTTTTGTTCTTAGTCTTGTTATGGGTTTTGTCAGTTTTCTCTCAGAGTTTATTTCACATATTTGATCTTTTCTTATTTTTTGTTTGATTATCTTGTATTTTGCCAAAGCATCAGCGTCAAATACTGACATTTGTTCTTTCCTTTGTCTCAGCTTTCTGGCTTCCTTTGCCAATTCATCTGCCATTTCATTACCCTCGATCCCAACATGGGCAGGAATCCATTGTAGAATGCAGTTCTTCTCCAATGTTTCCAGTTGGGTAAGTAATGAGTGTATTTTCTGCGTGATTCTAGTATTGCCCTTCTGAATTGCTTCTAGAACGAATCTGGAGTCGCTGTATATTATGATTCCTTCTGCTTGATGCAGGGATGGTTGGTTCAGGCATACATCAAGGGCTTTCCAGATAGCTGTCAGTTCACAAGTGAAGTTTGACGAAATCTTTCCTGCTCCTTCTTTGATTTTGATGTGTGTTCCATCTTGGAGTATTATGTTAATTCCGGCCCCTCCATTACTCAGAGTAAGGTCTGATGATCCATCCGTGTATGCTAATAAATAATTTTTCTGATCATATAAATCAATTGTATCAAGTCCCTTCTTTTTAAGTATGGTTTTGTTCTCTTTTTTATTGCAGGGTTCGTTCGGGTTGAGATTGATGATTATATTTGAAGGTAATGTGGTAGGAAATGTTGGTTCTTCTTGAATTTGAAAGTCACTGTGTTTCATGTTTATGCCTTTTCTAATGTTGTTGTCGTACTGAAGTGTTGAAGATCTTTTAAGTCTTTCTTTTTGTGTCCAGTTTAAATAGGTTCTATGGGATATGTGTTCGTTTTTTTTTTACTTTTTAAGCTATTTGTGAATTTTATTGTTTTTAATTGTCTTCTGATTTCGAGTAGGTCTAGGCCACATTCTCTTTGAATTTTCTCATTATTGGTGGAAGAAACAGCACCAGTGAATATTTTGGCCGCTTTTGCTTGAACACTGTCTAGTCTTCCTTTTAGTGATGAGCTTGAGGGAGCCCAGACAGGTGTTGCATATTCCATTATTGGCCTTATTAAGGTGGTATATGTTGTTCTGAGGGTTTTGGGTTTTGCTCCCCAATTTGTTCCACATAACCTTCTCAGAATATTTAGTTTTCTGGTAGCTCTATTTGCCAATCAATAATAGATTCTTTCCAGGAAAAACCAACAAAGAAGACAACGGCCGTATTCCTGGATATGACCTCAGCTTTTGATCGAGTGTGGAGGGAGAAATTACTTGAAAGGCTGCACAACATCGGAGTAAGAGGAAAAGCCTTAATCTGAATTGCAGACTTCTTAAGGGGAAGAAGGATAAAGGTTCGGGTTAATGGAGCATTTTCCAAGGACAGAAGAACATGGGCTGGTGTACCTCAGGGATCTGTGCTCAGTCCTCTACTCTTCCTGCTATATATTAACGACATCCATCCTTACCTCACTGAAGACACAAAGGTTGCCTGTTATGCAGATGATATATCCATATGGCACACAAGTAGCAGTATAGAAAAATCAGAGAGAGCCATGTGTAAGCAATTAAAAATGTTAATATAAAACCTTCGGTAAAATTATAATACATATAAATACAATACAAATACATCTTTGAGGGAAGAGCTTCTTTACATAAAATATATACCAATAGAAATAAAGTTTGAGTAAATGTAACTTGTATTTATTAAAGACTTTATTTATATTAGTATATATTTTATGAGAAGAAATTCTTCCCTCAGCGAATTTTATTTTATTCATAATCCAAAATGTATAAATTACCGTTCTGACCAACTGAATCTTTGTTTTCTGTATAATTTCTAAATCTGTTACATAGAAAGTTGAGATTTAAAGGAAAGAGAAAATTCTCACTAACGATATTGCCCGTGCTAACGGAATGTCATCAGTTTTATTGTTATATGTAAATAGAGTTGGGGAGTATATATTTTTCTTGTAATTGTTTAATCCATTTTACTTACCAGGAATTATCAAAAATAAAATGATTTGTCATAAAAACTTGTATATTTTAATTCATTAGTGCTATAAATATATCTTTTATAAAATAAAGCGATATCAAATTTGAAGCTATTTTATAGCGAAATTATTTTTTTACAAAATAAATCAATTCTTCAATGTTTTTGCAGCGATAGAAATAGTATTAGAAGTCAAGTCCACCCAATAGTTTTTCCATTGCAGAAAGGATAATTGATTTATTCTATAAAAAGATAGAATAGAGTTGAAATATAGTTCTAAATTTTATTTACAATGACACGCTTTCATCTTGTATATATGTATATAGATAATGCCTAAATACGTTTTCCAATATGTACTATAAAATTACAGACGATAAAAAATATATATAAATTCGCGGTTTATGACCGTACAGTCAAATTATTTATAAATTTGTTACACATCGATCAGACACAACCTTTGTATCCATTCACACTTACAATATTACCAGTCAGGGATTAATCTCTTTTTAAATATTTATAAATTATTGTTGCTTAAATGTTAAAAAAAAGTTCGATAGTGTGTTTGAGTCCATATTTGTTTCCTATGTCTAATATTCCAGGCTAAGTTAGTGCCATTTCAAAATGTGATTGTGTACAATGAAGCGACAAATATCTATGGCCAAGAGACCGAGCCCAGTGGAAGTTGCCGAAGCCAAGTGACAATGCCAACAAAAAAAGTGAAGAGAAAGAAAAGATGTCGCGGAGTCAATTACCAGAGTCAGCTGCTGGCAGTCGCTAATGGTTGAGCCTCTAATCCCCAGTTGTCTTGGCAGCCACGTCACAAGCTACATTACACATTTGGTCGTTATTAAATGTCCTCTTATCCGACTCCAAACCTGAAATGGTTCATCTGGAAACAGGCTTAATAGAGAAACGATCCTCAATTGATATTCTGTTGCTATCATTTGAGGGATTCCAATTGAATACCATGACAACGTTTAAATATTTTATTAGAAAATTCGACCAGAAAGAATCTTTTATATTAGAAAATAACGTATGCAAATAAGTAAATGTATGTAAACATAAATAAACAAATAGAATATAAAGAATGTTAGGAATCTTATCGAAAGCCTTTGAGGCCCAGAAATTTTGTGTCATGGCGCTAGTTCAAAGTCAAGCTAAATATATGAACAGAATAATGGTCTTATTTTATCAATATTAAGATTGTGGTAGAAGTTCAATCTTATATCACTAAAACAACATGTTCATTGCTATCCCTCTATTGACAATGATTTGACCCAGTTTCGGCTTAGCTCTAGAACGAACAATCAAGAAGAGAGTTCGTCTCTATCATTCAACAGTTCGTCCGAAGATAAATGTCTTTTACCAAAATATAATGGATGTTGATTAATTGGTAAAAAATTGGTTCAAACAATATTGAATTTTCTATAAAATGTAGTGATGTATTGGATCAAACTGGGTCAAATTGGTTTAATCAATATTATTTTTTCTAGAAAATTTAGTGATGAATTGTTTCCAACATTATTATTTTTATATAAAATGTAGCGATGAATTGTTTCAAACTGGGTCAAATGGGTTTAAACAATATTAGTTTTTCTATAAAATATAGTGATGATTTTTTTTATTCGAACAGGTTTAAATTGTTTCAAACAATTTTAGCTTTTCTAAAAAATATAGTGATGAATCCCACGATATCTTTGGAATAACAGCCTCTCTGAATATGTTTAATGGTTTTTAGCAATGGATCAATGTGTAGAGCTCAAATATGGGATTGTGCCTGTGGGTAAAACTGTAGAAGTGTTTCCAACTCCAGGGAAAGTGATTGCCAATGAATTTCAGCCTGCGGAACAATATAGGTATGCAAGGTAATAACCATTATAGAAATATGGTATTCCTACAATGTCTTTCTTGTAAATATATATTTATGTGTAAAAGAAAAAATCGTGCTTCAATGCTTCTATATTTATCATGCATATATATATAATTTAATTTGATTTACATCAATGTAAATAATTACTTTAGAATATAACTCATTGTAAATAACTCAACTTGATCAACTTTCTCTCTCCACGATACTAATTATTACAGATAACTCCATTAACTTCCATCATTGCTTAACATATTGTATATAACTACCTTGTGATTTCTTCTATCTGCTTATGTTGTTGCTTATTTGTTTAATGTATATGCCTATTCAATGCTCCTTTTCTTAATTGTTTATTTTATTTTTGATAATTCTGTTACCTACTCTACTACAATATGAATTATTGTGAATAGTTTCACGCGCAGTTATTCAGATCGGATATAGCGTGTCTTGTTTGCAACTGGCAATAAATAAATATAATTTAATACATATTTTCAAAAATTAACGATAATGTTTATTGGATTTGGTACAATAGAGAAAGAGGGCATTGAATAGCACGCCTTAATAGGACTCTCATTATTTGAATCAAATTGCATTTAGAAATTTACCAAATCTAATTTAAAATATCGTTGCTAAACCAGAGAGAATAAATATATATAAATTTATATCTACCAATCTATATTAACCAAAGGATGGTAATAAACAATCTGACAAACATCCCTAAAGCCCTCCGCTGTATTCTGTCTTTGTCCTGACAAGAACACAAGATTGTGAATCCTTGTCGTCAATGCTATATCTTAGCAAGAAAACTTGAACATATCATTATTTATTTGAAACGTGAACAACAAACAACACTATTCGACAATAAATAAAAACACCTACTCTATCAAGACAATCTCTTACTATAATAGACGTCATTATAGTTCAAAATACTCCGGTAATAGAACGTTAAAGTCCGAAAGGTAGAGATATTAATATTAATTTAAAGAAATTCCCTCTCTCTATAATTTCTGGACGAATATATTGTCAAAATATTAACTAAATTCTATATTGAAAATAAGTTTGTGAGAGTCGATTCTCTTTGAAATTCAATCTCTTTTTTTTTTTATTGAGAAACATTTCAAATATTGTCTTTCTATTTTTATAGATTTTAAAAACATACTTAATCGATGAGTTTTGTATTCATGAATTATTTTGTATTATTTTGTATTATAAGGTTTATAGGGATCTTACGCTTCTCATTCTGTGATGAAAAGATATTTAGCAATATTTCGAATTTATTACATAGACACACATTTTAAGGTTAATTTTTCTTGAAGTGAGAGAGTAGTAGTGATCTTCCTCTTCACGATCGACGCTAAAATCACGCGCCGTCTATTGATCGTCTCGGAAATCTAGAGAGATCGGAATTGGAGACAAAACTGGTGTTGTGGCTTTGTCAACGACCTCAGTCCGAGAGTTTGCGGAGACGGCCAATGGATAGCGCTGAGGTTTAGCATCTTTTTTGGACGATAGAAATGGCCTTTACAAATGAAAATATCAAAACGCAAATGTTTCTTTCCACAAATATATCAAACTTCTACTTTCCTGACTGCGATGAAAAAATATTGGGAGGACTTGGCTCATCAGTAGTGAACCCTCCCAGAGGTTTCACCAATTTAATCTACCAGACCACTTCTTTAGAGCTCTAACTGTATTGGGTCATTCTGCTTTTATATGCAACACTGAAGGGTGGAATCCTAGAAATGGTATTTAAACAAACTCTTCACATGAGCCTTCAGGACAGTAGAATTACATATATGTGATGATTTAAGACCATGGAATTGTTGTAAATAGTCTAAATATCCACTACCACATGTTCCACCCCATGACTGTATATAACTTCTTATGTACTGCACATAGAAAACCTCAACTAACATCAATCTGTACCGCGTAAGAATCTAATAAAGTATTGCAACTGTACAGCTAGAAGGAATGGAGAGAGACAGGAGAAAGTTAAGGTTAAAACAAATCAGGTTTAGGACAGAAGTCGAAGCAAGGCCTAGCAAAAGAGGCTTAAAACCAGCCCAACTATAAATAAGTTACAAGTCAATACTTCCTGACAGGACAGGGCGTATCTGATATCGAGGAAACCATAAAATCTAAGAGTGACGCCCAATTTCCGGGCCAAGACAGGACGTATTTTCAATCAAAGAAAGCCGCAAGGCCAATTACAGAAGACATCACCTAAGTAGGTCAACCAATAGCCTACGGCCACGTGAAAAAGTCCCACCAATTAGGAAAGAATCACCTAAATAGGTCAGCCAATCAGAAAGAAGCAAGGTCGTGGTGTTAAATCGAAGACCTAGAATAGGCAGTCTTCGCTTGGCTCCCAACGGTAACACTTGCTCTAAAGTCTCTCTCTCCTCATCCCATTCCTTCTTGACGTCAGACGCTTTTAGTGGAATCTCTGTTTGTTTATTTCACCTTTGGCCCAGCTGTGTCGCCTTCCACCACGACTGCACGGTAGAGTTGACATCGAGGTTCGTCTAGCATCAGGTAACACTGGTCCCAGAGGTCCCAAGATATCACAGACTCCCCCGTAACGAAGAGTCGACAGGATAGTGGACGCCAAGGTACAAGTAAGCAAGTAGACCACTGTCTGTACAGAAAGATGGAACAGGGAAGAGAGGAGAATCCAAAGGAACCCATGGAGTCCGATCCCGACTCCGAAAGTGGCGAAAACACTTTTCCGAAGAAAGAAAACACCCTCGGTAGGACGCAGGAAGTTCCCCCCGGCCAGGAAGACGTCACACCCCCGCCGCCGGTGTCAGATGTCCTGGGGAGGTTGACCAGGACGCTACATCAGCTTTCTGCCGTGACCGGACTTTCGCGAGATGTGAAGCTACCGCGCTACGATGGTTCGTACGAGGCGCAGAGCTTCTTCACCAACTACGACGCCCAAGCAGATCGGGCCCAACTACAATACTCTACAAAACTGAGAAAGCCACCAAACCTCCTGCAAGCGCCCCTCCGAGTTACCAACACGCGAGCGTATGTTACCTGCTCCCCCGACCACCTCTAAACCACGAGCCCAGCGCAAGCAGTGAACTCTTAACTGTCCCAAGGAACCTCCAACCATGGCACAAGACCAGGACTGTTCCGACATACAAGACAGCACAACAGTAGGTTCCTCCTTCTATAACTTTTGTTGAACAATTGCTCGTTCGAGCTGAACTATCCATAATGTAAACCTACCTCTACTACTTGATACAGAAGCATCTATCGCTATAATTAGGCAGAATACTTTAAAATAATAGAAATCAGTTTGTAAAAGAAAAATACCTGTCCATCCATTTAACTTAACTATTAACGCCATATCTAACAATGTTTCACCATAGGTTATATCTTTTTAAACTTAAAAATAAGTAACATAACGCAGAATCTAAAATTCCATATGATCGATACACCTTTACCTTTTGGCATTTTATTCCTTAATTCTCTAAAACGATTTCTACTAATTATAAACTGTTCTCAGATACTCCTGTATCAAGATAATGTACCTCTACCAACTACCTTGTACAAATTCACCTCGTGCAAGCAACACGTGTCCCATGGACAGGTTAATACAACTGTCCCATTTTCTAAATTTTCCCCTCCTGGAACGAGTTGCTCACACGTGGTGAACTCCAACACTCTTATTTAACCTCATTATAATGTTCTTAATCCCATTTTCAACGCCCCTATGTCCTTTTCTTTCGTAGCTTCAGACAGAAATAACCTAAGTCACAGCCTTCCAAAACTATTCCAATCGTTAAATTCCCACATAACTACACTCCTTCCTTTTACACGCATAGTTAAATATCGACAAATCACTCTCAACAAAATAAACAACACCCTCTCACATCACTTTTTCCAATTGACAACAATTTTTAATGCGCGACTTAACATCCAAATCCAATTTCGAGCCACACAAGCTCTATTACGTCGCCCTACTAAACACACACACAAAATTTTTTTTTTTTTTCACATTAAACGTGTCATATCCACTAACAATATAAATATTCTCGATATGTTCGTACAACCAGCACCCATGACTTTAGTAAATTTGTTATTCTTAGTGTAACAGGTTAGATTTTGTACAAAACAGAGACTTCACGCGACACCTTTTCATTTACAATTTTTTCGCTTCGTGTCACAGCGCCACACCACTAAACTCTTTCAATTTTCAGGCCAAAGACGCCTTCATCACGCCTGTGACACCTTTAATCACACATTGTCCACGTAGATAGTCGCAATTTCATTCAATTCTAACCCGATATCCATGAATAACATTTTTACTAAGTCCGCCAAAAACCAATCGATTTAATATCAACAGATACAATATCCGAATTTTCGAAATACAAACACAAATCTAACAAATGCTTGAACACACGGAATAATTCAACCTCTGTATCTCCCTATATCAATCCCATAACGCTTGTCACCAAACGTGACAAATCAAAACGCTTTTGCGTTTACAATTATAGAATTAATATCTCCGAACGTAGTTCGAATTAACTTCCAATAAGTTGAAAGAAAGCAAGCCCCCTCGCTCCCCCCTTGACCTAAATCCGGAATCGCATTAAAAATAGCTTCGCTCCCCTCTCTTCCGCTGGAGATGGACAAACAAACAACCGACATCTTGTTACATCCGTCGCCACCCCGTGTTCTCTAATGAACTTTCGCCACCTATTAAATTAAATATTAGTGCGTGCCAAAGACAACATTTTACTTACAAAAATCACACACACCCACATAAGTTTAAAAAATCGACAACATTAGGACTCAGTAAGTTTCACAGTTAGAAACAATGTGATCCACGAGTCGCATCAAACTTTAAACAAATTCGATAAGTTAGAAAAACTTAGGCCAACAAGACCAAAGATATCGATCGAGGACAATTTAAAGCTCTCTCCACCCATCCTAAAAAAAAAAAAAAAAAAAAAAAAAAAAAGGAACATTACATTTGGCCTACAACTTTCCATTCTTTCACGATATATAATTTCTATATATAATCTTACTTGCTCTTCTTTCTCGATGAACATTTTTTTAAAATTTTTCATTTTAATATCCTTTATATAATCATTATATAGCTCTTATAATTGTTTTTTTTACGTCAACCAATTAGTTTAGATTATTGTCTTTTTTTTTATTATTTTTCTTTACCAAAACTTATTTACTTTTGCTTCATGACTCTATTTTATAATCAACTTTATATTTTATCTTTCATATCATATCTAATAATCTCAAGTTTATATTTCATGTTTATATCACTAATTTGCATTTATCATTTTATATTTTTTCTCACTTTATAAATTAGATGTTATTTACATTGTTTCACCTTCCGCTACCATGTCAATGCTATCGAGTATATTATTGCTCATTATTTTTTTTTTTTCATTTAATATTTTCACTTTCTATTACCCCTTATATACTGCTGTAGTGTGTAAATCTTTGTATCATATCATCACTATTTTTACTTTTTTTTTAAAGATTACTTTGCATTTAACTTCGCAATTCTATTTTCGATTTTTCAAATCCTTTAACGCTATATGCAAAGCCTTACTTTCGCAATTTCATATCTCAATGATATATTCTTTTATAATCAAACTAAAAATCACGATCTAAAAACAGGGCAATCTTCAATAACCTCTTAAACAACCACTTTAAAGGTTACTTCTTAAGAATTACTAACATTCCTTTTCCGCAGGAACTTTTAACTCCTTCGCAGGCTAGACTTGACCTACTTTGATTTCGTAATTAACAATCTTGACACATCGTCCCCCAGATTTACCTTCTCCCAACTTCTGGCTTGGATACGTGCAAATTGTATTTTTTTTTATTCCAGGGCACTCTCATGCCACACGCTGGCACATTTTTTTTTATTTTACTCTTTTTCTCGCTAAGCCCCTGACGACTCTAATTAAAACTTTGATTTCTGGTCACTGATCTTCGCCTTCATTTATCCTGCATGCGTACGTCTTAACGACTAATTACTAAAACCCATAACAATCCCCTTATCTTACTTTTCGATTGTGGTACTGTAACTTTATTAGGTCCTTAAATTTACATGTGAAACATGGCCTAGGTTTTCCGCGCCGTGCACATTAAATGGTTTGGGACTTGAGTCAAAGTGACCTTGCCTCAACCAAGTAATAACTAACCCCTCAACCCTTTCTAACGCCCATCACGAAAAGATCATGATTTACCCCTCCAATCATTTATATTTTTACCTATAATCATTATATGTTCCCTATTAAATATTTTATTCATATTTTTATTTTTACTTGTATGTTTAATATTAGTTGTTTATGTTTTATTATCTCTTATGGATATACAGAAATCAACCCCATGTTATATACCAACTCATTTCAATTAATTTTTAAAAATTACTTCCTTAATAACAGTCTTCCTATTCCGCTCTCTTAAATCCCTCCATATGAACCCTCTCACATCCGGGGCCATCTGTGATGATTTAAGACCATGGAATTGTTGTAAATAGTCTAAATATCCACTACCACATGTTCCACCCCATGACTGTATATAACTTCTTATGTACTGCACATAGAAAACCTCAACTAACATCAATCTGTACCGCGTAAGAATCTAATAAAGTATTGCAACTGTACAGCTAGAAGGAATGGAGAGAGACAGGAGAAAGTTAAGGTTAAAACAAATCAGGTTTAGGACAGAAGTCGAAGCAAGGCCTAGCAAAAGAGGCTTAAAACCAGCCCAACTATAAATAAGTTACAAGTCAATACTTCCTGACAGGACAGGGCGTATCTGATATCGAGGAAACCATAAAATCTAAGAGTGACGCCCAATTTCCGGGCCAAGACAGGACGTATTTTCAATCAAAGAAAGCCGCAAGGCCAATTACAGAAGACATCACCTAAGTAGGTCAACCAATAGCCTACGGCCACGTGAAAAAGTCCCACCAATTAGGAAAGAATCACCTAAATAGGTCAGCCAATCAGAAAGAAGCAAGGTCGTGGTGTTAAATCGAAGACCTAGAATAGGCAGTCTTCGCTTGGCTCCCAACGGTAACACTTGCTCTAAAGTCTCTCTCTCCTCATCCCATTCCTTCTTGACGTCAGACGCTTTTAGTGGAATCTCTGTTTGTTTATTTCACCTTTGGCCCAGCTGTGTCGCCTTCCACCACGACTGCACGGTAGAGTTGACATCGAGGTTCGTCTAGCATCAGGTAACACTGGTCCCAGAGGTCCCAAGATATCACATATAAATATTTGCATCGAGCAATGCTCTTCCGCAAACAATAAGAACAAGGTCAGAAGTGACCTTTATTTTATATAGATCAATATTCTCATGACAAAATGTCGACCCATATTCTTGAAATGTTCCGTCACATATGTAACAGGCTATTGATATAGTAAATATATATTTACATACATACCGTATATATATATAAATAATGGACGGATTCAAGTCGCTAAGGGAATATTTTATTTAATCAATAATATAATATAAAGCTTAAAATTTTACACAAATAAATTTACTGGCAATGCGTTTCGTTTAAATATCATCAAATATTATCTCTACAGACCTTAACTATGAGTTATTGAATGAGAGGGCTTGGCTCATCAGTAGTGAACCCTCTCAGCGGTTTCGCCAAATTAATCTCTAAACCGCTCTACTATTGTATTGGATTGGTTTGGAGTATACCCTGTATTTTCTATGGAAGGCAGCTTAGGGGTGTTTAATGAACTATGGTCATAAATCATTGCAGTAAGGTCTGTAGAGAAAATATTTGATGATATTTAAAAGAAAGGCATTTCCAGTAAATTTATTTGTGTAAAATATTAACGATAGATGGCAATTAAATTTAATTTGCTAACAATATAAAGCGGCTTATGATTGTTCACGTTTGACGAGTTTCATCGCAAATGTTCCTTTTGAACGAAAAATCGTGATTTATTTTAGGGAGAAATACGACTATTTCTATCCTTAGAGATGAAGTATGAAAGAATGAATTGTGAAGAATAATGATGAACGAAAACATAAAAGTGTCCAGGGATGGGAAATATGTTATTTAAACAAATATAAATTTTACAAAAATTACATTCATGGCACCCATTTATTGATGATCTATATAACCTTCTGATACTTAAAGGAATAAGAATAATTCGGAAAATTTATTTACACATTCATTTCACTTATTCTATGTTCAAACTTTGCAATTCCCAGAGAGCGTAGAGAGGTAATATTGAAACAAACAAATCGAAATTCGACATTCATTGTTTACCGAGCCATTTAAACCGCGGATATCTTCTATTCAAACAATAGTCAGAATATATACCTTTATATTGATCATATTACCTTATTTAATCGAATATTGATTTCAACTATCCAAAAATAAAAGGTTTTCAAAATATAGACACATATATTTAAACATATTGTATAGTTTCATTTTAATTTTCGATCCAAAAAGGTTAAGTATTTATATCCTATATAGACATATATAAATATATAATAAAAACAAATAGATACGATAATAATATATGAAAATTGTAGTAGTCAAGGGGAGGTCTCTCTTTCTTTTGTTGTGCGTTTGTTTTTTGAATAAAAAAAAAGAGTATATATTTCTCGTTAAAAAGACATCACATTAATTAATCAATTTCTTATCAATGAATATAAACAAATAATAACTTATTTGAATATAGAGAAGCCCCTATTGTTTTTTTTTCTCAGATAAACTAAACACGTTGAAATGAACGGAAAACTGTTCAAATTAAACATACAAAATCGGGTGTTGTAATTTGAGAAATTTGGATATTTTATATTATCTATACATATTGTTGATTCTACAATGTGAATGGATAAGTTTTTATTCGAAGGTCCGTCCACATTTATATTATATTATGCATTGGTTCCCCCATCTGTTATAAGTAATTGACACTATTTTTGATGCGTATGGTTCATTTAAACAATTTTCTACTACCCTTACTGCAATGATAAACTGGTAATTGATAAAATGGTTCATCAGTGTTGAGCCCTTATATACATTAATATATCATTGCAGAAAGGAGAGTTAAAAATTGCATTTTTTTCAAAAATACGCTTCAAAATAGTTAAAATTTATATATACTCGGTATGTAATTATAACATTTACATAACAAATATATATATATATATATGTTATATTAAAATATTATTCTATTTAAAATTATATTTCATAGATTCAAATACTCTGCTAAATCGACCGCCAGAGGTCACTCTTCCCCTATAAAAACTCGTTGTTGTTTTATCCCAATGGCCGGCTCAAAACTTTTGTACATCATGTAAATAAGCTTTTCATTTTTATTCTTACGCCTTAATCCAGGCAGTACTTTTATCAAATTATGTTTTTATATATCTTATAAGCTCAATTAAAGCAATTTCTAATCTTTACTATTTTTATTATTTTACTTTCAAGATTCTTGCCACGACTGCATCACCAATACCATTTAGTACTAAAAAGAACCAGCAAATATCTCCATGGCATAATCCTCAACATGATCGAAATTCAAGCAGAAAATCTCATTTTGTTTTTATAACACATATATATATAGTGCTGATTAAACTATGTAAGTAGTAATGTCTCCATAGGAAAACCAGCTTCACATTAACGTATTTGAAACGTGGTATGTTTCGGCTGTAGGAAAGTATCGATTTGAGGTTTGATCAAGTAATCAACAAACAAAATTCTGAAGATCATGTAAGAAAGGTTTTTCTCAGGAAATTGATCATTGATTTCCGAGAAATAGCTGATCAACCCATCTGGAATTACAGCTTGGGTGGTTCTAAAAGAAATTATAATTTGAATCAAAACCTAGAGTTTCTCCTAAATACCTCTTAGATAAACATCTTTCAGAAGTCTGAATAGATAACTACTGGCTTCCTTAATAGCAACCATTGATTCGAATCTGACAGGTCAGCAAAGCTTCGTTTTCTATTATCGCAACCACATCCTTTAATATAATATAAATACGACTTTGTACATTACCAATATAATAGTCGAATCGTAGAAAATTAGCGGTCATTTGAAAATATTCAGAGAGAAATAGATTTGGAAAAATATTTCAAAAAAGCTTAAAATAACATTATCTTACAAGTCGAGAACAGAAACTAATTAAAATGTTAAAATAAAAAAAAGGTTTCAAATTTTGTTGCGTTACAGAAAATTATACTCATTGGTGATAGGAATTTATGGCGGCAAAGTATATATTATTCACACTAAACATATTAAACAAGGTAATTAATTAACAAGCTTGTTAAAAAAATTAAATATAGCGCCTTTTTAACGATGGAATTTAAGGTATCTTCTTCTCTCTCAGTGTTTAAGACGAATTTATCAACGAAGGATACAAATGATTGGTTTCCCTTCTTAAGGATGTTTATCTCAGAGATATTTAAAATAACTCTGGGCTATGATTCAAATTATGATTTCTTCTAAAACCATCCAAGTTCTTAATCCTAGTGAGTTGTTAAACTATTTCTCTGAAATCAATAAAACATTTCCTGAAAAAAAAATTTCTTTCAGAAATTTGTTTAAGATAAAATATAGTCATAACAACCAATAATGTATTTGACTACCGACGTTTCTCTCATCAACGGAAGATACAGATGATTGGTTTTCCCTGTTCATCAGTGGTTGAACTTTGCGCCGATTGGTGAAACTGATTGGAGGGCACACTGCTAATGGACCAATTCTGGTTCCACAGTTCTAACTCCCGTTTGTCAATTGAAGAGATACCATATAAACAACAACAGCAATGCTGTATATACACATGATATTCACTTGTAAACACTCATGGACAAAACTTAAGTAAGTGTAAATTCTTTGATGTCACTGATCATAAATAATGGTCACTGTATATGAAATATCTTTCAGAGTTAATTTCTGAATCCCGATATATATGCTAAAAGGTATAAAACTTCCTTGAGTTTTGTCTATGAGTTTATTTTTTATCGGATATGAAGGTACAATACCTCTTGAATCTAAACTCACAGTTGGCAGTCTGAAGAAAGAGATATAAAATCAACAATTTGTTATATTGATATTCGGAACATTCCGATATTTCACAATATATAAGTCGGTTGGTTCCTCTCAAGACCCAGTAAAACACGTGCTAGTTAACAGAATTGCTAGTGTCACGCTCAAAAGACATTAGGGTAAAATAGCACATTTAAACTATATTAAGAGAAAATCACATTATTTTAAAATAATTTAGGTATAATAAGATTTTTCCTACAAATTTCTATGTAAAAAATAGTACAAAAGTTAAATTGTACTGGTGATCAGGTGAATAAATGAAGAAAATGATATTTCTTAATCATGCAAGTAAATTGTCATTAGCAACTTTCAATTGCACGATCAAGCGATACCTTTTACCTAAAGGTCTATTTGTTAAGAAACAAAAAATAAAGTTTTACCAACCAATGTACAAAATCCAAGGAAACAAATTAAGAAAAAATACCTTGTATCATGTATTTCATCCATTTCGATGCAGTACATATGATACAAGAGTCTATTTGTGTTTGGTGAATCCGATGTTAAATATTAATTTTAAAGTATGTAGGATTGTGGAGAACTTGTGTTTAGCCTTTCGCGGGACACTTTATTGCGATGTTCGAGCTATTAATAAAATAAACTGTTGTATTGATTGCGACATGTAGTCCTTTCTACACGGTAGCTTGTTACTTGTTAAACAAGATAGAGTGAAAATCACAAATGTTGCCAACAATCTTGGCGTAATTCCAAGGTTTTTACCACAAATACCTATTAAATAACCATTAAATATTTCAAAATGAAATTTGACCACAATTACAGCACTAATTTATATATATTAGATATTACAAAACGAAAAAAAAAAAAAAGATAAAAAGATCAGGTGTTGAAATGAATATTAAAAATGGCATATCCTGACCAGGAGCACATGTGCTTTACAGAAGGCAGAGCGCCATCTGGTGGAACAGAAATCAATGTTTAGTTGATTTATGTTCCACCACATGGCGCTCTGCCTTCTGTAAAGCACATGTGCTCCTGGTCAGGATATGCCATTTTTAATATATTAGATAGTAAAAAGGCATATATTAGATTGAATAAAAGTTTATTTGCCAATATTTTATTCAATACAATATATGCCTTTTTACTATCTAATGATTTAAGTATGGATTTCTCTATTTTTAGAACGATATATATATATAAATATATCAAAATATATATATATGAAGCCATTATTATAGAAAGGCTTTGGCTGGGTTTTCTCTGCACGAATCACGAATACCTTCTCCTAACATTTCGACCGCTTCAGTCGACGAATACATGAACAGAATAATCAACAATACTCCTATATACGAGTATATATTCTAAAGGCTAGCTCTTAACGATTATTAATTCTTCAAAGATGGCAACAAAATAATTGATGTCATTGCGATCCTATTGTGACTAAGACAACACCATCTTAAAATATTCTTAGAGACACTAGTAGAAGGAAGTTTGGGAAATGCACAGATTTGCAAAATACGATATTGTAAAATAAAATATAACCAATTGTTATCATAGTTATTCTAAACGAGGGTAGAAGCATGACTGAAAGATCTCTTTGCTTAAGTTGTATATCATGGCTATTCTTCACACGATGTTAACCTCTTTTTTCGAACAGAAAGAGATCAACTTAGAAGTTAGGATGAAAGTCCAGGATGAGAGGAATACGTAGAGATGATCGAACATTGTGTGTATCAAATAACATAATCTATGTTACAATGTTTATATATTTGTAGTCTGAGCTAGACATTTTTGGACCAACTGTGAAGTGTCCAATATTTATTTGTTCTGATTTGTAGAGGAATGATTGTAGATTTGAGACGGTACATAAGAGCAACTCCTTATTAAAGAAACCATTTTCCTCTGAACAAATTAAGTTACTAATTTAAATTTCAAACGACCCGTCATTTATTAAGACAGGTCATTTAGGAAAGAGGAGATAGTTTTAAAGTAAATTTAAAGAATAACAATAATTATTATCATATTAGCCCCCGGGTAAAATCCAAGCTCTCAAATTTCACATTTTAACGAGCAGCGATTTCACCTCAGCACTAAGTTCCATAAATGGAAACTGCTACATTGCTTATCTGCCAATTTACATTTAGAATCCTGCTGCTTTTATCAGCTTAGCTTTATTACATGGGTAAGTTTTGAATATTATATAGAAAAAACACATTTAAGCAGGTTGTATTTATAAATATAAAAAATGCAGAAAAAGAATTGTAAAGCTTTCGAAATGATATTTGAAAGCATTCACTTTCGTTTTATATTTTTGTGTGAATATTTCGTAAAATAATTTGTTAAAATTATTCTGTTTTTACAGCTCTATGTATTTGAAATATCGAAGCGTTCTACACATGTCTAAATATCTTTGTAAATCAACAAATATAAAATTTTAAGTTTTACTTTCTTCAAAAAAGGCGACATCGGTTCACTAAAACGTTAGAAATGAATGAATAAAAGGTTGTATTATTTGTTCAATGATAAAACAGGGCAACTTTGTCCTTCATTTCCGGCACTAATTAATGAAATATCAAAGAATAGGTATATAGCGGTGGCGATATTCCACAGGATTATATCCCGGAAAAAGGCCACACAGTGTTCTCCCCATCCTTTGTGAACTGGCGAATCTTGTATAGGGCGAGAGGCCCTAAATAAAGGCTTTGTTGTTCTTGTTGTATTATTTGTTAAAAATTTATTTCATGTGTGTATTATATGTAGTTTCTAGGATTATATAAAAGAAAATACACATACTCTCTCTCTCTCTCTCTTAATTCTTATCTGCATATATTGGAGTACAAATCATACACGTCATTTCTTGAATCCATCGTAAAAAAAAAAAAAACGATGGATAATTTAATCATTTGTTTTGAGATGAATAGAGAATTAATATAATTAGAAATTAATTATTTAATCATTTGTCTATGACATAAATGAAGAAATAAGCATTATTTATTTATTACCAGTTGCAAACAAGACACGCTATATCCGATCTGGATAATTGCGCGTGAAACTATTTACAATAATTCATATTGTAGTAGAGTAGGTAACAGCATTATCAAAAGGAAAATAAACAATTAAGAAATAGAGCATTAAATAAACATATACATTAAACAAATAAGCAACAACATAAGCAGATAGAAGAAATCGCAAGGTAGATGTTTACAATATGTTAAGCAATGATGGAATTTGATGAAGTTATCTGTAATAATTAGTATCGTGGAGAGAGAAAGTTGATCAAGTTGAGCTATTTACATTGAGTTATGTTCTAAAGTAACTTATTAATTATTTACATTGATGTAAATCAAGTCGCATAGTAGTGTAGTTCCTTAAGCTGCATGAAGCTGTCTATTTATAATAAAAAATAAGCATTATAATAGAACGTTTACAAACCTACTCTTATGTATAGAACACCACCTTACAAACAATTGTTCTGTCCCTTGACTGAGAACTCAGTATATTGAAGCGACTAACTCGATCTATTAAATTACTTAAAGAGAGGAATAGAGCACTATATATACATAGGTAATGACATAGATAATATACATAGTAATATATAATGTTCCTATAAGGGATGCTATCAAATGCGATATATATACGTCCGCATGAACTTTCACAAGAGTGACATCCACGACGCCAATTTATAATTGTAACCAATAGTATTTTTATATTTTAAAAACACACAAAGTTTGGAGCGGGACGTAAGGCAATATCGGCCAATCTACAGTAATAAACAAAACCAGTAGTTTTTATAGTTATTCCAAACGAAGGCAGGAATATGACTGAAGGATACCTTTGCCTGAGTTGTACCATCATGGCCTTTCCTTACATGTTAACCTTTTTTTCGAACAGAAAGAGATCAATTGGAAGTTAAGAAGAAAGTCCAGGATGAGAGGAGTCCGTTGTCGAACATTGTGAGGTTCAAAAACTCCAATCAACAAACTATACGCTATTTTGTTTATCGTACTAAGTTTGGTTTCTCATTTTACATTTCTCTCTCTACATTCTATTTCTTAACACAAAGCAATAACGCGCCATCTTGTAGTTGTATGTAATTCTACTGTCCTATAAGCTTATGTCCATAGTTTTCTTGTAAACCATTTCTGAGATTCCATCCTTCAGTGCTGCGTATATAAGCAGAATCATCCAATACAGTATTAGAGCTCTGAGAAGCGGTCTGGTGGATTAATTTGACGAAACTGCTGGGAGGGTTCACCACTGATGAGCCAAGCCCTCCCAATATATTTTTTCATCGCAGTAAGGGCAGTAGAAGTTTGTTTTATGTGTATAAAAGAAACCTTCGTGCTTTTAAATCTTTTCATTTTATATTCTATTTGTTGTTCGAGAACTTGAAAGACAACACCATCCTATAACCCCTGTATAGAGACTATTATAGGAAGGAGATAGCTGTTGTCTCCCCTTCTAACAGGGAGGACGTCCTCGAGTTTCTTTCGCCGGGGCAGAGATCTATTCTGAAGCAATTCCTCGACATGGCAATAGTCGGGGAGATCTGTCCGACTTCAGGACGTGACATCATACCAGACGACCCTCAGTGGGATTCCTCTAATGAAAATATTCAATTTTACTTTTCCTATTAACCCTATATAATCATATATATATATATACGATTTATAAATGTATTTTTCAATCTCAATCTCTCTCTCTCTCTTTTTTATAGTTTTAGAATTTTAACAATAAAATCTCAGTACAATTGTACTGTGCGTTTCTATCTTCAATTGCAACAATATAATACTAAAGTTTATTGAGAGTGTAATGGAATTGTGAATTTACTATCGTTCAATTTGGAAGGACGTCATACGAATATTTCAGATACAAACAGTATTACGTACATTTTTCAGTTTTCTATACTTAACTTTATATAATCTTATATGAACCATTAATAAAAGTAGTTTTAATTCCAATCTCTCTCAGTCTCCCTAGAGAGGTCCATTATTTGGTCAACAAATTTCATTGAAATGATTCGTTTCTTATCCCAAAATGTGCAACCCCACATCTTTCCATTTAATCTAAAACGGCCAATCAGTAAAATAGGTCTAAATAAACATTTACGAAAGAAAAGTCCAAAGAGAAGGGTCTCAAAAACTTTTTTTTGCCATCTGCCAGAGAATGGGGATTAGATGTGTTGGGAAAGCAGATTATATGAAAGAGGCTCACGTCTCTTTAGAAAATTGGTTTTGACGCACTTTGTCCTGTTGAGTCTTACAGGTTGATTCTTCCCTAGTTCTCCTTGGTGAATATATGTTCTCCCAACACGACTTGGTACCGGAATGTGCTTTATTGTAGCTTGACTCAATTCAACGCTTAACCAAACAAAAATATATAAAATCAAGTAGATATATTATAATATATTTGTATATCAAGAATAGAATAACTCAATTTATGCCTTGCCAAATATTTCACAAATATTCACATACATGGTTGAATCATATGTTGATTCAAATATTGGTTTGAATTTTCAAATCTAATTTTCTTTGCATCATAAATTTATAAATATTTATTCGAATTAGATTTTATCGGTAAACATTTAATACAAAGCTTAAATAAATATCTCAGAATATTTAGAAATAGCTCATAGCAATTTATATGTATTTCAGATAAATAGATATATATATATAAAAGAGTTTAAAAAGATCTTTGAAAATCTTTGGCAGTTCACCATTTTCACTAGTATTTCTTATCATTACGATATATATATATATATATAACTTTAGTTATAAAAAAATTAGGTTAAGTTTGTTACATGATAAAATGGACCTGAGTGTGAAGGTGTTTATACGAGGAAAATATTTTGTAATGAAACACTAAAAAATGATTAAGAGACTTCTTTCCACCTTGTATAGTTTGACGGAAAAGGCGAAAGGGATGTGTGTGGTGAAATATGAAGGAAAAGGTTAAATAAGCAACAACCTTTTTTTTTGCTTATCCCTAGTACACGTGATATAGGGCATGATAATCATGGAGGGTAGAAGTAGGCGACTGCTTTTAGTAATAAGTCACCAAATGTCTACACATGTGAAAAGCAGTTCGACTTATGCACTTACAAATATGCTAGAGCCCCGTTTGGTTACTTGCACTCGCTGGTGGGGTTAGACTTTTGCAAGAATCAAGGGCCGTTGGAGCATTTTTTTTTTAATCAGAAAAAAAGTGCCCGATGCAGGAATCGAACCCGGGTCGTAGCGGTCGAAAACCAATGGTTTAGACCATCCTTCCACCGACCTCCTTAACAAAGTTTAAAAACACTATGAATATATTTATAACTTTAAAATATTCTACAGAATCTTAATGTAAAATGAGAAGGAGAGGGAAGAAAGAGGGAGGATTGGAATCATCAGTAAGGAACACTTGCAAGAGACCCTCCCAAACCATTAAAACTTTTATATCAAACACACACACACATACAGCTTTATTAAGACCACCAGTTATATACAGATTCACCACAGGAAGGAAGCATAGATGGAGCTCTTATACTCCAGGCATGGCAGAACCCAACAACAGGCTCCAGGTCCGACACATGTCCAGTGGCCACAGAATCCACTGTGCATAGGTTAGCGTATCACTGAAAAGGCGAGTATGGAATCAGCCGCGTTTTAGTCTTCGCTTTCTTCATCCAAATGGACCACGACATTCAGCGATTCTATTAATCTCCCCCGAACGGTGACTGCGGCCTTGTAGAATTTATATAAACCAAAGAGAAGACCTTGATAAAACATAATTATATTAAACTGATTTGCTTTTATAATAGTAACTATTCAGGAATTCGCGCTAAGATTTTCATGGATATTGAAAACCTAAACTTCCATGACTTCAGAAATATAAACATATACTTATACATATATGGAGTAAGGTAAGAAATCACAAACAGTTAAAGGCCATTAAAACTTTCTAACGCAGTAAGGCCTGAAGAAATGTATTTAGTATAGATTGAATCAAACTCTCGAAATAATTTTAATTTCAATCGCTAGACAGCATTATGATGGATATTCCAGTCAAAGTTATAATTCCAACCAGTCTCTTTTTATATACACAGTGGCGCTGTCTGAAGAAATATCGAAACGCTGTTTAATGAATGAGCTGGTATGAAGAAGAGTCTATAGTTGGCAGAGAGGAATAAGAAAAATGATCATAACCTGAATCCATATAACCTATTATGTAAAACTGTGAATCAGATAGGCCAACCTCATGATCTCAATACCAACAGAAACTTCACAAGAACGCCACAACCAAAGCAAAAAGACTGATTCATAAAGAAATGAAAACCTGAGGTGACATAATAAATAGTGACGAAACGTTGTCTAATGGAAGAGCTTGTTTGATGAAGAGCGTATACGTGGCAGTGGGGAATCAGACTATGTTTCTAACCAGAATTCTAATACCTTACTAGGTAAAACTGTCACCCACAACCGAAGCCGAAAGACTAATTCATTAAGAAATATAAAACATGAAGAAACCTGAAGCTATAAACCGAGATACCTCCACAGTACATTTATTTCCTATTTGAATATTTTTATATACAGGGTGATCCAAATTTATCTTTAAAATTTTAAAAAGTCGATAATTAGGCGAATATTTACGCTAAAGAAATGCAGTAAGCACCAATATGCTCAGGATGCAATAGAGACTTTATGGAAAATGATAAGAAATAGTAACAAAACGCTGCCTGATGAATGAGCTGGTATGAAGAAGATTAAATTCGTGGAAGAGGGAAATCAGAAAAATGTGAATAACCGGAATCATAATTCCTTACTAGGTAAAACTGTCACTCAAACAGGCTATACTTGAGATCTCAATAACACTAGAAACTTCACAAGAACGCTACAACCGAAACGAAAAGACTTAATCATAAAGAAATGAAAACCTGACGGTGTCATAATAAATAGTGGCGGAACGACGTCTAATGGAAGAGCTTGTTTAATGAAGAGCGTATACGTGGCATTGGGGAATCAGACAATGTTTCAAACCAGAATTCTAATACCTTACTTGTTAAAACTGTCACCCACAACCGAAGCCGAAAGACTAATTTATTAAGAAATAGAAAACATTAAGAAACCTGATACTATAAACAGAGCTACCTCCACAGTACATTTACTTCCTATTTGAATATTTTTATATACAGGATGATCCAAAGGTCTCTTGCAAATTTAGTAAAAATAAATAACTTCCTGAATATTTTCGCAAAGGCAATTCAGTAAGCACCATTATGCTCAGGAAGCAATAGGAACCTTTATGGAAAATAATAAAAAAATCTCTAAAATGATTTCAGTTACAAATTTCAACCGCTAGATTGCATTCTAACGACATTAGAGAATAATTGCCAAAATTATTCGATAAGTTGAAAAATTATAATTGATCGACCGTTTTTTTTCTTTAGGAATACCAGTAAATAGCTTCAATTATACCTGATGATAGGTAATAAAACACCATTTCACCTAAACTAGAAGAATTGGGCGGAAATATTCAAATACAATTAGAAATATGTAAAATAGAGAAAATGCGAATTAAAACATGTAGCAAATAGAATATATATTTAAATGCGATTTGTTTGAATCCTAAACGATTTATAATGCAGATAATAAATTCCTGTTTTCGAATAAAAATTATTAACATGTAATTTACAGAACATGCGAAATAGAAGCTACTGCGACTGACTTCATTTTTATTTTATCTCCTATTTAGGAGAAAACAACGTATAGGTAATACTTATGAAACTTTCTATTAATGGCTTCTTTTTTTAACAAATCTAATTTTGTTTGATACATAAATCGAATATATTTTCAATTAAAATTATTTATACCAAATATATTCAATTAAAAATTTTATTTCTTTATATTTTCATCAAAAATATATAATTGGGTGCAACTTTTAGTTCAATCAGAATCGATAAAATTTGTTTTAAGTCATTCGAAAAATTATTTATCTAACTCTAATAATATTTTATTCTTGTGTGAATGCCATCACTACAGGAGATATCTTGGTAAAACATTTTTATTACAATTCAGAATCTGCCACTGAAGCTTTACGAGCCTTTCGTACCTTCGAAGAAATTCGAAACGGTAAAGGACAATGAGCTGTTCATCTATTAGGCGAATGATAAAAATATTTGAGAAGACTGGATATCTGGAAGCAAAACCTCGGAGTGAAAGACCATCGCCACGTAAGTCAGCGACTGTTACGGTTTTACAGTAAGTCTAAGCTTTTGACACCGTATCCACGTATGGAGAAGTAAGTGTTCGACTTGCCCCAAACAGATTCTCCCGATTGAGTAAGGTAATAATCATCTTGTGTTATTTACAAAGAAATTGAACTGGCTTTACTCTTCATCTCAAAGTCATTCAATTGTTGACTGGTCCTTTGGTTTATATATAAGGATTGCTACTTGTTAGTTTATAACTTTTAAATTATAATATTTCAAATTATATTAAAACAATAAACACACCAGATGGAACCTATAAGGATTGTTACTTTTTAGTTTATAATCTTTGAAGTAATTATAGTTCAAATAAAATTTAAACAATAAAAACAGATGTAACTTATGAAGACTGCTACTTGCGAGTTTATTACATTTAAAGTATTATAGTTCAACTCTGACAATAAAGTAATAAGCAATATAACAAATGAGGGATTATTATTTTTAAGTTAATTACCTTCAATATATTAGTTTTCAAATAAACTTTTAAACAATAAACAGATATACTACATGAGAGTATTGTCATTTGTTAATTTATTACTTTCAAAATATAATAGTTTTCAGATTGTAAGTTTTATCACTTTAAAATATCTTAGGTGTCGACACAACTCCAATTAAAGTTAATCAATGACAAATGTATTGGAAAACCATTGTGCCAGAGATATTTTGGTGGGAGATCATACTATATTTACATTGGAGTCGTTGGTTATTTTATAATTCTCGTCAATAACTCGAAACATAAATCTATTAACAGAAATAACAATTCTCTAACATCCATCAGTAAAGATATTGAAGTTTTCGTTCATTTCGATGAACCTAGTTTCCAGTTAGATTATTACTTAGATATGCATATTTAATCTCCATATAGTAAAATTAATCATTCCTCCAGGGAAAAGTGTTTTTTTTTTTTTTTGCTTATCCCTAGGAAACGTGGTACAGGCCATGATAATCATGGTGGGTAGTTAGCGACTGCTTTTACTGTAAGTACACCACATGTCTACATATGTGAAAAGAGTTCGACTTTGCACTTATAAATGTGCCAGAGCCCCGTTTGGTTACTTGCACTCGCTGGTTGGGTTGTATTTTTGCAAGAATCGGGCGGCATTGGAGAATTTTTTTCTTAAATAAAAAGTGTCCAATGCGGGAATCGAACCCGGGTTGTAGCGGTCGAAAACCAGCGGTTTAGACCATCCTTCCACCGACCCCATCGAAAAGTATCTTTTCAAAACATATTTATTCTCTAGCTTTCGGACACGAACGCCCTTCTACAGGAGTATGTGGTGTATCTTATTACGTCCTATTTGAAATATATGACTTCGATATTTCCAGAAAGTCTTTCGAAACATTGCAACAACCAAGGTTTCCCACAAAACCAGCCAGTGTAGCGTACGATCTGTCAAAGAATTATTACAACCAAGGTTTCCCAAAACATCACTAGGGTAGCGTACTATATGACAAATCATTTTTACAACAAGGTTTGCCACAAGGGTAGTGTACTATCTGTCAAAGAATTATTACAACCAAGGTTTCCCAAAACATCACTAGGGTAGCGTACTATATGACAAATCATTTTTACAACATGGTTTGCCACAAGGGTAGTGTACTATCTGTCAAAGAATTATTACAACCAAGGTTTCCCAAAACATCACTAGGGTAGCGTACTATATGACAAATCATTATTACAACAAGGTTTGCCACAAGGGTAGTGTACTATCTGTCAAAGAATTATTACAACCAAGGTTTCCCAAAACATCACTAGGGTAGCGTACTATATGACAAATCATTATTACAACAAGGTTTGCCACAAGGGTAGTGTACTATCTGTCAAAGCATTATTCCAAACATGTTCCTCACAACGCCAGCCAAGGTAGCGTATTATCTATCTATTCATTATTACAACCAAGGTTTCCCAAAACATCACTAGGGTAGCGTACTATATGACAAATCATTTTTACAACAAGGTTTGCCACAAGGGTAGTGTACTATCTGTCAAAGCATTATTCCAAACATGTTCCTCACAACGCCAGCCAGGGTAGCGTATTATCTATCTATTCATTATTGCAACCAAGGTTTCCCAAAACATCACTAGGGTAGCGTACTATATGACAAATCATTATTACAACAAGGTTTGCCACAAGGGTAGTGTACTATCTGTCAAAGCATTATTCCAAACATGTTCCTCACAACGCCAGCCAGGGTAGCGTATTATCTATCTATTCATTATTGCAACCAAGGTTTCTACAACGCAAATCAGGGTTGATTACTATCTAACTGATAATTTTTACAAACAAGGTGTCCCACAACGGCACCAGGGTAGAGTACTATATGTCTAAGCATTATTACGACCATTGTTTATCGCAAAGCCAACAAGGTAGCATACTATATGTCTAAGAATTATTAAAACCAAGGTGTATTCCAAGACCACTAGGGTAGCGTACTAAGCGTATGTCTAAGCATTATTACGACCATTGTTTATCGCAACGCCAACAAGGTAGCATACTATATGTCTAAGAATTATTAGAACCAAGGTGCATTCCAAGACCACTAGGGTAGCGTACTATATGTCTAAGCATTATTACAACAAAGGTTTGTCACAACCCCAAGCAAGGGTAGCATACTATCTGTCTAAGCATTATTACAACCAAGTTTTACCAAAACGCCACCACGGTACTATATGAAAATTCGAAACTATTAAAGACACGTATGATTCTTTTAAAAATTAAACAATTTCTACTGCCCTTACTGCAATGGAAAGTACTATATATCTATGCATTAAATAAAACAAAGATTTATCACAAGAGAGACCAACCAGGGTTGCATTCTATCTATCTAATCATTTTTTATTACACCAAGGCGACATTGGTAGCGATATTTATGCATTATTAAAACCAAGTTTGGAGGTCGGTGGAAGGATGGTCTACACCGTTGGTTCTCAAACGTTACGACCCGGGTTCGATTCCCGCATTGGGCACTTTATTTTCTGATTTGGAAAAAAAAAAAAGGTCCAATGACCCCCGATTCTTGCAAAAGTCTAACCCCACCAGCGAGTGCAAGTAACCAAACGGGCCTCTGGCAGTTTTGTAAGTGCAAAAGTCGAATTGGTTTTCACATGTGTAGACATGTGGTGCACTTACAGTAAAAGCAGTCGCCTACTTCTACCCACCATGATTATCATTGCCACGTGTACTAGGGATGAGCAAAAAAAAAAGCAACCAAGTTTTACACAACGCAAGCCAGTGTAGCGTACTGTATATCTAAGCATTATTATATACACCGAGGTTTTCACGAAGCCAGCCTGACAGGGTGACACTAGGCAATGTTGATCTTCCCCGCCAAGTCCTCAAGATACACGTCACGTCTTCCCATCATTGCTACTAATTAGCCTCCAGTATCTGGCGCTGTAATTATGGGCAAAGATAATTAAATTTACTTTTGTTCCCCTTCAAGTCAAATAAATAATTAAGTAATTCGTTTTAATCAGATTAAGTAGAAGTTTAATTAAATAAATTGTTAATTTAAAATATTTAAAATACATTTTCTAAACTGACTTCGTATATAGGTTTGGTGGTTGATGGATATTTGAATTGAGGAAGTGTAAATACTTCTAAAATTTGATGTCCTAGACATTTAATACGACTTATTGAGATTCAGTAAGAATTAAGCATCAGTTTGAGCGTCCATTAACGCTATATGCGATGTATTCCAGGCCCATTGCTCTATGGATCTTGGAAGAATCAGGACGCTATTGGCTTAATGAGACTTTCGCCTTTTGAGATGACGTGTGTAACCTCCATATCATAGATATCAATCCAAATTCCAAGTTTTTTTCCGCCCAAAATTTTATAATATCCAATTTATCACTGATCATGGAAATTTTTGGCAACTTTCGGCGCGGTGAAGGAACCGGGATGCTTCTGCGGAGGAGAAAAACAGGACTCGAAACATCTACTTCTGGAATGCCCAATATTTCGGGATTATAGGGAAAGAAAATTTGGTGGCATCGGACAGTTACATGCATTCGTAGATGAGAAAATAACAATTAAAAATATCAATCAATTTTGTAGATATTGTTACACCAGGTTGCGGCTTGGCAGACTCTTCAACCTTGATTCTCTCCTGTGCCGGGACTTGTATCTTACCATAGCGTGTTTCAACCATCCTACAAATTTATATAAGTGTGATAACTCTACTTTAAGTAGCCTCCAGAATTATTTATTTATTTCTCACATCAAAGAGAGCAGTGAAGTCACACACTGTACCTAAATACAAATGGTGTTTTTATGATACATAAATCTGTTTATAATATATTTATATTCTGTTTTATAAAATAAATAAATATGAAATATAAATTTGAATTTAAAATATATGAAAAATAATCTTACAAATTAAAATAAAATAGGTTTATTAGCCATTATGCAACAATATATATAAAACTATCTTTTGAACTGAGGAGGACAAGAATTGATAAGTCCGAAAGCTTGAAAATAAAAAGTTACATAAGAAGTTTAGCCCTGGAAGCTTTATTTAGTTGATAATATTTCATCAAGTGTTATATACCTTTTTAAAAATTCATATTATACGAAATACAAAAGACACTTATTAACTGACTGCCCGCTGACCTTAGGGAACTAAATCAACTTCCCATAACAAACATGTGGTCTACACTAAAGACATACACCAAAGATTCGACAAATTCTGCAGAATGTACTTAACTAAATAAGTGACTACCAATGTAATCAATACTGATAAGTAAATATGTATATATCCCTTTAAACTACTTTTTCTTTCATTCAAATGTATATATTTCACACGCAAATATCCCATTTGTGGATATAGCGTGTATTCTGCAATTGTTAAATAAAATGTGTGATAAAATATTATATTTAAAGAATAATAATAAACATTCAAGGCCTCGACCAAAGTCGCTCATTGAACATTTTGTGTTATATGCGAGAGTTCCACTTATTATCGGAATATCTTACAATTAAACATAAATGGAACACAGAAGGAGAGCTGAGTAGACTGCTGTATGAACATCACATTGTTATAGCATGACTCCAGGAAATGGAGAAGATACCACCATAGGAATATCTAGTTATAAATAGAAAACAAAATTTAATGGACCATTTTTGAGGATTACATATGACTGACAATATTAAATTCACGAATTGAAATAATTAAACCCACACCAGGATTATTTCTTAAATTAAAAGAAGGGGATTATTAAATTTCATCTGGATATTGAAATTCCGCTAGTCGAGCAAACGTTCTTTAGAAGGAGGCGTCTGGGGATTTTTCAATTTGGAAATTCCAACGATGCTTGAAGAAGTCTTAAATTTAAATTATTTATTGATTAATTAAAAAGAGTTGTTCACTTATAGCTCAATTTGAAAGAAAAACCTATAAAATGAACGGATAAAAGAAAAATTGAAGATTTAAGACAAAAATATAATTAATCTTCAAATCATATTAAAACATAAAAGCGAATATTTATTTATATTATAATTAAAAAAGATCAATTATTGATTGATTAAAAATATTTCTTCTTTGATAGCTCAATTTGAAAAAAAAAGCGACAAAATGAATATATAAAAGAAATTAAAATAGGAAACTATTATGATTCTTATAAAAATTAATCTACCATGGTAGATTAAACTGGCTAAACTGCTAGGAGGGTTCATTACTGATGTGCGAGGCCCTTTCATTAATATTTCCATTGCAGTAAGGGCAGTAGATATTGTTAAATTTTCAAAAGAATCATACGCGTCTATAATAGTTTCCAATCTTCATAACAGATGGGGGGCTGAAGCATCATAAGATAAAAGAAATATTAAAGATTTAAGACAAAAGAAGATTAAACTACAAATTATTTTAATACAAGAAAGCGATTAATTATCACTATATTCTTAAGTAGAATAAGCAATAGTTATTGATGTCTGGTAGATTAATTTGGCGAAATTTGTAAGAAGGTTCCTACACAACTGATAAGAGATCTGAGGTTTCCCAAACATTTTTCACATAGTGGGAAATCGTCATACAAGATAAAAATAGATAAAAAATATAAAAATTTGAATGTAATTCTACTGTCCTATAAGCTTATGCCCATAGTTTTCTTGAAAACCTTTTCTGAGATTCCATCCTTCAGTGCTGCGTATATAAGCAGAATCGTCCAATACAGTATTAGAGCTCTGAGAAGCGGTCTGGTGGATTAAATTGGCGAAGCCGCTGGGAGGGTTCACCACTGATGAGCCAAGCCCTCCCAATATATTTTTCATCGCAGTAAGGACAGTAGAAGTTTGTATTATGTATAAAAGAAACATTCGTGCTTTTAAATCCGTTCATTTTATAAAATTAAGAGCCTGAATAATTCCCTCCTCATGATCTCGATAGCCATATATTGTTTACTGGTTCAAGATCATACACTGTGCTTGGTAAGATAAAGTCGAGCACTACTACGAATGTGCCAAAACATCTAAGCAGATCTGTGATTACAGAAATTGCAACAGAATTGCAGTGAATCAGGAAATAGCCCTGACTAATCGCAGGATGCAATGCTTCTTTACCAAAGTACAATGTCGCATTTGGCAAGAGTGGCCAGGAAAAACAACTTGAATAGAAATACTCAACCATTCACTATATTCCTTGTACCTTGCGCCAACATACAATCACCTTTTTATTCCCTGGAAAACCCCTCGTTGTCAAATCATCTTTCGAAAAATAAAAATACCTACGACAGGCTCACACAGATTTCCTTGCTTCCAAGACCTTCCAGTTTTTCATCTAGTCATTTCTAATCGTGAGGAATGCTGGCCCGTTATGAAATGCAAAGCTAATTTATTTTTAAATATTAATTGTATCATTTGTTGTATACTTTTAATGTATTCTTATTTGAAACGACAAATACCTTTTCGATTACCTTATAAATGAATACCATATTTTAGGACCAATTTCAATTTTCACCTTTTAGATTTTAGTCGTGATCGCTCTTTTATGAGATAATATTTGATGGGAAGAACTTCATACTCTTGAATGTGGTCGTTAATCTGGCGTGGTCGTTAAAGAGGTACCATCGCAAATAGAAGTTCTACTATAAATCTTAACGAGCAGTGAATGTCACCACGAGTCATGATGATCATCAGGCCAGTACTCTTTATTTAATTAACTTTAATAAAAGTGTAATTAACTTCTTTGAATGACTTACACCCCTTCACTTTGGTTTAATTTGAGATAACCACTCTCTAATTATATCATCTAATTATTTATTTAATTGGATTAATCTCGTATGTGTTTATTGTTGAAACGAGAAAGAGAGAGAGAAGTGTGGTAAATTTTAAAAGTTTTTAAAAATTATTTAATTAATTTTTATCTAGAATTCAATACAATTTTATCTTTTATTCGTAAATTATGAAATCCCCTTTGATATAGTTAAGATCTACTCACGCTAAACTGATTTAATTAACGTAAAGTTACGTAATCCTTGATTTTTTCCGTGATGTAGTTAACTTTCAATATTGCTGTGATACTCGTGTGTTGGGTTTCAGTTAGTTATTTAGTATTCATTATCATAGAATTGAAGATTTCGACACAAATTACAAAAAAGGAATAAAATGCCGCAACTCCTTTTATTTACTTAGTTAAAGGAAGATTTCGGACAAGTCCTTCTACAACTAGCTAAGACCTTTAGTTAACTGAAGAAAAACTTAGCGAAAAAGCTTCCTTTTGATGAAGTAAATCAAAATCGTGCGACGTCACGATTCCGTGGATTTCATAACTATATCCTAGAATATTATAAATAAATCGAAGCAGCTTTGTACTTATGAGGTACATAACCCAAAACCACGGTATTTGGTTAGAATGATTACATTGGTTTGGCTAAATTGAACTTCTGGCGACCACACTTTGCTTCAGCGAGCGCGAACTGGTACAAAGTTTCAATACACATACTACGGGCAATAAAGTGGCGGCCCCACTATGCCTCGTCAAGCGCGTGCTGCGAGAACACCTCACTACGCATGCGCGGGCGTCATCCGGAACTTTCTAGCCACTAGCGCGGTAAACAAGAAGGCTTGATCCCAACGGCCGTTTCAACGGCCGTTACTTCTTTTCTCTTTATATATTTCTGGCTTTGAATGAATCAATTTTAATTATAATTTTATCAGCGGTCTTTCCACAAGCCACACCAACACATCACGCAACCATCCCACAAACTCTTCGAATTAAAATATCAAATTATAATGACGATTGAAGAGGAGTGTCTTTTATGAATTTTATTCGCAAGCTTTCGGACGTCCTTCTACAGGCTTCACAATGACCCTCGTAAAGTCTGTAGAAGGAAGCATGCGTCCGAAAGCTTGCGAATAAAATTCATATGAGACATTCCTCTTCAAATGTCGTTATTATTTGCTATTACATTGATTTGTTGAATCTAAAATACATTTATATTGTATTCAATAAAAGGGAGAAATACGCTTTTTCCATACGTATAGACTATATACAATCACGGACAACTCAGGTTGTACCTTTTGGCAACTATATAGACATTCAGGCAATAACTCTGAAAGACATTTGATATACAGTGACCTTTATTGGTGACACACGAGATAACAAAGTGTGAATAAAATTGCTACTGTTTTCTCCAAAAAAAAAAAAAATAGACGACTGGCACACATCAATGATTTTTTACTTTTTTTAGGTTTTATCCATAAGTGTAAATATCAACATTTATTCACTGATTTATACATTGTTTTGGACACATTGTTTTCAAATTTACAGTCCACTGGGGTAGCGGTTGTCTGCTACTACAGCCTTATTTGAGCCGCATAGTACCACAGCTTATTTTCAGTCGACAAGATATCAATGATTTCTGTACCACTAGATGGCGCTCGCCATCTATAAAGCACATGTTCTCCAGGTCAGGATATGCCTTCTTTGTTTTTAATATCAACACCTAACATTTTTATTAATTTTCTATTATTTATTCACATATATATATAATACACGTAGACCTTCTTAAGTCTCAAAATATTTCTCAATTTTTTTTTCTAAAAATATTTCGAGAGATTGCTCCCTCTTCATCAACTGTGCAAAATATTGATAAAGAGGTAGCAATCTCTTGAAATATTTTGAGAAAAAAAAAGTTTTTTTTCTTTAAAGATTCAGGTACGTTCTTTTTTATAAACTTAATTTATGGATCGCCTTTTGACTCAAACTATATCTACTATATTAATATCATTGAGTCTGTCTTGTGCATAGGCGTGATTTTATCATCCACTATATTATTTGGTTATTTCATCTTTACAGAATCCTTCTCAGATATCAACACACGCCCCATATATCGAGTCATTAGGAACACGGTCAAGTAACCAGTAATCCAGAGTCAGATAACAACGCCATTTTCCAATTTTCACACTCAAGTCACTTATTGAATATTTAACCGCGCGAAATATATGCAGCGCATGAATATTGAAGTGGACAAAGATAATTACATACACCTACCTAATATGCAATTACTTGTAGTTGTAAATTAGGCTTCCTTTGCAATCACTTAGTGTCCTTATAAAGTATGCAAGCAACAATGTAAGAAATCAATCCATTTATTATAAAGGCGAGGAGTAGCTGTTAAATAAATACCAAGTTAAACATCTATCTAAATAGTCTTTAACATATTTAACTTCAGTAGAATTGTAGATATCTAAAGATCATTATCTACCTAATTATATCCCTACATCGCTGTTAATGACTATTATATGCCAATATTTTGCCTGTTTGTAAATTGATAATGTATAAATTATATGAAGACATGCGTGTGCATTTCTTTGTGTGTGTGCACAATTGTATTCAATAATATTAACTTTGAAAATTCGAAACTATTATAATTTCTACTGCTCTTACTTCAATGGAAAACTAATGGGAGTGCCTGGCTCATCAGTGGTTAACCCTCTGATTTATTTCAGGGTTGTAAATATGAGGATTTTACTGACTCCTTTGTATCAAAGAGATGTTACATCTTTTATATTCTTATTTTCAATATATAACGGTGAATTTCAGAATATCTTGAGAATAATACGATTATATTATATATACGAATTATAAATGTGTCATGTATATAAAATTATTTTATTAGGAATTATGAATTCTATAAAAAACACTCACTGGAGTCGACCACCATATGGCACGGTTTTGAACTATATGAATTTATTGTTTTTGTTTTTTTTTAGCTGGCACAAAACCTTTTGTATATATGTAAATATGTTATCAAGTATTTTATATATATTTTTTTTATTCCTTCTTCACGTCAGGTATTCCATCCTAACTTATTTTATCAGCTCGATTAAATCAAAGAGTGATTTAAAATTGTTTTATTTATTTTTTTTATGTCAAGACTACATACCAGTCCATACTGTACAGTATTAAAAATCAGCAAATAACTTCTCTCTCAGCAAGTTCCCATCCCTGGACACTTTATTTCCGCTTATCATTACTCTTCACAATTCAACCTTACATACTTTATCCATAATGTTAGAAATAGTCCTTATTTCTCCTTAAAATAAATTATGATTTTTCGTTCAAAATAATCATTTGAGGTAAAATTGTCAAACGTTGTTCTACAATCATAAGCAGCATTATAGTGTGTTATAAATCAATAGACATCTAACCAAGGGTTGTATCGTGAGATTAAAAATTATCAATTTCTCGAAAAAAAAGGATTTTTAATGAATAAGAAGGGGAGAATACATCTTAGATAGCTATTCAAAGATTCGTATAGAAAAATATCAGTAGACATCTACGGGAATGTTTGCCTGATAGATCATCTATAGCTATATTGAGGCAACACTCAACAACATAGAGTTTATGTTTGCGTGAGGAAGCCTCAAGAGACAGCAGTCTGGGACAATATCTCCATAAATATATTTGGTTTATTCATGGGACAGGAAGACATTTCTTTACTTTATGGCCTCCATACGTCAATCCATTCATCTACTGTACGTATTCCTAATAAATAGGTTTGATCCACTTGGCCTCTCTATCGATATCTCTTCTAGATGGGATTTATTTGATAAAGATTAATTCTCGAAGCCCATAAGACACAAAATCATCAATAGACACACAGAGATTTCCAGAAGTTTATAATAGATTTGTATTTAGCTTCAATATATATAATTAATTATTTTACAAAATAACCATTGATAAATTAAGAAAAAGGCATCTCCTTATCATGCAACTGAAGTTTGCTAATGGCTTGCGCCATCTATCGGAATAAATATCAACTATTCTCGTTGATTTTTAATTATTACAGAATTGGCCAAATTCCCATTCTTGATTAATCAAGAAAAGCTAACCACGGACGTGTTTCGGGCTGTTGGCCCTCATCAGCGTGGTGCAAGCTTTACCTCAACGACCAAAAAACTGTTCATTCAGGTATCCTGAAAAATCATGAAACTGGTAGTTAAGGCCAGAATTGCGTGAGACCGCGACACAATGTGAAAATATAGCAGTGTGATAAATAATAGTTTAATTCTTATTTTGCTAAATTAATAGGTAAAAGAAAAACTCAGTACAGTGTACTCCGCTTATAACAAAGTCGGTTATAGCGAAATTCCGCATATAGCGAATGAAATTGTCTGCACGAAAGAAAAGAAGGGCTTAAACCATTAAAAGAACTCTGGATATTGCGAAGTCGGATATAAAGAATTTTCGCTTATAACGAAGTGATTTGCATGTATAAATTTTTATTTTATCCGTTTATAACGAAGTTTTCTCATTTACCATTATAATTGACTAATATATTATGCATAATATATATCAAATTACTACGTGTGAATGACACAAATTTAATGATACACAACAAATAAGTTAATAATATACAATTTTAAAATATGCAAACATATTATAAGTATTTTTTTACATTATTTAAACAAAATTAAATTGTTTAATAAACGCTTATATTTTATTAACGTTTACCATGGCAGGAGAACGAAAACAAACAAGAAACTCACTATCTCTGTCAGTCAAGCTGCAAATCCTAAGAGAGATTGAAGTGGAGAAGAAGAAAAAGACAGATGTTGCCCAGAAACATAATATCCCACAGTCGTCGCTCAGCACCATAATAAAGAACTCTGAGAAGATCCACCAACAAGCTCTGCATGCGGGAGAAAGCAGTCGGAAACGAGCACGTGGATCTACATATGCTGATGTTGATGAGGCTCTGCTGCAGTGGTTCAAGCAGGCAAGAAGTGCAGCGCTTCCAGTTAATGGTCCATTGCTTTCCGAAAAGGCGAAGACCCTGGCTCTTGAATTTGGATTAAAGGATTTTACTGGGAGTGGTGGATGGATCGAGCGTTGGAAGGCAAGGCATGGCATCCACATTCCGCATCCAAAAGAGGTCTTGGAGAGCATTCAAACTCTGCGATTGTTTCTTCAATGTCAGGATGAGTCCAAGTCTCTTCATAGGCATCTGTCAGACTTGGACAATATATGTGGTGAATTTTGAAGCAGTGTTCAGCACTTGTTACTGACTTCTAAATGTCGAAAGAAAATCACAAACTACTTCTCCAAAAACACCTGATTAGGTTGTTATTGATCTTTGTGTTGCTCTTTTGAGTTGAATAGTAAATAAAATTATTGGTACAAAACATTTTTTTTTCCAACTGCGGATATAACAAACTTCGGATATAACAAAGTGATTGTCATGGATAATGCGACTTCGTTATAAGCGGAGTACACTGTATTAGAATAGTTAAATTACAAACAAATTCAAATTTTTCAGTTATAAATATCCACGCGGCGCACGTTTGTTTTTTGTAAATATTTCTGGTGAGATCAAGTCGATATTATTGTAAGCCCGTTGAAGAGCGAATAACGCTTGAAAGCTAGCGTTTTTTAAATAAAAAAGATACTCATTGTGAGAATATAATTATAATTTTAATACTTTTTCACAATTTTATCATGAATCAGTATCAATTATACTACCTCATAAAACACTGGATAGAAATGCTAAATAGGTACTCTACAGAAGTTTAAAATATGTGAATAAAACAAGATATAAATGTTTGTTAACGATTAATTCGTTTTGTGACTCTTACTCCTGTAGAAGGTTTTTATATACCCGAAAGCTTTAGAGAATGTATAAATTAGCAGTAAATTATCCTCGGAAAACCGGCTTTTATTATTATTTATTTTATAAGAATATTATTTATCATTTATTCATTTATTTAACAGTTGGGAGAGACACGCCATATCCACAATTAAGATAATTGCGTGTATATCTTAAATTATCTACAATTAATACAATTGAACATTAGAAATCATGAAAATTAAACGTTCGATGTCAAATTTTGCATATAGTAATTATAAGTAGTAGCTTGAAATATGTACAGTCAATACTTTCGTCTCAAAATATACATCCTGCAGAATCTAATAAACTTGATGTATTGGTCTTTATTGCAAGCAGCTTGTTTTGTATTAGTCAGGTAAAGTTGGTTTTCTTCCCTTAGATCAGAAGTTAATGGACAGTTTATCAGAAGGTGTTCAGGGGTTTGTCTTTCGTTTCCACAAGTGCATGTAGGTGAATCAATTTTGCTAATTCTAAACAAATATGTGTTGAAGTCACCATGTTCAGTAAAAAATTGAACGTTATAGAAGTTGGGTTGAATATAGTTAGAAATTCTTTAATATTATTTATCATATGTATGTACTTGTATTTTTACTTTATGGATTTATATTTATCTCTCGTATATTCATGGGCTGGGGAAAGGCTGCCAAATTGTCCCCAGTTGTGTCGTTTAGATAGAATCTTAAGCTGTTTGCGCAAGTGTATTCCAAAAGGATAGCGTATAGTTTGGGCGATTGCCTATCCTTAATTCTGCTCAACCCATGGCTTGAACGTTCTTCCAGTCTGCAGTTCATTACAGATTGCGTTAAACGATCCTAAAACATAAATCAATTCTATTCCGCCTATATATAAATATGTATGTTGAATATAGAGCAATCTCCATATATGATAATTAAAATAGGAGCATATTTTGGACCAAAATATTTATTAAATTTCAATATTTTGACGAGGCTGTTCGCCTATCTTCTTCTCGGAAAAATTCAAAAACCTTGTAAACTTGTAAAATTTAATAAATATTTTGATACAAAATAAGCCCCTATTTTAATAAAATATATATATTACAAAATTTTGATTATTAGAATTATATAAAATTATTACTTGATGCTGATTATTTTGAGAATAGAGAATATTGTTGAGCATTTGCTTGATCTTGGAATCCATGAGTATGTTACAATATTGTTCTGCAGTCGTGGTAATAATTGAATAAAATTAACTTTGAATAACAATTTTCTTCAATTGTGCTAATGAAACATAATTAAGGAACAAATACTTGGTTTGAGGCGTAAGAATAAAAAATGAAAAACTTATTTTCATAATGTATAAAAGATTTGAACCGGCCATCGTGAAACAACAACAATGATTTTTTATAAGGGAAGCATAACCTCTGGCGGTCAATTTAGCAGAGTATTTGAATATATAAAATATAATTTTAAATAAAATAATATTTTTATATAACATATATATATATTTCATACTATTTATTATGATATGTTAACAAGTGTTTCAATTGTATATGAACTTATTACTGATAGATCCCTCGAATCTCCCAAATATGTGATCAAAAACGGACCTATTTCGGACACATAATAAAAGAAAATGGTTTAAAAGTGATGTTGAGAAACATTAATGGGAAGAAGAAAGAGAGGAAGACCTGAATTTAACTGGCTGGAAGGAATCAATAAATCTACAGGAAAGTCACTAGGTACAGGAATGTCTAATCCTATCTGTCGATAAGTTATATGTCGATCAGTCAATAATTTCTTGACAGCAGCGATGTTTTCCTCATTAACTGACGAGGTTGGACGTCTTGAACTTGGCGCATTTCTTATATCATAATTTCCTCCCTGAAACTCACGATACCACCTGAATATGGTAGTATATGTGGACAATCATATCCCAGTACAGGAGTCCTTCCTTGAAGCATTCATCAATGTCCAAACCGCGTTCAAAGTTATATCGTGAAACGGCTTGGTATTTAATTTTGCGTCAGGTAGACATTTTTAATATGTTATCACTGCACAGTTTAAAGAATACTAACATATTGTTGCATCATGATTAATGCGCATATTTTAAAAATATTTATAATATTATTTTCCATATATTTCAAATCTAAATTTTAAATTTATTTATTTTCTATAAAACAGAATATTATTATTATATATTATGAATTATAAAATAATATGTATTTTGATACACTAAATACACAACTTGCTTTAAACTGTGATGTCACAAATAAAGAGATATTCTAGGTGTTACCTAAAAATATAGTTGTCTTATTATTGACTGGTTTAACCTTGTAGGATGGTTGAGACACGTTCTGGAAAGATGTAAGACGCGTCTGAGGAGAGAATCAAGACTGAAGAATCTGCCAAACCGCAGCCTGGTGCAACAATATAGCAAATGAGATTCTGACTGTAGTTCAAATATAAACAGGGCTCAACAAGTTCGAACTCATGCCCACATGGGCTCATGAGTTGAAGAGTATTACAAATCTTTCCTTAGTGCTCTTTGAATAAATCATATTGTTCAATGGCTGGAGCTAAAATATTCATTTTTTACCTTTTAGTGGATTTTAATAAAATCTTTTTCAAAGTGTATTTTTATTCTTTTTTACTGTTTTTAAATTGTAAGTGCTGTGGTGTGTTCCGCAACGATGGAGATTACTAAAGCCGTTTTAAAACCTCAATTTAATATTTAAATATGTAAAATATTATAAAATCCCCTTAGGTGAACAGATTCAATTTATTTTTATTACCGAAACAAAATTCAAATTAGGACTTAAAATATTTATTCAAATAAAGTTTTTTAAACATGACCCATTGCAGTTTTTATGAAAGTTAGATGAAATCCTCTTGCTTCAATTAATCCTTTCTCTCTTACTTCTTTTGTAATCTATTTGCCCTGTGAACACACATGTCTGAATCATTTTATGTACAGTAGAACCTCCCTGTAAAGAACACTTAATTGCAGAGCCAAAGTGTCCTTTAGGGAGAGGTGTCCTCTTACCGGAAAATTGCCTAATAATAAAAATGGTAATTTTGCAAATAAAAACTGTCTTTTGTAGAGACGTGTTCTCTAGCGAGACTGTCCTCTCATGGGGGTTTTACCGTATCTGTCAAAACCAGAAACGTTTATAGTTAAATGCGGAATATAGCTATGATAGCGTTTAAAGCGAATATCCAAGAAAGTCTGAGGAACAAGGAGAACTATATTACAGTGAAGGTAAGCTAGCAGTGTAGAGAAAATGTTAAATGAAATATGGAATAAATATACACTGAAAATATCCCAGTATTACGTCTATATACGAGTACAGTTAAACCTATCTATAGCGCCCCCTCTCTATAGCACCCTATTTTGGTGAGTCCCAAAAGTGGGGGGGGGGGGGGGGCTATTGACAGGTTTAACTGTATATATACACTAGCCGAATGACCCGGGCAACGCCCGTGTTTTACCCGATTATATGTTTTGATTCAAATACTATTTGTTACAATTCTAAATTGGCGCCTTAATTAATTGCATATGTTAGTTAATAACTATAGCCTACCGCCCGCCATGCGCGCGCACAGGGAAGTCACATGCTCGCCGGCAGCCAACGGGCGCGCGCCGCCGGCGGGGGGGGGGCAAAGGTGGCGTGACCGTAGCCAACCAATAAAAGCAAACGGTGACAGAGTCGGCTGTTTGATTAGGAAAGACGCTCGTAACTGTAGGAAACCATATTGTCATACATTCTTACATTGTCCTTTGCCTCTCATTGTAAACCTATTTTCAACGGTTCTATTGAAAAAATTGAAATGTAAACTAAAGCAAAAAATGTATAGTTCAATTTACAGGAATTAGACTCTAATCGGTGTTCCATATCCTTTCTACGACATAATGTAAGATCCTCGCTATGGATTATGAGGCAAATAAAAGACAATGGAATTCATTTACAAAGAGAGAGAAAGTTTGATGGAGGAAAGAATGAAAGATTCGGAAATAAGATCCACGCTCTGGACATCGGACGCCGTCATAATTGCCTAAGGCCATCTCCAGAATTTATTTCCTCCGAAGTTTTCCTTATTTCCCGGGGATTTCTTGGTGACGTTATCTCAGCCTGGAAATTCCCTCGAACTGGTCTGGATGTTCCGACCACACATAGTATATAGTCTGAAATAAGAATATAAACAAAAGCAATGTTTTTCCTTATTCGTGCAAAGCACAAGCTTTCGAATCTTTATAATCCTTTCACAAGCATAGCTATGCCTCTCTCTTTCTGTGAAAGGATTATAACGATCCGAAAGCTTGTGCTTTGCACGAATAAGGAATGGCATTGCTACTGTTTCTATATAGTCTGTTTGTATCTATAAAGTTTCACATCAACAGAAATCAAACACCTTATTTAAGTCAGAGTTGGACTTATGAAAATAGCTCAGCTTAAAATCATACGAAACGTTGTAAAAGTTTACATACTCGTAAATTTAAAAGCTATTGAAAAGTAGAATTAAAAGTATCATTATCCATTTTTGACTGCAGAATTCTACATGTAAAGTTGGATAGAAGCACCATATCTCTCATATAGAAATTCCAGCAAGCCAACAACTGGAAATAACCAAGGACATGTATAGTGGCAATAATATAGTTAAATCATCAATACACCATCCTTTTCAACACTTATACCTATAGATAATAAAAATTAGCCAATAACAAACAACTTTAAATGTATATATTTTAAAATTATTATGATATTTATCAATAATTTCCTATTATTTATAATACTACTTAGTTCACTGAAATTTACCTTCTTAAAGCTCTCAAAATGACTTTATATAATTCGGAAACTAATAGTTTTAAAAACAATTATCATAAAGAAAGTTGCAATAAGAAATTATCATAAGAAGGCAAATATATATTTTTATTCAATCCAATATATGCATTTATTATCTAAATATTTAAATTCGTTTTCTATTTTTTCAGAATTATGCATATGCCTGGGTATATTATTGTGTTAGATATCTAACTTTCACACAAAAAAAAAACTTAAGTTTCACCTCTTTATATACCTATATTGAATATATTTAACTTTCTATATAACCAAATTGAAAGGACTGATATACATTTTCGGTATTCGCCGCTAGGAGGCTGATCCGACCGGCTGCGTGTTGCCTTAGCTCCGGTAAATATTTGTTTTGAAAATTGTTTATATCTTAGTTATTATATATTGACCTAAAAATATTTTCTTCTTGCTTTTTGATTTCTCAAATTCGATCTTCTAAATAATACTATATATATTTATTGAAAAGTAAAATAAAGTTAACGGTGAAACAAAATGAGATTAATTGCAAAAATTGCATATTTGATGATTGTTTTATACATGGTGATTTGCATAACAAGGCCAATAGAGCTTACGGTAAAATTTGCCGATTTTAAGACTAAACTCAATAAGATGAAATATTACAGGGATAGGGATGGTGTAACTTTGAAGCACTGTTCGATGGCTTACTGGCTAAAAGTGATCACGGCCTTATTGATAATTGGATGTATAGAACTAAATCCAGGGCCTAAAAGACAGGCCACATTGACAAATATACATCACTCAACTCCAGACCAGGCCACATTGACAAATATACCTCACTCAACTCCAGACCAGGCACCAATGGACGATTTAAAGCTACTGATAATTAACCTTTCGGCTGAAGTGAACAGATTGGGAGAGAAAATGGATGCAAGGTTGCTTAATATTGAGCAGAAGATGGAGGTTTGGGAGCGAAGAATGACGGGAATTGAAACATCTATGGCCTCGTGCACAGATGCACTGGCGACTAACACGAGGTTAATTTCTCACAATACCCTAAAAATAAGGAATCTGGAAGAACGCGCGGAGGCTTTGGAGAGACGAGCCCGAGAAAACAACTTAATAATATACGGCATTGAATCAGCAGAGACTGACAGTCGGGAACTGCTGCTACAAAAGGTCAAGAAGTTAATGGCGGAAGATATGCAGATTACCGATGATGTGGTAATTGCCGAATGTCATCGCCTGGGCAGGGGACCAAAGGCGCCTATTCTGATCGAGGTTCCTGATCACGAGTCCAGAATAAGTCTCCTAAAGAACTCATTCAAACTTCGAATGCTCAATATTTTTATGAGCAGGGATTACAGCCCCCAGATTAGAGAGCAGAGAAAAATCTTGATAGAAAAGAGAAAGGAACTTTACAAGAAAGGTATAGGATCGAAGTTGAGGGATAATAAACTTCTCCTAAACGGCATCAACTACATGGTAGTGGAGGGACAGGTGATGAATGCCAAAGGAGAACTAATATAGCTAGAGGCACACCAGCGGATCTCTGTAAATAGATGTAAATACTCAGGTAATAAAATACATACAAATGAAGATGTACAATCTAGAAACAAATCTCAACTCACAGAAACTCCTCATACTTCACATAGCAAGACTCATACTATTAAAGAAAGTCAACTTAAGGGCACAAATCTGAAACATAATAAAATTAAGATAAAAAAAATAAAACCAATGGTTGACATAGCTAAAAACGAACGATTCATGTATTGGAATATAAACGGTTTTTTTAGGATAAATTCTCTCTTTCCACTGTTCGAATATTTGAAACAATTTGAGATGTTCGCGCTTACAGAAACTTGGTGCCACTTCAATATCGACTTGAACCTGGCGAACTTCGGAATGTACCAATCACCTGCTGTAAAGTCATCAGATAGAGGGAGAGGCTCCGGAGGGATAATTCTCGGCATAAATAAACAACTACAGCCCCAAATTGACAATGTTGAAATCGAAACCTCTTGGATTGCAGTCACACTCAATCCAAGTTTAGACAATGACTCACCAGCGATCTGCGTAATATTCGTATATCTACCCCCAAACGATACGCATGCTACAAAACTTGGACGACTATTTCATTTGATGGAAAATAAGATATATAACGGGTTTGAAATAATACTGGTCGGCGACCTGAATGTCCGTATTGGCAATCTGGGGGGTTACCATAATTTGATAAATACTTCAAATCTTTTTTCAACCACCCGAAATTCCTGTGACCTAACAAAATCTGCCAAAGCGGAAATATTTATTGACTTTCTTGATAAAAATCACTTAACTATAATAAATGGTAGATCCATTAATGATAAAAGTGGTAAATTTACATTCATCTCCGGAAGAGGCTCTTCTGTGTTAGATCTGGCGATTGTCTCACCTGCGGTGCTTGAACACATTGCAGATTTTGAAATTGGTTGTATGCCATATTCGGATCACTTACCAATAATTTTAAAGTTTATCGGCCCTAATAATAAAACTGAAAATTGTTACATGGAGCCTAAGGCCAAAATTAAATTTTCCTGGTCAGTAGATAAAATCCCAACATATATAGAAACTTTAAAAGAATTAACTCCCGAACATCCAGCGGACTCCACAATTGATACTCAGGCTGAGGATTTTACTGGTTTAATTCAAACAGCAATGTTATGCTCGGGGACGCGGATGGAGGCAAAAACAAAAAATATAAAATCTAAGCCATGGTTCGACAAAGACTGTTATTTGGCTAAAAAGGAAATGAAACAAAATCTAAAATTATACGTAAAACATAATATCTCGGCCGATAAAATTGCATACTTGTCGAGTAAGAAGAAATATTCAGCTATCCTAAAGCTCAAAAAAAGGGAATATACTGACAAAATTCAAGTTATCCTCAGTAATGTAAAAGATCCTTCCCAATTTTGGAAGACTATTAATTCACTTAAATATAGGAATAACCTACAAGGTGAAATTTCTACTGCAGACTGGCAAGTCTTCTACCGGGAGTTACTTGGTTCAAATTTAACAAAAGTTGTACAGTTACCACTTGAGATATTGGACATTGACCCCGAATTAGATTGTGAAATATCTCTAACTGAGGTCACCAAGGAAATTTCCAAATTGGGTAAAAATAAGGCTACAGGACTTGATGAAATTCCTAACGAAGCGATTAAATATTTGTTAGAAGAACATACAATTTATCTCAGGAACTTATTTAATAAAATCTTAGGGACATCCCAAGTTCCTCAACAATGGACAAAAACGATAATCCACCCAATATTTAAAAATGGAGATCCGGACAACCCGTCAAATTACAGAGGAATATCCCTGATTTCTAACCTATCGAAATTATTTACATCTATCTTGAAGACAAGATTGAATGATTGGATGGAGAGAAAGTCAATTTTGGCAGAAAATCAGGCTGGTTTTAGAAAAGGCTACTCTTGTCAGGACCACATTTTCACGCTCGTATCATTAATTCAAATGACCCTTAGCCGTAGAAGGGGAAAGTTATATGCCTTCTTCATTGACCTAAGGAAGGCCTTTGATACCGTGCCGCATCATCTACTTTGGAAAAAATTAGCATTAAATGGTCTGAGTTGCCGATTTATTAAACTAATTAAGAACTATTATACCCAAATGACGGCAACAGTCAGATGGCGGGGTTCCTTCACGGAGGCTATCAAAATACAAGCGGGAGTATTGCAGGGGGAGCCGTTGTCACCTTATTTATTCATTCTCTTCCTAAACGATCTGGTACACCTGTTCGATGAATCAGAATTGCCAGGCATAAATCTTGAGAATTATGGAACTATACACCTTTTACTGTATGCAGACGACATAGTGATCTTAGGAGAATCGAAAATAAATTTGCAATTGAAGATTAACTTACTTAAAAAGTACTTAGAAGAGAACTGCCTAACGTTAAACCAAAATAAATCTAAAATAATGGTGTTTAGAAACGGTGGAAGAACAGCTCGTTCCGAGACATGGTTTTGGGGTCAGCAACCCCTGACAATAGTAGCTAAGTATACATATCTGGGTTACCCTCTGACTACAAAAATCTCGACCCAATATGCTTCCCAATACTTTAGAAACAAAGCACTGAATGCAATTAATGCACTTTGGAGAATCCTTACAAAGGCGCGAATAAAGTCCTTTACCTCAGTGATGAAACTTCTTGACACTATTGTTCTTCCTACTTTACTATATGCGGCACCAATGTGGGCAATCAACCAGCTGAAGACAGTCAATAATACCCAAGATACATTTCTTCGTCGTCTCTTAGACTTACCAAACTTCACACCAGGATATGTCCTCAGAAGAGAATGTGGAAGAATATCAACTGAACTTAATGCTGTAAAACTCACATTAAAGTTTTGGGTCAGGATTTTAAAAATGGAGACGAGCAGATTACCACATGCTTGCTTAAATTATCTCTGGAAAGTCACCGCGATAAAGGAAATAGAAAACAGCTTTACTCAAAATTTAATAAAAATTCTAGACTCCAAGGGATATTCCTTTCTGAAGGGCTGCGAAGACTACTTAGCCATACAGAAAGAATTGCCAGGCATAATTAGAACTACCACAGACCAACTAATTCAAAACGATCAGATGAAAATCACTGATTCAACCCACTTTGCTCACTACAAATTTTTGAGTGAATCATTCATGACAGAGGAGTACCTACGATTAAATATCTCGCTTCCCAACAAAAGACTAGTTGCACAACATAGAGTTTTATGGCAATTTTTCAGGGAAGAAAGAAAAGACTTCTGGAAAGAAAATGGCCGGAACTGTTTACTTTGTAAGGATCTCATGGATGATAATTTGGTTCACTATTTCTTCCAATGCCCTCTCTTAACAGAAAAACGTACTGAAACTTTCCCAAGCCCTACCTCTGGTCAATTTAGATACCATAGCATATGTCAACTTCTCTCTTCAGATCTGAATGATAAATTACTGATTGAAAAATACTTTAAGTTCTGTACAGAAGCTGGGCGCATGAGAAAGAATGCAGGGCAAAGGATACTGGAGGATGATCCATCTGTAAATAGGTAACAAACCTTATTTTTGTTGTAAATGTTTCCTCTTCCCTCTCCTCTTGTTGATGTGTAAATACGGCGAATCCTGTATGGGGCGGAATGCCCTAAATAAAGGCTTTTGTTGTTGATATACATTTTCGGTATAGGGAGCTTCTTTGCTCGTATTTGAATTGTGTATAAGGTGGTTGAGATAAGACGAGAGGATTTGTTAGAAATGAAGAGAGTTCGTCAAATATTTACTCGCTAAGCGCGGTCCAAATTGAACAATGGATGAACAAACTGTTGTTTCCGCTGTACTGACCAGCCAGGGTTACTGTAGTTGCCCATTTAGTGAATATTTATCAGGATTTGTTCAATATGACTCTGTTATTTGTGATGTTTGTTATTGAATTAATTAATTTTGACTAGGAGAGGAGAGAAAGGGTTTTAAGAACACGGATCTTTAGCTATCGATTTATTCAACTTTTATTTTTTAACTCGCTACATCTCTGTTATTCTCACTTTATACTCTCTAACCTGGCATTACACTAACCTTAATTGTAGTATCAATGATAAATTATTTCACCAATATGTATATGGTATTTGGCAGATTGTCAAGATTCCATTAGATCCCGCGTGGATCTCATGGAATAAAATCCGCCCTAGGCTGACGAGGGCCATTAGCCCGAAACCATGGTCTCTAGGTGGACGCTTATCAGTTTGCCAAAGCTGGTGTTGTGGCTTTGTCACCGACCCGAGGCCGCTAGTTTGCCGCGACGGTCAATAGATGGCGTCTAGTTTTGACATATATTTTGACGGGAGAGGCGACCTTTGTCTCTATATATGGTAATTTACACCAACAACCTCATATTGTATATATAAAATAACAAGATTTTCATGTTGTATAAAAAGCACTTCTGTAAATAATTACACGCATGATTGACATATGTCATTATATCATCATATGTAAAGTACTTTGTACAAACTGAGGATGAATAAATAAAACTCTGTAATAGATTAAGAGCTGAACTAAAGCACAAATATCAAGATGTAGAAATCTTCCAACTTTAAGATCGAGGCCTAGAAGATGAGGAGTTATCCGAGTGTACAATGACATCTCTTCCTATCCATGCCCTTATTGTATCCCCTGAAACCCAGTACTTCCTCTTGGCAAAGATATATAAGACCTCCGCCCTAGCCGAAAATATACAGTCACTTCACCATCAGCGGGAGCCCTCGTCACTTCATCTTTTGATGCTCGACCATGACGTAGACCAGTAAGAAACCTCTTCTCAATTCTCTACATCTTGCAGCTAGCTCAATTCTTATCTGTTCACGGAACTTTCCTAGTACCAATGTGTCCCTTCGTTTATTGTGTGAAATTCCCAAGTCTTCCACTTTGCCTCGACCACGACTACCTGTACTCTGTGAGAAGTGTTAAAGGTCTTCCAAGGTGCAGAGAGGTACTGAAAAACTCTCCACACCCTGACTGTCCCTCTCGGTTACTACAGGTTTGACCCTCTCGGTTACCACATAAAGTGAGAGACCCTCAGGAACACATACGACAACGAGAATCGACAGGATCTCACACCACATACACTCCAATAATATTTATCTTATCTTGAAGTTAGCATTCATTGTTCTTAAAATTCCTTAATTAATAATTAAGTCCTTAGACAGACATGGTAACACATAATCAAGTCCTGGATCGATAGGGTACAGAACGCCATCTGATAAAGTAAATAAAACAAGGAAAACTGACGTTTGCTGAACATGAGATGCGTGGTTGGACTATTACATCAAATGTGAATAATGAACCAAATAACACAATTCACACAATTTGATGGGCACAGGGGAATGCGTTTCTTTATTCTATGACATATTTATTCTGAAATCAAAGAATTTCTATAAAATATCTACAGTAGGGTTGAATTTAAGACTTATAGAAAGAGTATTATCATAAAGATAGAAGCTGCCTGGCCGGAATTCATAGTTCTTCAAACTAAAGACACTTCAGTCAGTAAATCTTTTTTATTGTATCGACATTTCGAAAAGAATATTTTATCTTCGTCAGGAGCGAACAAAAATTAAAACATTTGGGAAAGCGTTGAAATTTATTCTAAGGTTACAAGGGTGTTCTCACGCGATATTTGTTTGCTCCTGAAAAAGACAAAAGATTTTTGTCGTAAGGTCGAGGTAATAAAAAGATTTACTCGCCGAAGTATATTTAATTTTGAGAAAGAGTATTATTGGAGAAAATAAAATTACCAATATTGATAAGATGGGAACTATATATATTGACTATACAGATCCTGAAAAAGAATTAGAATTTTGTAAAAATTAATCTGGAAAAGAGAGAGAGAGATCTCCAGGTTTAGTTAATATTTTTTCTTATTAATTTCTATTCAACCGAAATTTAGAATAAAAATTTGTTAAAATTCAATTTCCTTTTTAATTTATAAATGGCTTAAAGAAATCAGATTTACTTATTCAATTTATACTAGAAGGCATTTCATGTGCAAGTAAGAAAAGTGGGTTATCTGAAATCAATATAGTTAGTTTAATTAAATACGCCTTTACCTGGGAAAAATTTATCCTCTCTTATTCATCCAGTATATTTGGATTTTAAGGAATTTGGAGTGACGAATGCGAGTCAATCTGAGGTAGATCTTCAATACCACATACATAGAGACCCTAGTACAATTATAGTAACCACAAAGGAATAACGCGCCATCTATATATATAAAATGAAAGGATTTAAAAGCACGAGTGTTTCTTTTATACATAATACAAACTTCTACTATCCTTACTGCGATGAAAAATATATTGGGAGGGTTTGGCACATCAGTGGTGAACCCTCCCAGCGGTTTCACCAATATATTTTTTTGCCGTCCTATAAGCTTATGTCCATAGTTTTCTTGAAACCCATTTCTGAGATTCCATCCTCAGTGCTGTGTATATAAACAGAATCGTCCAATACAGTATTAGAGCTCTGAGAAGCGGTCTGGTGGATTAAATTGGCGAAACCGCTGGGAGGGTTCTCCACTGATGAGCCAAGCCCTCCCAATATATTTTTTTCATCGCAGTAAAGAAAGTAGAAGTTTGTTTTATGTATAAAAGAAACATTCGTGCTTTTAAATCCTTTCATTTTATATGTACAATCATAGTAACCTTAATAAACCACAATAAAGTAAACAACAATAGTAACTCTAGTACCTGGTATAAGTTCGAACCAAGACTGTGAGATTTAACTGACCACTAACAGCGATAATAGATTACCAATATCTTTGAGCATTTTTCATCTTCTAAAGACCATCGCATTTAATGTCTAGAAATCTGGAATATATAAGAAGGATATCTTAATTAGACGGAACGTATGGTAAAACATGTTTAGAATTGTTTTATTTTTTGCTTATCTCTAGTACACGTGGTACAGGTCATGATAATCATGGTGGGTAGAAGTAGGCGACTGCTTTTACTGTAAATGCACCACATGCCTACACATGTGAAAATCAGTTCGACTTTGCACTTACAAATGTGGCAGAGACCCGTTTGGTTACTTGCACTCGCTGGTGGGGTTGGACTTTTGTAAGAATCGGGGGCCATTGGAGCATTTATTTTTAAACAGAAAAAAAGTGCCCAATGTGGGAATCGAACCCGGGTCGTAGTGGTCGAAAACCAACGGTTTAGACTATCCTTCCACCGACCCCTTGTTTGGAATTGTTATGTAATTAAAGTAAGTAAGAAGGTTGATACCGTAACCAATTTAATTTTACATATTATTTATTATTAATAGCAATTATACAGAACAAATCTTGGTATATAGGTTTAAATGAAAACTACAAAAAAAAAATGAATATTATTATTAACATACAAGTTCCTTTTCAAACACGAGCTCATCTATAGCCATTGTTACTCTGTGTAATATTCTAACAGGAATATATTTTGGAGACAGTCTCCTTAATGAACTAACCTAGGGAAATGCAAATATGCAGTACATGTAATCTGAAGATCCCCATAAATAGTCTATTTGTAAGAATAAAACAGAGGTTGGATCTCAGAAAGTATGTTTAATTATCAAAAAGATTATATTTAGATGACAAACATAAGAGAGTTAAAAGAAGGTAAGCCCAGTGAGTCAACAAGCAAAACTGAAACCTATATACAGTTACGTAATGTCTGGGGGAAGTGGCCGTTGCTAAGCGACAGCCGAGGTGCGAGTCACTTTTCAACACTCCCACCTGACGAGCACTCCGTTGTTTCAAACAGTCCAAGTTGGCTCCTTAGTCTTCTATACCTTTCTGGAGGTAGAGCTTTCGTAAATATGTCTGCAGCTTGATCATTGGAGCAGACATAAAGAAGGTCAATTGCATGTTTTTGACTGCACCAAGAAATAGGTCCATTATTCAACATGAACACATATCCGGTGGTTGATTTTCTTGTGTCTAGGTCTCCAGCAAAATCAGCATCGGAAAAACCTATCAGAGATGTAGTGCAGGAACTCCCACCAAAACAAATACCGATGTTTTTCGTAGCTTTTAAGTATCCAAATATTTTCTTTACTGCGGTCCAATGTGAAGGTCCTGGGTTGTTCATAAATTGGCTAACCCTGCTGACTGCGTAGGCAATATCAGGTCTAGTTCCAGTCATGAGGTACATTAAACTACCAATTGTCTGTCTGTATGGAATCTTGTTCATTTCTTCAATTTCCTGATCATCCTTTGGGCACATCTCTTTTGTTAGTTTTGAGTAAGGATCAGAAGGTACAGATTGTAACTTAATATCAAGACGGTTGTAATGTTCAAGTGTTCTTTCAATGTATGAGGCTTGATGCAGAAATAACATTTTAGTTGTTCTATCTCGATATATTTGTAGGCCAAGGAAATAATCGGCAGTAAAAGTTTTTATTTCAAAATTGGAATTTAAGTACTGTACTATATCATCTAAATGTTGTTTATTTACACTGCAGATTAAGCAATCATCTACATATATTGCAAGTAATATGTAAGCCTGTTTACATTTCATTGTATAGACACATGAATCTGATATGCTAGGTTTGAGATCAAACTTAATTAAAAACTCATGAAATTTCTTGTTCCACATTCTGGGGGATTGCTTAAGACCATAGATGCTTTTCTGAAGAGAGCAAACATGATTTGGAAAATCTGGGTTTTCATAACCTTGGGGTTGTTCCATGTAAAGTTCTTCTTCCAAATCACCATTCAAGAAGGCAGATTTTACATCTAACTGAATCATTTCCATATCAAGTGATGCACAAAGTGATAAGATTGTTCTAATTGAATCGAATTTTACTACTGGAGAAAAAGTTTCACCATAATCAAGTCCTGGTTTTTGTGAATAACCTTTCGCAACTAGTCTAGCCTTAAACATTTTATTTGATCCATCTGCATTTTGCTTTATTTTGTATACCCACTTGCATGCAATAGCTTTTCTGTCTGATGGTAGTGTCACATACGTCCATGTTTGATTTTTCATCAAGGAATTGAATTCATCGTCCATAGCTAGTTTCCACTGTTTTGAGTTTTGTCCTACAATTGCATCTTCATAGTTCAATGGTTCTTGGTCATGGACATAACAAGCATATGAAATAGCTCTTGTACAGCTGGTTGATGTTTGTTCATTTTCTCTGATTCTATTCCTGAGAGGGTATCGACATGATTCTTCTGGTTTGGAACTGGTATTTGTGTTATCAACACTTTCTTCACTGTATATAGTTACCTGCTCTTGTTGGTTATCCTGAATATTTTCTGATGTATTAGCTTCAGTAAATATTACATCTCTGCTTATGATAATTTTTCTAGCAATAGGATCCCACATTCTATAATTTTTGTTAGTTTCAGTATATCCAACAAAAAATGTACGAATACTCTTTTTGTCTAATTTCTTTCTGTTATCTTTTGGTATATGCACATAAGCGTTACATCCAAAAGTTTTCAAATGTAAGATGGAGGGTTTTCTCTTGTACCATATTTCATAAGGTGTAGAATTTCCCAATACTTTAGTAGTACATCTATTTAAGAGATAGACTGCTGTGTTTACGGCTTCAGCCCACAGTTCAAGCGGCATTTTTCTTCCATGTAACAAGCATCTAGCTGATTCAACTATTGTTCTGTTATCTCTTTCAGCAATTCCATTCTGTTCTGGGGTATATGGAGCAGTGAGTTCATGAACAATTCCTAGAGATTTTAGATAATCAGAAAAATTCTTATTTAAGAATTCTGTGCCATTATCTGTTCTGAATCTTTTTATTTTATTTCCAGTTTCAGTCCTAACTCTTTTTACAAATTCTTTAAATTTCTCAAGAACATCTGATTTATGCCTAATGAAGTAGGCCACTCTAAATCTTGAAAAATCATCCTTGAATGATACAAAATATAATGATCCACCTGGTGATCTTTTACTCATTGGTCCACAAACATCTGAATAGATCAGCTCTCCTGGATAGGTCGAATTTGGACTTGTTGACGCGTGAAAATCCTTTCTATTTTGTTTTCCATAGATGCATGCTTCACATAGTAAAGAATCAGGCTTTTCTCTAATTTTAATGTCTTCTTCAAAAACATTATTTTCAAACATTTGGGTTAATTTTATAGGATTTACATGACCCATTCTTTGATGCCATATATCTAGACTTAACTGAGCAACATGAGTTTGTGAAGATTGTTTTGCTTTAATAAAAATTCTATAAAGATTTGAATTGTCCTTTATTCCAGTAACTAGCACTTTCGAATTTTTAGTCAATTTTATCTGATTTCCTTTACAAATGAGCGTCAAACCATGTTTTGTTGCAGTAGATATTGAGAAAAGATTAGTCTCCAATTCAGGTACATAGAGAACATCCAAAAGAGTTGCATTAATTTTCTGACTATCAACATAAGAGAGAATATCAATATTTCCCTTACCTTTTGCATATATCTTCTTTCCATCTCCAAGGCACACAGGATGAACACCTTCTGGTATTTCTTCGAACGTAGAGAACCATTCTCTTCTGAAAGTCATGTGATCCGTTGCTCCAGAATCTGCAATCCAGGAATCCTTTGTTTCAGCGAGGAAGGCACTTGTCTCAGCTGAAAAAGCACAGCTATCATCTCTGGATGAAGAACTTGGCTGTTGTCCTTTTTGTTCTTCCTTTCTTTTATAGCATTCTTTCCACCAATGTCCTTTCTTCTTGCAATATCCACAGTGTGTGTTCTTCTTTTTATCTTTAATGGATTGTTGATGCTGCTGTTGTTTGTTGGAAGCTGTTGAATTTCTGTTGAACTTTGAAAAAGTCATCAAGGCATTATCTGGTTTAGAATTTCCTGAAGAATCCCAATGATCCTGTAAGCTTTCTTCTTTCAGTAATCTTGCCGTCAAGTTTTCTAGTGTCTTTTCTTCTGATGAAACTGAATCCCATGCTGTTATGAAATTCTTGTATTTATCAGGCAAGCTGCAAATTATCTTTGTAATTAGGGCAACATCAGAGATTGGCTCACCTAGATCTTTCATTTGTTGTGCCAGAGTTTCAACTTTGGAAATATGAGTAGCAATGTTATCATTTGGATTCATTTTATATTCGAAAAATCTTTGTTGCAGCAAATTTTTGTTTGTTTCAGATTTCAGTTCATATATTGTTGATAATTTCTTCCACATTTCTGCTGAAGTCTGGCAATTAACAAGCTGTTGAAGATATTTAAACTCTAGAGCAGTAGTGATCAGCATTTTGGATTTTGCATCTTTCTTTTTCCAGTTAGAGAATTTTGCAATATCCTCTATTTCAGGTTTTACCTCAGAGCCATCAGTTATACTGAGAAGATCTTTTGCTTCTAGAATAATCTTCATTTGAAATTTCCATAGATGAAAATTATCGCCGTTGAATTTTTGAATTTGTGGAAGTTCAGTTGTCATCTTGAGCAAGCAAACGAATTTCAGCTTAGATAAACAAAAATATTTGATACCAACCAAGCTCTGCTGCCATGTAAGAATAAAACAGAGGTTGGATCTCAGAAAGTATGTTTAATTATCAAAAAGATTATATTTAGATGACAAACATAAGAGAGTTAAAAGAAGGTAAGCCCAGTGAGTCAACAAGCAAAACTGAAACCTATATACAGTTACGTAATGTCTGGGGGAAGTGGCCGTTGCTAAGCGACAGCCGAGGTGCGAGTCACTTTTCAACACTATTATATAACCTTGCTGAATATGCGCTTTGAAGAATGAAGGAAAGGTTAAAGCAAGGAAAGCTTTGTTCGATAATTTTATATGAAGAAAATTGCACAGGGCAAATTGAAATGGCGATTTGGTCTACTAACCTCTATATCAAATATGGCCCTACTTCATGATATTTTAACCTGTTAGGTTTATATTCTAAAATATTTTCAAGATGGAATGAATTTTTCAGTTTTATCTAGAAACTATTCTTCTTCTCTCTTCTTTCTTATCTCCACTCAATTATATCAAGGTATCAAGCTTGTAAAGCTTGTTGATGGTGTCTGCCGGGGAAGAGTAGAGCTCATCAATGGATGAGTCAATACAGTCAATAATGTGTTCTAGCAACTATTAAATCTAAAAATGATTATTTTATCTTGAAAGTTCCATAAGAGCGACATTTGTTAAGAAATGAAAAGAATTAAAGCCTAAGCGGATATGTATAGTCAAAATATGAAGAAACGTACCCACAAAGCTCAAGAAGACTTCTGGAATTGATTTACAGAAGAAGTAAAATCCTTAACAACGATAACAATCAACACGTCTCAATGATCTCATGAAAGATTGCATGAGTTTAAACTTTAAATCCTTTATCATTCAGCTTCCTACACTTCACCCATCGACTACCACTTCTCGGGCAAAGTATTCTTAGAAATCAAGGTGGAGTTCAATGATCTCATCCCCTACAGTAAAGGTGAAAGGTAAAGATTCAAATTATTTCCATTAATAAGTGTTCGTAGGTCACTATTTTTACACGGATCCAATATTGGACTATTCAAGATTCTCAAGTTCAAAATAAAACTTTGATACACCTAAACTGAAATATATACATGTAGAATTTATTATTTTAATCCATATTTGAAAATAAAAGTTATTTTCCTTGACTCTACTAAAGAATAATAATATTTCGGTTTTTTTTTTTTGGCAGGTTAGGCAAATTCATTTCAGTGTTTCGGGCTTTATCTATTTCATTACACGAGCGATTTCGTGACGCCCTGAAGGAGATATTTTGATAATGGTTGACTCTAAAAAACGAGGTTTATAACTGTTAGCACAGAGTTAAAGTGAAAACAATATAAAGTAATGGCGCGTTATTGCTCATTGTTAATTTATGTCTAACTGACCTTGTCTTTATTGTTTGCGGAAGAGCATTGCTCGATGCAAATATTCGAATGTAATTCTACTGTCCTATAAGCTTATGTCCATATTTTCTTTAAAACCATTTCTGAGATTCCACCCTTCAGTGCTGCGTATATAAGCAAAATCGTCCAATACAGTATTAGAGCTCTGAGAAGCGGTCTGGTGGATTAAATTGGCGAAACCGCTGAGAGGGTTCACGACTGATGAGCCAAGCCCTCCCAATACATATTTTTTCATCGCAGTAAGGGCAGTAGAAGTTTGTATTATGTATAAAAGAAACATTCGTGCTTTTAAATTCTTTCATTTTATATGTATAGATGGCGCGTTATTGCTATGAGGTTTATAATTGTTAGCACATAGTTAAATTGAAAAAAATATAAAGTAACCCTTAATAAACTAAAACCTCATACCGAATAATATTTTACCATTAATAATATACATATTGATACTGAAACAACAACATTTCCATCAGTAAAAGTACTTGGTTTATTCAACTTCGCTAGAGTTCCAATGGGAATACTTAGGAAGGAACGATCTCTATATATGAATGCGTCTATGTATGAATATACACATATGTGTATATATTAAAAATAAAGAAGGCATCTACTGATCAAGTGCACATGTGTTGATTGTTATCGTTATGAAAGATATTACTTCTTCTGTAAATCAATTCCGGCAGTCTTATTGAGCTTTGTGGGTGCGTTTCTTCATATTTTGACTATACATATCCGCTTTGGCTTTTGTTCTTATCATTTATTATCAAATGTTGCTCTTATGGTACTTGCAAGACCATATATTCATTTTTAGCTTTAATAGTTGCTCTAGATAAAACCGAAATATTCATTTCATCTTAAAATACATGAGCAAATATATATATATATGACATAATAAAAATATGATTTTTATTATTCATTAATATAATTATAATTTAAATAATCATAGAATTAACACAGAGTTAATTTTTTAAATTCCTTAACAAAAGGAGTACAACCCAAGATGTTTTTTGTATATACTTAGAATATATTTATTAAATTGTATGTATGCAAACTGTTTTGTTCTTAAAATATAATCATTAAAAAAAAATACAATTTTGGATATAAAAGTTATCATTTCACTTCAATCCACGACTGCATGAAAGAATTGGTAACGTAACTAAAATACATCTTTTTCAGAGGTGTTTTGATATCTGGAAAAAAATATGGAACAAGTGTATAGATAGTGACGGTTATCATTTTGAGAAATTTTAAATAAAACTTTATTATACTTTTGTATTTCTTTAAATATTTAACATTCCTGGAAATTATTGATCACACTATGTATAATCTAATGTTGTTTCCTGATGGCCGGCTCAAATCGTTTTTGTATATTATGTAAATAAGTTTATTTTTTTATTCTTACGCCTTAAGACAGGCATTACCTTTATAAAATTATGTTTTTTTGTATATTCCTTTAGCTCAATTAAAGCAATTTCTGATCAAAACTATTTTTATTATTATACTTTCAAGATTTTTGCCACGACTGCATTACCAATATCATTTAGTATTAAAAAGAACCAGCAAATAATTCCATATCATAATCCTCAAGATAAACAAAATCAGCAGAAAATCTTATTTCCTAATATATATATATAGTCATTGTATATATTATCAATATTATCTCTTCGTAAAATTATACAAGGTCATGGAGACTATATTCATTGATCAAATTCACAATCTTGGTAGCACCGCCCTTGCTGGTCCCAAGCCCGGATGAAAAAGGAGGAGGTGGAGCAGTAACAAGCTCACTAAAAAACCGCGGCTCAGATGGCCCGGCTGATAATTACCTGTAAGGGCTCCTAATCCAGGATGAGCAGTGTTTGTACTCCATGTTAGGAGCAGCTGCACATGGCGTCTGTTCCTCATGTCAGAGGCGGCCATTTCTTTTGGAGCTAAGTTGGCCTGCCACTGAGTAGTGCTCCCAGTCTTAATGACAAAGGCAGATGCATTCTACTTCACCCAGTCATGATGGTTGTCAAATCTCAAGCTTTACAAGCTTGATACCCTGATATGATTGAGTGGAGATAAGAAAGAAGAAGAAGAAGACAATCTTGGTAGGGTTGGAATACAGGTCCTGTCTTGAGGATCCCATGCATTCCAAGAAACAAAATTAAAAAAAGAATATTTAAAAGAGAGAGAAGTAGTCGACAAATGAACGTCATCTTTTAAGACAATATATGCAAATAGATTCAGCTGAATTAGAACACCCGGAAGCGAGAAATAACCGCTGTATAAACAGTAGGAATTTAAATTGAACATTTGTCTGATACCTTCAACAATGATTATCATATCAATAAATAACAATTTACATATACTATTTACATATATTTACATAAATTTTATTTAATAGAAAAACACAATTTATTATTTTCACAAAATGTTATTACCACTATGATAAATTAACAATATTATTTTTCTACACAGAATTTAAAAATGGGAAAACAAATGGAATCGGGGCAAATATTTTGTCGAATTGTTAAGTTATTTTGTCTGCCTCTGTTTTAATTATCTTTCAGGACAACTGTTGCCAATTAATTGAATAAATTACTCTATTTGTTTGACATCGAAATTTAAATTTTAAACTATGTTGCTCCCTCATTTTCTATGTGTTTAACTCAGAGGTAATAATATTAAAATATACAAGTATCAGAGTAATCAATTCTTAATTCTGTCACCGTTTGCTTTTGTGAATGGAATAAATACCGAAATATGGCCATTTCTTATAAGCATCGGTATTTCAGTGGTAAAACTCATTAAACTCATTTATATATTATACAAGAATGACATCCACGGCGCCAATTTATATTTGTAACGAATAGTATTTGAATAAAAGCATTTAATCGGGTAAAACCCGGGCGTTGCCCGGACCATTCGGCTAGTTTGATATATAAATGGTAAGCTATTTTTTTATACAGAAAGATGTACCTTCACCCACAAGTTGAAAAATAGTGGAAAATGTTTATTAGAATTAGACGAAGTTCAGTATTTTCTTGTTGTATCTGTGACGATATAGAGTATATATTTATGAAACTATATATATGTTATATAAAAATATTATTTCATTTTAAAATTAAAATTTATAGAAAAATTACTCTGTTAAATCGACTGCCAGAGGTCGTGCTTTCCCTTTATATAACCCGTTGTTCGGCTCAAACATTTTGTAAATTATGTAAAAAAATTTTAAAGAGAACAAAAGATTATTCACATAATTTACAAAGGGTTTGACCCAGCCAACGGGAAACAACAACAAAGGGTTATATAAAGGGAAAGTGCGACCTCTGGCTGTCGATTTAACAGAGTAATTTTTCTATAAATTTTAATTTTAAAATGAAATAATATTTTTATATAATTTATTATGTAAATAATATTTTGTTCTCTTTATTATTAAGCTTTAAGCCAGGCAGTACTTTTCCCAATTTATGATCAAATATTTTTAATAAGCAAAATAAAGCAATATTGACCTAAAGATTTTTTGTTATTTTACCATGACTGCAATCCCAATCATGAATTCTAATACTTGAAAACCTTAGCAAATTCAATTCTCTATATAAAAAAAATATCATTATGATATGAATGTTATGAAAAAGATGAATGAGATTTTCTGCTGATTTTAAAATTGTTGAGAATATGCTATGGTGATGCAGTCGTGGGAATAATAAAATAATTTTGATCAGAGATTTCTTTATTTGAGCTAAGGAATATATAAAAGAACATAATTTTATAAAAGTAATGCCTGGCTTAAGGCGAGTAGAATAAGGAAAACAAAAGATTATTTACATAATGTACAAAAGTTTTGAGCCGGCCATCTTAAAAAAACAACAACGAGTTTTTATAGGGGAAGAGTGACCTCTGGCGGTCGATTTATCAGAGTATTTTATCTATGAAATATATTTGAAAAACATATTGTTAGTGAAAGGCACGCCCGCGCGAGAAGAAAACAGTTTGAACGGCCTTTTCAACCACCAACATTTCTTCCGGCGGCGGTGTCGTCAAGGCGGAGCGCGTGCGCGGCGGCGGTGGTGAAGCCAAGTCGGCGCGCATGCGCGGCGGCGGCAGAGACGTTCGAATACTGACGGCCATCACGGGCTGACGTCTTTCCCATCCATCCGTTTGAATCAAACATTTTTCAACTTCCTTTTTTACTAAATATTTAATTTGTAACATTATATTAATATCTATATTTATCCTTAATAAATTAAAATACCACGGATGAATAATTGAATCATTTTTTCAATATCAAACGAACCACCCCAATATAAAGTTGATCCTCTTTAAATATTATAACCTTTGCTTGAGACCATTTTAATCCGAACGAACCTACATCATAGTGTACCAAACAAAAAGTGCACCGAACATTGTGGCGAGCCTGACTGCCAGGATTTAAGATGGACAAACTCAAGAAAGCTTGTGATCTAAGGAGTTTTGCGAAGAAAATGGAACCGGGAAAAGTGACAAGAAGGAAGATATTATCGGCAGCTCATTCATTGTTCGACCCGATTGGATTCACTTGCCCGTTCACAATCATTCCTAAGATGTTACTTCAAGAAAAATGTTTGATTCAAAAGGCTGGATGGGAAACAGACATATCGGAAGACATCAGTCGAAGATTCAATGCATGGTTGAGTCAGTTAACTGAGGTGGACAAATTGAAAATTCCTCGCTGTGTTGTTCAATCTCAAGATAGAAGAACATGGACATTGCATGTTTTTATGGACAGTAGCAACGCGGCGTTTGCAGCTTGTGTCTATTTACGAAGTGGATTTCCTGGGAGTGTTCAAGTTCAATTACTCATGGCTCGTTCGAGAGTAGCTCCTATGAAGAATACCACTATACCAAGGCTAGAATTGGTTGCATGTGAAATTGGATCTAGATTGGCTGTCCACATAAAATCTATGATGGAGTTCGAAGATATACCAATTACATTGTGGACGGACTCTACTACTGCTTTAGCATGGATTAAACGTGATATGAACTGGTCAGTGTTTGTCGCTGGAAGAGTAAAGAAGATTCGACAAAATTCAAGCATAACTGATTGGAGGCACGTTCCTGGTAAAGAAAATCCTGCAGACATCCCCTCACGTGGAGCGTCAATCTCGCAATTTATTGCTACTAGAAGGTGGGAGGGACCAGTTTGGCTTAAGAAAGGTCGTCGTAAAGCCTGTAGAAGGTCGACGTAAAGCCTGTAGAAGGGCCCATGCGACACAGGTCGTCGTAAAGCCTGTAGGAGGTCGACGTAAAGCCTGTAGAAGGGCGCATGCGACACAGGTCGTCGTAAAGCCTGTAGAAGGTCGACGTAAAGCCTGTAGAAGGGCGCATGCGACACAGGTCGTCGTAAAGCCTGTAGGAGGTCGACGTAAAGCCTGTAGAAGGGCGCATGCAACACAGGTCGTCGTAAAGCCTGTAGAAGGTCGACGTAAAGCCTGTAAAAGGGCGCATGCGACACAGGTTGTTGTAAAGCCAGTAGAAGGAGGACGCAGGCCGCGAAGAAGCCAGCTGTATGTACCACCTCAAGCCAGCTGTATGTACCACCTCAAGCCAGCTGTATGTACCACCTCAAGCCAGCTGTATGTACCACCTCAAGCCAGCTGTATGTACCACATCTAGCCAGCTGGATGTACCACTGGAGTACCGCAAGATGCATGTCCCAGACGCAAGATGCATGTCCCAGACGCAAGATGCATGTTCTAGACGCGAGAGTAATATTCAATACGCAAGCCTACGTTGCAGCTCTAGCTATTTCTAGAACTCGATAATCTATAGGAAACGATCAAAAGAGAAGGATTTGATGGCCATTAAGAAAAGTGGAGGAGGTGCTACCTGGGGCCGATGGACAAGTTCGAGTCGCAAGAGTGAAAACATCATCGGGAGTTTTTCTTCGTCCAGTACAGCGACTTTTTCCATTAGAAATAAAACAAATTTAGATTGGCCTCTACTATAGCCAAGAAAATATAGTATTAGAATTTAATTTTATCAATTAAATTGGTGGGAGGAATGTTAGTGAAAGGCACGCCCGCGCGAGAAGAAAAGAAAACAGTTTGAACGGCCTTTTCAACCACCAACATTTCTACCGGCGGTGGTGGTGAAGCCAAGTCGGCGCGCATGCGCGGCGGCGGCGGCAGAGACGTTCGAATACTGACGGCCATCACGGGCTGACGTCTTTCCCATCCATCCGTTTGAATCAAACATTTTTCAACTTCTTTTTTACTAAAAATTTTATTTGTAACATTATATTACTATCTATATTTATCCTTAATAAATTAAAATACCACGGATGAATAATTGAATCATTTTTTCAATATCAAACGAACCACCCCAATATAAAGTTGATCCCCTTTAAATATTATCACCTTTGCTTGAGACCATTTTAATCCAAACGAACCTACATCATAGTGTACCAATCAAAAGTGTACCGAACACATATATTTATATAACATGTATATACAGTATAATACTGTAATAATACTGAAGAAACCATCGCTAGTCAGGAGAATGTTGGAGACCTGTAGATACCTAACTTATCATCAGATGAATTAGAGTTTGTACATTTATGCACAATTACCACTCTTCACAACAATATACACGTGGTTTAATTTTGTTCCTTTTGGAGGTGAAGAATTTCTTTTGTAGGGTTTTTTATTTAGCCGAGCTTTCGGGAATTTCTGCCTTTCAAGTCTCTTCCTGGTTTCCTTAAGTTTTGTCCATGAGTGTATATATATACTCAGTAAATCCAAATGCTTAAATGCCTTACAAGTTTTCAGCACATTACGTAGATATCTAATGTTAGCTCAATCCAAACCTTGTGTCGCCCATGCACATTCAGAAATAACATGTTCCTTTTCTTTCGTAGGAACACACCTGTTTCATGCCATAACTGGTGAACATATGACACGACGTATTTCACGGTGCCGAAAAATGCTCAAAAGGTTTGATTATAGATCCTCTCAATTCACCACAATAGAATCTTAGTAGGTGATCATATTAGACTTATTTTGATGTGTCCATTAAAAACAGAACAAAGTGTGAGGCTATGAAGTTGTAATCACACCTAGGTTTGTACAAAAATACAAAATCATAAAGAAGATAGTGGTAGCTGCTTCTTTACTTTCATAGAAATTGTAGAGAGAGCGCGGAAAAACAAAAAAAAAGAGTCACTTCCAAATGGCACACGGAGGATTACCTTTCTAAACTAATTTAGGCTCTGAAATTTAAATCGATATTCAAGAGCTGACAGATGACTTTTCACTGTGACAATGGTCCAAAGTCTATTTGGACTATTTGGCACCTGCTGAGCTAAATGTTGAATTATCCTCACTATATAGGCCGGCACAGTTGAAATTTTAATAGTTTCTTAACGTATAAACTGGTAAATTTAAATAATATCACTGTAATGAGAAGACCTTCTGAGAGATTGCAATAACAAATACGCTCTGATACCTCAAAAAAGCTTGTAGAATAGGTTTAATAACAGAATTAAAAGATAAGAATTGTGTTAAAAGTGGCGGAAGGTATTTTGAAGACCTTTGAAAAATAATGTAATATTGCCAAACTTTCTGGCACCTTTTGTACAAAATGTTTACCAACCAGGTAGCCTCTATATTGTAACAAAGTATTTATTATTTTTATTAACAGAGTGGTCATTTTTATGTTTATATTTTGCTACTCTGTAAATTTCCCACGTGGCTTATCTTTTGTTTACCATTCATAGTTTGTCTTTGCCTGAAATAAATTGTTGTCTCCTCCTGAAGTTTTTGTCTTCCCTAATTTTCTACATTTCAATATAAACAACATTCAGCGTTTATTTTCCTACCTGCCATGATAGCGCAGATGCATCAATATTGTTAGTCAGCTGTGTGAAGTGACCTACCTGCAACAACACCACAATGTTGACATCCAGAATTGATATTGAGAGAATTGATAAATAGAAACACTTTGGGGAGGACAATTATATATTTCTAATAATTCTTAGCATAAGCAGAAAATGGTCGAAGTTATCTTAGAAAATGTTTTATTAAGAACAACGTTAGACATTTAAACAATGAGACTGATGTTTTTACAAAATGTGTAAATACTTAAAATGTGTTTCAAACGATTACATGACGCCAAATGTCGCCATCTTTAAGTTGGGTGATCAAATACAAGCATCTTTTCAAAATATTTTAAACAAAGAGCCCATAGTAATTTTAATTAAAACCGAAAAAAGCATTAGTAGAAAACATTTAACTTAATGAGGAAAGTTCACATGTGTATAATTATTTTATTTTAGACAAATAAATATTCAGTTGTTTTACACTTTTCTTAATTTGTAAAAAGAAAAAGGCAAGGATGTCCAATTTCTGTTGGCAACGAAAACTTGTCACAAAAGTAAAAGGGTAAGGAAAAAAGAAATTATCATTGTTTGAATATGCTTTTAGGTTAATTCAATGTTGAAAGGAAGACAATTACTTGAAATTTAGTGTGGAATTAGGCAGAAGGTTGGGGAAAAGTTGCTGCCTCCTTTTTTTCACAATTTTTGTCTAATAACCAAATCACCATCGCTTTTAGAATGGCAAAGACATCCTCTAATATAAGCTAATAAACCCAATCATTCAATGTTTCAATCATGACGCAGAAGGAAACATGGTGTTTAAGATATGACCTTTTTACTAAGCAAGAACGTGTTAAATGAAACAAGTTCCCAGATATATCAAAAGACAAGAATTCGTTACCAAATATTAAAGACAATGATGATCTTCGACAAATTGTTATTTCTATTTGCCATTTAGGATATTGTGAGCGCTTTAAAGAGGTTTTTTGAGTACGACTTTATTATCTCTAATAATATTTTGAATGTTCAATTCTCAACAAGGAAGAAACCTGGTCAATTTTGACGGGGAAAGAATTATTTATTGAACATGTTTTTGTTTTTCCTTCCAACACGAGCAGGTGTGCGCCACCCTCGTTTTTCGAAGATCTGCCACAGGTTTATACGAAGTACATATTAAATTTAAGCATTTAAACACCTCTCCAACTTTCACACAATCAATTATATTCTCGTAACTTGTTGAGTGTAATTACATATCTGTGTTTTTATTTATTATTGTTGTGTTATTGTTTTGTGTGTGTTCTATTTGTTGCGTTGTATGTCTTGATTGTTGTGTTGTTTACGCTGTATTTTCTTTCTTTTGTTGTATATTTGTGTATTATGTGCAATATTCTGTATTTTCTTTTGTGCTGTGTTGTATTCTGTATTATGTGGGATACGATATTCGTAAGAAAATATATTTATATTACGATACTCAAACAGTATTTTATATCTTTCTTAGTAGAAAAACTTTTATGGATTAAAAACAATTTCAATCCACCTTTTGTTATCTGTTTCAATTTAAAACCAAACACGATGAATACAAATTATATTTATACCAGTTTTTAGGTCCATTATTTATTACTACAAACTCAGGACACATAACTATTCAGTTTATATTCGAGAAGATGAATATTTTATAAACCAAATAAATGTCAAAAATATTCCACATCTAGAAAATATTTCAGAAGAAATACGAATTTAAATATAAACAGTATTTGCTGTTATTATTTCCGTATTAAATGGAGAATAAATCAAAAGAAAATCTCTCTGCCAGCAACAAATTAATTTGGAAGAAAGTTTCTCTTTGACGCCCATAAAACTTTCAATAGCGGCGCTGGCAAAAAATCTATTCCCTACATAATTCACTCATACATATGCACATACAAAGTAGCTTATTAAAATGCTTTTGTTTATAAACTTCTGGGGCATTAGCACGCTAGATTCCGATATAGAAATCTTATGGTTACACTGGGTTAATTTCATCAAATAAAAGACACTTCGGCCATTAAATATTTTAATTAAAATTAAATAAAATCTTTTATTTGAATAAATATGAATGGCAGCCAGGCAGCCTCCATCTTTACTGGGTTAATTGTTATATAACTTTTTATAAGATTTGTTTTTTTTATACTAGTGTTAAATATGTGCCCACACTAAAGGTATCTCTCGGGCCAAATCTATATCACGTCACCAGTTGTGTTATCAGGGATTCAGAATCAGAAATTCATTCACCGTTGGTTAGAAAGAAAAATGTTTATTTATTAATTTATATACATGTAAATTATCTTGTTCTTTTTTATCCATACAAAACTATAGCAAGCTAGACATATATAGTATTATTCCTATTCAAAACATTTACTCATTTTATGAATATTCGAAACTTATATAGACGCGTATGATTCTTTTGAAAATTAAACAATTTCTACTGCCCTTACTGTAATGGAAAAATTAATGGAGGGCCTGGATCATCAGTCTTGAACCCTCTCAGCCCTTCCTTTAATTTTTCCATTACAGTAAGGGCAGTAGAAATTGTTTAATTTTCAAAAGAATCATACGCGTCTATAATAGTTTCGAATATTCATAACAGATGGCACGCTAATGCCTCATAATATAATTGTTCAAATATATAAAATTACTCATTTTAATTTACATTTCATAGAGTAATTCAGTTTTTTTAAATTTAATTAAAGAAAATAAAAATATATGCTATAATTATCTATATCTACATTATTTCAGCTGCTACATCCTCCTATGAATGTAATTTATCTGGTGTAATTCTCAATACAATATGATAAAAGTGAAAATAAGTATCAACATATGACATTTTAAAATTTTATTTTATTGATATTATCATTTCACGCATAAATATAATTGTTCAATGATGGTTGTTAAAATATATATTTTATCTCCTTTTTAGTGCATTACTAAAAAAAAAAACAATTTCATCAAATTCTTTTTATCAAGAATTTATTAGCAAATGGATGATATTTCATATCCTTCTCAGTAGTTTATTATCAACATACTTTATGTTTTATCATTTTAATTGTTATTATATCAATTCCATTTATATTGTCTTCAATAATTATATTACATATTATATTACTGATAATATATATCATATAAAATGAAGGATTTAAAATCACGAATGTTTATTTTATACACAATATAAACTTCTAATGTCCTTACTGCGATGAAAAAATATATTGGGGGGGCTTGGCTCATCAGTGGTGAACCCTCCCAGCGTTTCGCTAATTTAATCCACCAGACCGAGCAATGCTCGATGCAAATATTTGAAGGTAATTCTACTATCCTATAAGCTTATCTCCATAGTTTTCTTGAAAACAATTTCTGAGATTCTACCCTTCAGTGCTGCGTATATAAGCAGAATCGTCCAATACAGTATTTGAGCTCTAATGGCTCTAAATCTTTTCATTATATATATATAGATGGTGAGTTATTGATTTGTGTTAATATATATAATATAAAATATGAAAATATATTTCGATCATTACAATATTATATTATGATGCACTAGCGCGCCATCTGTTATCAAAATTCGAAATTAATTTAAAGGCGTAAGAATTTTTTTGAAAATAAACAATTTTTACTGCCCTTACCGCAATGGAAAAATTAATGGGAAATAATTACGCCTTGAAAATAATTTCGAATTTTGACAATAATATATGGGAAAACATTCTCTTGGGAAGATTACGGGTCCAGCCCAATCCTTTATCTGATAAATAATGTAAGATATGGAGAGAGAGAAAGAAAGAAAATTTGATTTTTCTAAGCTGCTTCAATTCACCTTACTCTCATGTCTATCTACAAATCTTGTGATCCAATTTTAAAATATTTTAAGGCTTTTAGTTCGTCTGTGTAAATGGGGAGAACAAAAATAAATAAATGGAAAACGAATTTTAATGGAAATGCCAAAAATATAAAAGTGAATATTTATAAATTTCACATCACATAAATATATATTAAAAATATATATATGGCGTTCTGCCATCTAAAAAGCACAAGTGCTTTTGGTCAGGATATGCCTTCTCTATTTTTAATAAATATATATATACTATGAAAATTCAAAACTATTTTAAACGCGTAAAATTCTTTTTGAAATTGAAAGATTTCTACTGCCCTTACTGCGATGGAAAAAATAATGGGAGGGCCTGGCTCATCGAATTTTCATAACAGATGGCGCGCTAGTGCATCATAATATATATGCTACTATATTTATAACGTTTATATCATTCATGGCGCTATATTTTCAGTGTTAACATTTTATTCTAGACTTTTAAAATTGTTTATATATTGTGCTGAGGATTTCTCCACAATTATTTATAGCTCTATTTCTACACTATGTCGACTTTTTATGTCCATTATTTACGGAATGCCAGCTGCCAATTACGGGACAAGTATATATATAATTGGTCTATTTTCCCGGCAACTAGAACTACCTAGAAGTCTGAAAATGTATAAACTTGGATTGTTAACGTTGTCGTGCCCAATGAAGATCCTTAGATGTTTCCATGCATCTCTATCACAGCAGTTGCAATGTCTTCTATTTTGTGTGTGTAAAGCTGCTGTTCTGGGTCCGTGTCAATTTTCTGCAAGGCTGCGGCCATTGCTGGGCATGAGAATATGTGGGTAGGTGTTAGTGCCACACCAGGACAATTATTGCATGTCCTATAGGCTCTCTTGTGCCATCTTTTAGATTCATTTAGAATCCATTCGCTATAATATTTGGCAGAAATTTGTTGAGGGATAAATTTCTTTGAATTTTAAAATTTACTATTAATGTAATTCAAATGTTTCTGGAAGTATATATAAAAATGGATTACAAGATTTGTGGACAGACAGACGTGAAAGCAAGTTAATTAAAATCTTCTAAAAATGACTATCTTAGTATTATAATCTTTGTTGGAAACATGTTAACTGTTTTAAGACAACGGTTATCCATTAAAGTAATTAAACGATACATTAGAAAAGTAAGTCACGATGAGAAGTATTTCACTTCCATGATAATGAAGGATTTTACAGACGACACACTGTGTGATTGCTATGGCATCGACAGACTTCGCTTCTTATCTCGGCGGTGCGGTCCAGCAAATATACAAGATTAGGATCCAAAGTGCATATGCAACTTCCCCCCGCGCTACAATTATTTGCATATAACCTTTCGTATTCTTGTCAAAATAAGTATATTGAAGATTACTGTTACAGAGTGAGTTTTTTCAATCACTATAGAAAAACGAGACCTACAGACAATTAACAGATGAAAACGATTATACATTTTTAATATAATAATTTGCAAATAATTATTCTTTTGCAATCTATTGAATTAAATATGTATAATATTTTAATTTTTAATTTTGTCTAGAAATTTTCTGCATGTCTCTATTTCTGGTGTGATTGCGAAAGCTATCTCTCTGTGAAAATAATCCAATATACTCCTTTTCACAAGAATGACTTTCACTAGATATGGCATCTCTAATTTCAACAGATATCTCCAGTATGTAAAGCGATATGGAATTGGGTTAAAAGTGAATACCAATCATAATATATTATCGCCACACTATAACACATGAAATAGTATTGGACATTGATTCAGAACACTGATAGACATTGATGAAGCTTGTACCACGCTGATGAGGATCATTATCCAAAAATGCGTTCGTGTTAGCTTTTCTTGATTAATCAAGAATGCTAATTTGGCCAATTCTGAAAAAAAAAATTCAACAATAGAAAGAATCGTGGGATACCATTGTTGGAGGAGACCAAAGGTAGACGTGACACATTTCTTCATTTAAAAGGCTGCGAGATATCGGACAATGTTGTCCTTCAACAGGCTATTTCGTGAACACGTATTCGGGTATTCGCGTAATAGCCTGATAAAGGACGTCATTATCCGAAAGCTCGCAGCTTTCTAAATAGATAAACTCTTAGCGTCTACCTTTTGTCTCGTCTAATAAAAATATCAACGATTAGTTAATATCTATTACAATAGATGGCGCAAGCCATCAGCAACTTTTAGTTGCGCGATCAGGAGATGACTTTTCTCCATTTACCCACCTGATCCCAGTGATACAGAACACGGCGTAGCCCAACCTTCTACCTGACAGAGGCATGGCAGCGCTTTGATTTATTCAACAGGGGATTGGCGGTGCGAAGGGGATTCCCATTATCTTCTGAAGATTGGCTGTCATTCACCTAGCGTCATTTTGTCTGGAGATTGCGTCATTGTGACGTCAGATATCGCTGAGAGGATTACACAAGAAACCAACACACAGCTGGTACATCACAATATGTTGACCCACTATACGGATCCTTCAAAACGAATAATATTGCCACGTGGAAAATTAAGGAAGACAAAAACTTCAGTAGGAGACAACAATTTATTTCAGGCAAGGACAAACTATCAATGGTGAACAAAAGATAAGCCACGAAGGAAATTTACAGAGTAGTAAAATATAAACATAAAAAATGACCACTCTGTTAATAAAAATAATGAAATTAATAAATACTTTGTTACAATATTGATGCGAATATTATAGAACCTATATGGTCGGAGTATAAGTAGTTCTCATTTGAGAAAGAGAGAGTTAGAGATCGAGATTGAAACTACCTTATTATGTCGTTCATATATGTATATAAGATTATATATATGGTTAAATGTATAAAAATGATTGAATACATAATAAACACGCTCCCTAATGTATGGATATTTACTTTTTTTCTACCTTTTTACCCCTCCTAACTATAGATAATCACAAAATAAGAAAACAAAGAGAATGTACGTACAAGCCTCTCTTCTAAATGGGTCAAATTGCTTTGTTGGTTTCGATCGAAATGGCCTAACAGATGCGAGCAAAACCCAGAAAAATTGACTGACTCGACACCGTATACTAACAACCACAAATAAACCCCTTTTAATGTGAATAGAACCAGAAAAACAACAATAAATTAATACACAAAACAAAAATATAAATTCATTTCTCATATATCGATATAAAATTTGTAATAATTATTTTCGACCAATGTATTTATCTCTATATATAAAAATCAATGTTTGTATGTTTGTTTGTTTGTATGTTTGTTTGTTTGTATGTCCGGTATACAATTTCGCAGTAGTTCACTAATTCAAACCAAAATTTCCATACATAGGTAAGAAAATACGAGGAAGACGATAGGCTAATTTAAAAATATATATAAATCAATTATTAAAACTATATATTCAAATTATTCTACTTAGCTCACGAACAGCGCCCTCTATCAAAGATTAGATTAAATTATGCTGATGCAAACAAACAGATAATGCTAATAACAAGCAATTATAAAAAAAATCTTATCTAAATATATATCACTCGGGTAGATATGCACACGGGTCAATCCCGGGGCGAAGCCCGGGTCACCCGTCTAGTAACTTATAAAACACCCAACATAATTATTTTATGAGAATTCGAAACTATTAGAATTATATCATATTATAAGTATTTTGTAAATGACGGGGATCAACTACAAGAACACCACAAGATTGTTGTTTGATCAGCTAAACTTATGTTCCCAGATGCTAGCGTACATCACTTTCTTCTTACTGTCACACCATGTTCGATGCGCCCCTCCATTTATTAAAAATAATAAATAATATTTTTATTTTATTTTAAATCTATTATTTTCTATAGTAACATTCCTTTTTTAACATTGTTATGCTCCAATGGCCCCCGATTCTTGCAAAAGTCCAATCCCACCAGCGAGTGCAAGTAACCAAACGGGGCTCTGGCATATTTGTAAGTGCAAAGTCGAACTGCTTTTCACATGTGTAGACATGTGGTGCGCTTACAGTAAAAGCGGTCGCTAACTACTCACTATGATTTATCATGGCCTGTACCACGTGTACAGGGATAAGCAAAAAAAAAAAAAACATTGTTATGGTTTATATATTGATTATTTATTTTGGAAGAGGAACCACGGATGTGAAGACTGAAGATCACCAACTACGAGGAAGTCAACAAATAAACATAGTTACTTTAAAATGTATTTTATCTATTATTTACTTCGATTATGGAAACCTGTTCGGTATACGACACAAAGAAGGAAGGAATCAAGATGGATGACCCTACAGAATTCCAACACCATGTAACAATATTGTGGCGTAGAAATAATTTATTATTTAATTTAATATTATTCAATGAAAATATACAACAGATTATAAAAATATATATTACTCTGTATTTGTGAAATCATCTTTAAAATATTTCTTTGCTTGCTTGTTCAAGATTCCCTAGCTGTAGAGAGTTTGGCTGACTTGTTAATAATTGTCGACTCATCGCTGTGACGTCATCAATAAATACTTTTACATCTTAGGGTATTTCAAGGCTTGAATTCTACGCTACAATATCTATAAACGTTTTGGAGAGTTCAACTACACAGATGTCTTCATTAACTAGTTTCTGGAAACAAAATTTCTTCAAGATAACGAAGAATCTTAGAGAAAACCTTTCAAGTTGCCAGTAGAATTGGAACAGCTTTATCAAATACAGTCGAATATGAATAATTCAAAGCACAAGGGACCAAACAAAAATTCGAATTATCCAAAAATTCGAATTAAAAACAGAAAATCTATTTATAGGATATTCTAAGGACCAAGATAAATATTCAAATTAGAGACGTTCGATTTTTCCTAGTTCTACTGTACCACTTTCATATATTAATAAGTGATAGATTAATAAATATTAAATATGTGTAATAACAAGCTTTTTGAGTGTTTAATAAACAAACATATAATAACAAAAATATATAGATTCTATAAAAAAATATGACAAGTACAATTTGACAGAGAAAGTAAAATTTCATTAATACCTGATGCGTACACAGTTGGATCTCCAGTTAATTATCCAAAGATAATTGCCGACCTGGATATGACCCGCGGTAATCTGATGGCGGTGGAGAAGGAAGAAGAAAAAGAAAAAAGGAGAAAATTGGTTAATAGCATTTCCTACTTATTGCTCTTAGCAAATTGTAATTTGATAACTGCCATGTGTCATCCGAGTGTTTTCTCGGAAACTTTTTTAACTTTCTTAATTGAAGCTTAGCAATATGAGAGATATAGAAAATCACATGAAGAATTTCAATAAAAAATATCTAAATACCTTATGTAAAAAGTTTATTTATTACAAAAAATATCAATAAAACTATAAAAATGGTATTCAGCCAACTGTTTATAGTAAAATTTGATTGCCAATCTAATGGTAACCACAATTGTATTTCATATATTGTGTTTGATTACATTTTGATAAATAAATACAGGAATATTCTACGTGAAAATTAATATAAAAAAAAATACAGGTAAAAGCGCCCCCTGTCTATAGCGTCCCCTCTAAATAGCGCCTTCTTCTCTATAGCACCCGATTTTCAACATTAAAATGTAAACATTTTACATTAAAAGTGACCTGCCTATAGCACCCTATTTTGTGAGTCCCAAAAGGGGGCGCTATAGACAGGTTTAACTGTATATTTATATACGATATCTAGAAAATATAAATGATTATTCATCAAAAAGTAAATTTTAAAAATAGTTTTTACAACATGCATTTACTATAAATATATCTTATCGTATTATATATATAAGAAAAATTAATTTAAAAAATAAATAAATAAATAAGGTCAGGTGTAGATATTAAAAATAAAGAAAGTATATCCTGACCAGGAGTACAAGTGTTTTTTAGAAGGCAGAGCGCCATCTAATGGAACAGAAATCAACTAAACATTGATTTAGTTGGCCAAATATCAAGAAACAGGCTAAATCAATGTTTAGTTGATTTCTTCTCCACTAGATGGCGCTGTGCCATCTAAAAGCCACATGTACTCCTGGTTAGGATATGACTTCTTTATTTTTAAAATATAAATAAATATATTTTCGTTATTATGATGAAAAAATGATAAAATAGACAGATATAAACGAATAAAGTGAATTATATATTAAAAAAGAGAAATAATTATATTATAAACTTACGTTTTATTAAATAAAACATATCTTTATGTAAGCCCAGGCGTGAATTTTAAATGATAAATTCATACCAGACCATAGTATACACATCCAAATAAATGTTGAAACACGCCATATATTAAATTTCTTTCTTTCAAAATATATTACAATATTTTAAAATAATTTAGAGAATAAAATAGAGAAATCTGACAGTTGGCCCACATAATTAGATTTATAAATTATTCACCTTTCCTTATCTTCTGGGGTTTTATCAAACAAAGAAGGCTCAAATTCACCAGCTCTTAATTATTTCCATCTTCTTTCACACAGATATAGAATATTCCTCCAAATATTCTATGAAGAAATATATGTTATAAAAACAAATGAGATTTTCTGCTTGAATTTAGATCATGTTGAGGATTATGGTAATGCAGTCGTGGTTAAATCTTGAAAGTATGATAATAAAAATAATTTTGATCAGTAATTTAATTGAACTAAAGGAATTTATAAAAGAACATAATTTGATAAAAGTAATGCCTGGCTTAAGGCGAGTAGAATAAAAAAATGAACAAGTTATTTACATAATATTCAAAGATTTGAGCCGGCCATCGGGAAACAACAACGAGTTTTTATAGGGGAAGCTTGACCTCTGGCGGTCGATTTAACAGTATTTGGATCTATGAAATATAATTTTTAATAAAATAATATTTTAATATAAAAATATATATATGGGGAGAGAGTTTTATTTCTAATCAAAGTTCCTGTACTTAATAAAATGTGAATCGCTTCTATAACAATGCTATTAGAATTTAAAATATATTGATTAGTTTGATTTGATATGGGGATGTGCATTTACAGTTAAACCTGTCTATAGCGCCCCCTCTTGGGACTCACCAAAATAGGGTGCTATAGAGAGGGGGTGCTATAGACAGGTCACTTTTAATGTAAATCGCATCGTACTACGTATTTAAAATCGGGCCTATAGAGAAGGAGGCGCTATTTAGAGGGGGCGCTATAGACAAGTTTAACTGTATTAGAAATAATAAAAAATAAAGAAGGCATATCCTGACCAAGATCACATTTTTTTTTTTAGATGGAAAAGCGCCGTCTACTGAAATAGAAATCAATTAAACGTTGATTAAGCCTGTTCCCTGATACTTGGCCAACCTATTTATTTTATAAATCAAGAAAAGCCATCGACTAGATGGCGCTCTGCCATCTAAAAAGCACATGTGCTCATAGTCAGAATATGTCTTCTTTATTTTTAATATCAACATCCGACCTTATTTTTTCTTTTCTTTTTTTTTTTTTTTTTTTTTTTTTTTGACATAAGAAATAATGTGAAAATGGCAGATATTAAAGCTAAAAGGTATTTCTGCTTTATTTCAACAAGAGTATCAATTACAAACCCATTCCTGAGAACATTCTAAATGGAACAATTTTTTGCCGTGACCTTGAATTTAACATTACATAAATATGAAAATCTATATATATAAAAAACAATGTTTGTATGTCCGGTATACAAATTCGCAGTAGTTCACTAATTTCCATACATAGGTAAGAAAATACGGGGAAGACGATAGACTATTTTAAAAAATATATTAATTAATTATTAAAACTATATATTCAAATTATTCTACTTAGCTCACGAACAGCGCCCTCTATCAAAGATTAGATTAAATTATGCTGATGCAAACAAATAGATAATGCTAATAACAAACAATTATAAAAAAATCTTATCTAAATATATATCACTCGGGTAGATATGCACACGGGTCAATCCCGGGGCAAAGCCCGGGTCACCCGTCTAGTATTCTATAAAAAGCTGTTTATTTGTTAGTAAAGTAAATAATATTCTATATATTAAAGGATTGTGATGAATATTTAAAATTATGTATTTCATATCGTTTGTAACTAAATATAAAAAGTTCATCAAATAAAAGACATTTCGGCCAGTAAATCTTTTTATTGTCTCGAGTTTTGACGAAAATCTTTTGTCCTCGTCAGGAGCGAACAAAAATTAAAACATTTGGCAAAGCGTTCGAAATTATTCTAAGGCTGCAAGAGTGTAATTTCTAACGCTTTGCCAAATGTTTTAAATTTTGTTCACTCCTGACGAGGACAAAATATTTTTGTCGAAACGTCGAGATAATAAAAAGATTTACTGGCCGAAATGTCTTTCATTTGAAGAACTATGAATTCCGGTCAGGCAACGTCTATCTTTAAGATAAATATAAAAAGTATTAATGTTACTGAATGTATTGTCTTATCAAGAAACATCTCTATTCTCCAATTTATAACTTATCTTCACGTAATACAAAATAGATAATAAGAGATTACATTACCAAGAGTGTTTCAGTTAAGACTTTACGTGTAGGATTATCTCAACTTGGTCATCTACTACATAGCTGGAAGTCTCGATGGCAAACAGTCGAACCGCGACCGAGCAAGAAGCATTTTCTTTGAGAGATAACCACAATTGGGTGTATGGTATAATTCATGAAAAAATAATCAGTCATTACAAGTAAACTACCACGAATATAATTATAACGTGTTTATACACGAATATAATGTAAAAATATAAACAGAGATAGGGTGACCTTACAGTAAAAGACGAACTTTAGCAAATCATCTTGATTACATAGCTTTATCTTATGTTTACACATATGATATAGATGTAGACAACTCTGTAACTTTCATCACATACACACATAGATAGAAAAATAATATTTTTTTAATATTCCATTTTCATTCACAATCTAATAAACGGTCACTGAAGGTGTCTAGTTTTGACGTTTATTTTGATGGGGAGTTGCTCTTTGCTTTTATATATCAATGTCCTCCAGGCGAAATACCACATTATATATTTATTTATTCCATTAAAACAGTTTTATTCACATTTTACTTAAAGTGCTAAATAAAGAGAGATCCTCTAGAGCTCATCAATGGTGAACTTTCAAGGGCTTTGTCAAGTTTACCATACCACTCTACTTCCTCTATGGGGGCTCATTGTTGTTTTCCTGACCGACTGTTTTGCATATGATGTTAAAAAATGATAGTTCTAAATGGTTTAATTGCAAATGTTTTTAAAATCATGTGCAGGGCGGTCGGCCGAGGGAGCAACAGCAATGAGTTTTTATAGGGGAAGTGTCACCTCTGGCAGTCGATTTAACAGAGTATTTGAATCCATGAAATATAATTTTCAATAAAATAATTTTTAACCCTAGCAACCCCAGCATCTACAAACAACCATAGAATCAAAAAATAACCCTAGCATCTACAAACAACCATATAATCAAAAAATAACCCTAACATCTACAAGCAACCATAGAATCAAAAAATAGCCCTAACATCTACAAACAACCATAGAATCAACAAATAACCCTAACATCTACAGACAACCATAGAATCAACAAATAACCCTAACATCTACAAACATTCATAGAATCAACAAATAACCCTAGCATCTACAAACAACCATAGAATCAACAAATAACCCTAACATATACAAACAACCATATAATCAAAAAATAACCCTAACATCTACAAACAACCATAGAATCAACAAATAACCCTAACATCTACAAACTACCATAGAATCAACAAATAACCCTAACATCTACAAACAACCATAGAATCAACAAATAACCCTAACATCTACAAACAACCATAGAATCAACAAATAACCCTAACATCTACAAACAACCATAGAATCAACAAATAACCCTAACATCTACAAACATTCATAGAATCAACAAATAACCCTAACATCTACAAACAACCATAGAATCAACAAATAACCCTAACATCTACAAACAACCATAGAATCAAAAAATAACCCTAGCATCTGCAAACAACCATAGAATCAACAAATAACCCTAACATCTACAAACATTCATAGAATCAAAAAATAACCCTAACATCTACAAACAACCATAGAATCAACAAATAACCCTAACATCTACAAACAACCATAGAATCAACAAATAACCCTAGCATCTACAAACAACCATAGAAACAAGAAAACAACCACAAAAAATTAACATATTTCTCATATTCTCAACTTTTCAATTGTGCTGGTGTCAGTTTGTGGATATTTATTTCTAGCTTGTCGTTAGTATATTGAAGCGATGCAGCAAAGAAGTAGAAGAGAAGAAGTGGGCAAGCCAAGAGAAGAAGGTATGCAGGGGCTCCTTCAAGGAAGTGTGGATTGACAAATTCCAGAGGAGGGGGCGGCAGACAGGGAGTCGAGCTGGTGTCGTCGTGAAGGAAGCCGGCCGGCCTGCCGGGGATTTGTGCACCGAGAAGACCTGGCAGTCTGGGGAGAGAAGTCTGTCTGGTGACAACGGGACCTGCAGCAAGGAGAACGGCGGTGACGACAGACGCGGCAAGTTGGCTACGAGGAAGTGGACTCCGAGACTGTGTGGATTAACAAGAGGAGGACGGTGCAAAGAAGGACGAGGAGGAACCTACCTGGGGCGGCAATGAAGGCAAGTCAATCTCCTATGTATAGTTATTAATATCCCTTTTAAAGTTCTGCGAATAAATTTATAGTACTAAGCTGTATCCAAAACGAACCCACATTGTTTTCTCAGAAACCTTGCACACAAACATCGACGGCTGAGAATAGTCGTAACAATATGATCCGTGCTGTATTATATTGGTAAATGTTTATATACCCTTGCATAAGTGATGTTACTTCTCAGATATATTAATTATCTTATTATATATTGTTGCATCATTGCTAATGCACCTATTTTATTTTAATTTGAAAGATGATTTTTCATATATTTTATATTCAAATTTATATTTCATATTTATTTATTTTATTAAATAGAATATATAAATTATAAACAGATTTTTGTATTATAAAATCACCATTTGTATTTTGGTACACTGTGTGACTTCACTGCTCTCTTTGATGTGAGAAATAAATAAATAATTCTGGAGGCTACTTAAAGTAGAGTTATCTCATTATTCCCTTATCTAACCTTTTAGGATGGTTGAAACGTTCTGGTAAGATACAAAACCCGACACAGGGGAAAATCAAGGTTGAAGAGTTTGCCAAGCCGCAGCCTAGTGATATACATTATAAATTTCATAATGTATGAAAATTTAACCTCTTTCAACAAAGTGCTAATCATTTATTGCAGAGGCAATTTGTGGATGAAATTAAGTTTGACGTATGGAAATTAATTTTCGTCATTTTATATTCTCCCGACCCTGTAAAAAGCCCCAAGAATGGCGTGTAAAAATATTCTAGGTATACAATTAACTCCTATTATTGGCCCTCAGGCCGAGTTTAGATAATTAAATTAGATTCCAATTAGGTTCAAGCTGAAAACTAATAATGGGCAGCCAATCAGGGAAACCATAAAAGCCGTTATGAGGTAGTAGAATTAAATTGGGTCCATAGATCGAGGCAGAAAACATGGATTTACTGGCCAATCTGCCTTGTTAATTGCCCCGGTATTCATCCCTTTCCCATAAAAACCCTATTACTTTCTGCCGAAACTGCTTTGAAATAGTTTTAACCTAAATTAACGCCAAAATTTATTCCCTCTTTAAAAACATTTTAATTTGATTTTCATGTTTTCCAAGTTAATCTTTTTATCCGCGCGCAGGATTTGTTTTTCTTTTCTTTTTCAAACTCCGCCCCTCGGCAAGTTTTTAGAGGCATATTGTTAGAAGTTTTTAAGAGACATTTTTATCCTGTAATATATCAATATAGATTGAAAGTTCAGTTTGATTATGGCCTTCTCACATCATTCCTGAATACCGTGTAACATTTCTTTTATACTAAATAGCCAGATCAATATTCCTGGAGCTTAGTTTGTGCTATAAATTTTTATATAACCATAGGTTAACTGTGTTTACTCTTCACAATTCATCCTTTCATACTTCATTCCTATGGATAGAAATAGTCGTTATTTCTCCTTAAAATAATTAAAATTACGATTTTTCGTTCTGTAAAAAGAAACATTTGCGCTAAAACTTGTTAAACGTCGTTCTATAATCATAGCCGTATTATATTGTGTTATAGGTTAACTGTGTTATAGTTTCCTCATGTATTTATATGCAATATGCAAATATATATTATACCTTCTACACTTCAAGTAAGAACTTCTCCAATACTATAACAGAGAAATTATCTTACTTAGTCTTAATCCTATACCTTCCATATTTCATAGATTGGAATTTTTCTGAACTTCTCCAATACTATAACAGAGAAATTATCTTACTTAGTCTTAATCCTATACCTTCCATATTTCATAGATTGGAATTTTTCTGGACTGCTCCAATACTATAACAGAGTAATTATCTTTCTTAATTTTCATCCTATACCTTCCATATTTCATAGATTGGAATTTTTCTGAACTGCTCCAATACTATAACAGAGTAATTATCTTTCTTAATTTTCATCCTATACCTTCCATATTTCATAGATCGGATTTTTTCCAGGAGGAAATTGATATATAAAAGCATAGAGCGCCTCCCCCGTCAACTCAAACGTCAAAACTAGACGCCATCTATTGACCGTCGCCGCAAATTAGCGGTCTCAGGTCGGTGACAAAGCCACAACACCAGCTTTGGAAAACCGAAAAGCGTCCATCTAGAGAACATGGTTTCAGGAAAATGCCCTCGTCAGTCTAGGGCAGACTTTATTCCATGAGATCCACAGGAGATCCAATAGTATCTTCACAATCTGCCAAAGAGGTGTTTAGCTGGCAAAGTGGCTGGGCCAAATCTATGACGAAAATATAGATGGAAATTTCTCCATTTATTTCCAGACTAACTCGAATGGCAGGAATCCGAAGACAGTGAAAACATTGTTATAGGTCACATAAATACAAGTATATAACAAAAGCCGCATATCATAATAGAAATACATATTTACACGGCTTTATTACCAAATTTAACAAAGAAATATGTTATTATATGGTTCAAAGAATATAAACCTGAATAAATAGAAATATTTATAAAGAAACACTTGATTATAATATGAATAAGAAAATAAATAAATAATATAATTTATATGTGTTCATATTCTAATATAAACCTTCCCGTTAGTATACTAAACAACTTCTCAAAGTTTCATAGTGACCTCATAAGTGAGATACATTCATTTATATTTAAATAAAAAGGCATATATTGGATCAGAATATCATTTATTTTACCAATATTTTACCAATAAATGATATTTTGATCCAATATATGCCTTTTTACTTAAATATTTATTTATGGATTGCTCTATTTTCAAAATTCATTTATATATATATGAGATCACCATGAAACTTTGAGAAGTTGTGTTTACTATACTACAGAGAAGGTTTATGGTTTGAACTTTATTTGAAAAAAACAACAATATTTTCAATTTTATTTGAATATTTTCCTATTCCACTCGCAAGCAGCGCCCCTCGCGGTTTCTGGAAGAATTACATTTTTATTGTAAAAAAAATGCTAAATGTGTTCTCCAAATATAATACAGGTTATCCAAAACTATATATCAAAAATATTTTGTATATAAAATATATTAATGATTTATAGTAAAATAAAGTTTTAAAAACTTTTAGAAACGATTTTTAATAAAATGTGAAATGCTAAAAATGCGTTTAAAAAATGTATTCTAAAAATATAGTTGAAAATATTTATAAGAAAAAAATAATATTGATTGAATAATAAAGTAAAAGGAAATATATATTTCTAAAATCGACTTTTTTTAAAATAGTAAGACCTTAAATAACCTTACATTTGATTTAAGTCTTGTTAAGTCATGGCGCAGTTGTATTATTACATGTACTTCGTGTTACGGTAGGCTAGGTTCGAACCTGGGGGTTGCTGTTTTTTTTTTTTTGCACATATATCTCTTTTCTGAATAAGAAAAAGGCATCTCCTTATCGTGCAACTGAAAGTTACTGATAGCTTGCGCCATCTATCTGAATAAATATCAAATATTTGTTGATTTTTAATTATTCCAGAATTGGCAAAATACTATTCTTGATTAATAATAAAAAGAAAAAGCTAACCACGTACGCGTAATCAACGAATAGTTGATATTTATTCCGATAGATGGAGCAAGCTATCAGAAACTATCAGTTTCACGATAAGGAGATGCTTTTTTATTTTTCATAATTTATGCACCTTACCCAGTACGAATCACATTTGCACTTTTTTTTAACATTATCTATTTTCTATTTTAGAAAGGTTAGTATACATTTTTGGTAATATAAGCTTAAAAAAAATTAGCTTACCTTTTTATACCTAAAGAAATGTATTTCTAGAAAGCGCTTCGTGTCCAATGAAGAAGTTGAGAGGGCTGTAGATGAAAATATTTTAACAGCCTTCCAGACTCTCATATCGAAAATGAATACATATATTGGAGAAACGCTGAACCAAGTGTGTTGAAGTCAAGGGAGATTGCATAAGAAAATAAAATGTTTTTTAAGCTGAATATCAGAATATTTCTCATTGTAAAGCGGAGAAAAAACCTTTACCATTCCTTCGTATATATATTTTCCAAATATCATATTACCATCAAGGTACTATTACTGTTTTTCCTCAATGTACCCTACATTTATAGAACGACGTTTAACAAGTTATACCGCAAATGTTTCTTTTTACAGAACAAAAAAATCGTAATTTATCGTAGATCTCTGAATCGTAGATTCAGAACATACTGACTTTAATTATTTTTGCAAATATGTATAGTTGAACCTACCTATTTTTTTAAATTCACGATTATAGAATTCATTTTATAAATTCCATATTGCTGTGATAAATAATTTTTATGTGTTAATTTACTTCAAGTAATTCAAAATAAAAACTATTTGAATGGTAAATAACTTTCTTTTTTCACGACTGCACCTCTTTTTCAACAACAAAACAAAAAATAATCATAACAATTTAAGCCGGCAGGATTAACCTATTTTTTATTAAATTATATTATACGAGTACCTCGTACCTGGACGCTTTCATTTTTCCGTTCATCATTACACTTCACAATTCATCCCTTCATACTTCATCACTAAGGATAAGAATAGTCGTTATTTCTCCTTAAAATAATTAAAATTACGATTTTTCGTTCTGTAAAAAGAAACATTTGCGGTAAAACTTGTTAAACGTCGTTCTATAATCATAGCCGCATGAATGAGTCTATTCAACAGAAAAGAGCCGATCGAGAAGGTCAAATCATTCTCCTTCCAGACAACGCTAGGCCGCATGTTGCACAAGTCGTCAAAGCCTCCCTTCAAGAGCTCGAATGGGGAGTTATCCAGCACCCGCCGTACTCTCCGGACCTTGTACCAACAGATTACCACCTTTTCTGCTCCATGTCAAACCATATGAGAGGCACTACCTTCGATGATGAGGACCTCAAAACCTGGCTCAACAACTTCTTCGACACCAGACCGGATTTTTGGCGGAAGGCATCAACAAACTAGTCGAACGTTGGGAGGAGGTCGTAAATAATAACAGAGAATACATAATTGATTAATTAAGTGTTATAATTAATGTTTTTGTCTAAATAAAATTGTCGAATAAAACCGAACGAACTTTCTTTACAACCCAATACAGTTAAACCTGTTTATAGCGCCCCCTCTAAATAGCGCCCGATTTTAAATACGTAGTGAGATGCGATTTACATTAAAAGTGACCTGTCTATAGCACTCCCTCTCTATAGCACCCTATTTTGGTGAGTCCCAAGAGGGGGCGCTATAGACAGGTTTAACTGTATTATAAATCCTACAACTCCGCCTTTGCCGTTCCCAAGCCCGGATTAAAAAGGAGGGGGGGGGGGGGGGGAGCAGTAAGAAGCTCACTAAAAAAACCTGGGCTCAGCTGGCCCGGCTGATAGTACCCTGTAAGGGTTCCTAATCCAGGATGAGCAGCGTTTGTACTCCATGTTAGGAGCGGCTGAACATGGCGTCTGTTCCTCAAGTCAGAGGCGGCCATTTTTTTGGAGCTAAGTCGGCCTTCCACTGAGTAATGCTCCCAGTCTTATTGACAAAGGCAGACGCATTCTACTTCACCCAGTCATGATGGTTGTCAAGCTCTACAAGCTTGATACACTGATATGATTGAGTGAAGATAAGAAAGAATAAGAAGGAGATAAATCCTACATTTCTGCTTGGAGAATCTGTATAAAGACTTATTAAATCTCTTTGTTGTTGTATATGTTTTACATCTATATATTTTACATCACAATTTGAGCAAGAAGGGGGAAAGTACCGTGTCAGTGATTGAAGGCGATCAATAACTCCTCGAGTTGTTTGTTCCAACTTAGTGGCAATGTCAGCACGGACATCTTGTCGATAACTTCTCCAATTAACGAATTTTCTTTTTAAAAACGCAGAGGCGTCGTTTAGCTTCCCCGTGTGATTCTAAAAATCGATATATTTGTTTAAAAGATAAATATTTATATTCTCAAAACTGAAGTTGTATTTTTATAGAATATTTAAATTAAGTAAAAATCTCATTTTAAAAAAATTTCAAAATATTTTTTTCTTTTTAGTTAATATGAATTTCTTTTAAAGAATTTTCAATATAGATCCGTCAAATTTTCTCCCTAACGGCAAATTTTAAATTTAATCAACTCACCACTTCTTAACCCTTAATTTTACAAACTACTAAATACAAATTAATAATATGATGCACTAGCGCGCCATCTGTTATCAAAATTCGAAACTATTTTAAAGGCGTAAGATTCTTTTTGATATTAAACAATTTATACTGCCCTTACTGCAATGGAAAAATTAATGAGAGGGCCTGGCTCATCAGTGGTGAACCCTCTCAGCGGTTTCGCCAGTTCAATCTACCATACTGCTGTCATATTGCATTTTTGGAACTTCCTTTTATTGTGATACTGTTGATAGACTCTTTGAATGAATCTAATAATAGACTCTAAACTTTCTCGTCATTTATAAATTTAATATTTTTGCATTTAGAAATTATTTTACAATAAATATATTTATGTCTTATACAGCATTCATTTCACATTGTGCTGTTGGCATTGAAAATATACTTTTATATATTTTTATAATATGATGTATTAATGCGATATCTGTTATAAGAAATTAAGGTCAGCTTCAGTATTGGCATAAAGGGTAAACAGCAAAATGCAATGTTAAAGCGGTATGGTAGATTAAACTGGCGAAATCGCTAGGAGGGTTCACCACCTATGAGACAAACCCGTCCATTAATATTTCATTGCAGTAAGACAATTGACAATTAAAATAATTTTATTGACATCTTGTCAATACATACAAAGTACACAGTCTTCACAATTTAAAAAAAGATAAAATGGATTATATACACTAAGTACAATAAATATGGCGCCTCTGCCAGCGCTGCAGAGTTTGGTGGAGAATCGCCAGTGGGTCTCCAGCGACACCACGCATTTCGCGATCTACGAAGAATCATTGAAGTAAGAGCAGTAAATAATTGTTTTATTTTTAAAAGAATCATACGTGTCTATAATAGTTTCAATATATCCCTTATATTTTATATAACCAATAAACGAACTGAGATTGGCTGATTTAAGAAGTATAAGGTTTTTTTTTTCTATGAGAAACCTTCCAGCCAGCGCAAGTGATTTCATCCCTCATTTCAAATAACTGGGTAAACTATGCAATGATATTTCGAAACTATTATAGACGCGTAAAATTCTTTTTGAAATTAACAATTTCTACTGCCCTTACTGCAATGGAAAATTTTTCATAACAGATGGTGCGATAGTGCATCATAATATAAAACTATACAGTGACTAAAATCTATGATTTATTTATGACATTGAAAACGTCTATGAAGTATTAGAAAGAAATTAAGTTTGACCGAGAAATATTCCAGAATCGGGGAGTACATGAAGATATCTCGACCTACTGAATCATAAACTGCCAAAGAAAACTTCCATCAGCGTTTACTACCATCATTCTTTCTCTTCTTTATGATAAATCATAGGATTGAACGAAGAACATGTGCATAGAATGTATCGACCTGTGACAAGGTCACGCTACAATCTCTAACCATCATAATACTGCTTTTCACAAGTTAGTCATGTGGTACTGTTGACTTTGCTTAGAAATTTTAGATGAAACTGATTTATTTACAAAACAGAAAAATATATAAAAGAGAAACTAATATTAAACAAAGGATTTTTTTCGGTTGGCGCTTATTAACTTGTGATCTTACACACTTACTCTGTGGGAATGATCAATCAATTAAAATATACAACAGGTACACTAATACCTACCCCGATGACCCATGAGCTCATGACAGCTCCTGCACCCGCTATAGCCCTCACTCCTGAGGGTGATGTGGACATAGAAAAGTTACTCATCCGATTGAAGGATCGAGAATTCCTGCACTCCATATATAACAAGAATAATGTGGTCAGGATGGATATCATACTCGCGGTCTATTACGAAGAAGAAACGGACCACCTCCTCGGGCTACTCACGCCTGAAGACAAGATTCTTCTCGACAAATTCTTCGACATTATCATCAAACATGTTCCGAACATGAAGTCCCCAAATGGCAGGGATCTGTCTAGATTCAAGGAAGCTTTAAGCTCCTGATCCGGACGTGCCCTCGGAGAGGGCTACGTCGATTGTAAATATCTCTCTTCATTCCTACCATTATTATTACCTTATAACTCCCTTTGAGTGTAAAGTTTGACGAGATGTCAATAAAGTTGTTTAATTGTCAATTGTCACCATGATTATCAAGACCTGTACCATGTGTACTAGGGATAAAGAGAGAATATGATTTAGAGGCTTCTAACCAAAGTGTACTATTCGATTCACGGCCTGAAATTATTGTAAATATGTATAGACAAATGTAAAGGCATACTGGAATGACAGATCAAGTGTCCCTAGGGGGACATAGCGCTTTAAATTGATATACAATTATAAAAAACAAACCAAAGTGTATGAAATTTGAGCCTAGATACTAGGGATACATTTTGATCATGAATACTAGGGGTAAGCAAAAAAATTTAAAAAACATCATAATGATCTCAGTTTTCACTAACCAGTAAGAATGTTGGAATTCCAACATTTTTCCGTTCGAATTTTTATAATGCCCAGTTTACAACGAACCATGGAAATTTTAAGGAATTTTATCAAAAATTGGAGCGGTTGAGGACTCTAGCTGTCACTGTGGCAACGAATTCCAGGACTCGAGCCACCTACTGCTGGAATGCCCACTCTTCTTTGGCGCTAGACAACAGACAATAAATAATGTTGTAGATCTATATCAGTCTGTAAATAGCAGAGAGAATTTTTATAGATTCAACTATCTTTGTTATATATTTATGATTATCTTTCTAATCTGAAAGGTTCAGGTTCCTAATGTATATTATTGCTTCTCTTTTTTTATTTTTAATTACTTTTTCTCGTATAATATGTTTATAACTGATTCTGTTTGAAAAAATTTAAATCGACGCAATTATCCCTAGCCGGGATATCGCATTTTGTGTGTTGAAATAATGAAATAAAGAAGTAAGAATACGTTAAAAAGATTTATGGCCTCACTAGCTATTCTCTTCAACCTAATTTAAAATAATATTCTTAACATTTATTCCAATCTCTAGAAGGTGTTTCAAGCAAGGGCCGAACAAATTATAATGATGCCCGAATGTAATCCCCCAGGGTCTTAGTTCAGGAACGACCATAATATCGTTAATGTACTGACCCAGCTTTTTACTCCCCACCTCACGTTGCCAACTTTGAAGTAATTTTAAAATAATCCCTTTAGAAGGTAAATAGATAAAAATTTCTTTTACATTTTTTATTATCGGATTACTTTAAAAGTTTTATCAGGGGAAGAGTGTTTCAAATTTTATGAGCACATTGATGTTTTGAAGATCGATATCCTTTGCCTTGAAGAATTATTTTTGACAATAAATTTTTACCCTGAATGCTGCAAGACTTATGCCTTATAATAAAGTAAAACTCGTGCCTCTTTGAATATTCTTAAAATCTAAAATTAATATGAAAATTAAAAGTTTAGTGGTAAGTTTAGTTATATTATTATTATTATTATTAGTTACAAAAGCACGAAGTCCAAAGGACTATTGTGCTGTGCTAGTATTATTTACATATATATTTTTAATTATTTACACGATAGATTAGTATTGTTTTGTAAATTATTGTACAAATAGTTCTAAACTTAACAAAGTTCTCATAAGATAGAGTATATACACAAAGAGAATTTGGTAATGTTTCAAAGTATCTACATACAATTTGATTAACCAGAGGGCAAGATAAAAGAAGATGCTCTGGTCATTCAACATCTAAGCGGCATTCACATGTTGGATCATTGATAGCATTCAGTTTGAATAGGAAACTTAAGAAGGGTCCTTTGCCAGTTAAGAATAAAGTAGTGAATTTATCAGAAGAAATGAAATTTGGGACAGCAATTGGAAAGAATTTCTTGAACAGTTCATTAGATTGAGAAAGATAAAACTTAAATTTTAGATCCAGATATAATTTGTTTAATTCTTTTTGAAGGGGTTTTTTGAGTGTTCGATCTGTGAGAGAATTTGTCATATTATACTTTGTTTGTAATAATTCAAGATAATCGGACAGTAAAGGGGTTTTCGCTAGTATATGTGTGATGTAAGAAGATGAAGTCCTATAAGCATGAATGCATCTAATAAGAATTTGATATTGTATAGAATTCAACTTGGATCTTTTTGCTGCAGTGATAAAAGGAAACCAAATATTTGATGCATAGCTTATTGTAGAGCGTATCATAGCTTTATATAAGATCAATCTACGTCGAGTATCAATTCCCCAAGTACGTGCACATAATGAGAATAATATATTCTTAAGTTCGTAGCTTTCATAATTATATTGTCAACATGTGTTCCAAAATTAATCTTATTCCTTTGTCTATGATTTTTAAAAATAACTCCCAAAATTTTAACAGTTTCTGATGGTTGAATTATTTTTCCATCAAAATTAATGGGCATTTTTCATAGTTATGTAGATAGAGTATACCTGTTTTGTTTGGACTTAGTGAAAGTTTTAAGTTTAGTTATATAAGAATGTATTTAAAATATATATTAGTAAATTAATATTGAATTACTGCAAATATTTAACTAAATTTGAGACATATTTAATTCGAAACTATTATAGACGCGTATGATTCTCTTAAAAATTAAACAATTTCTACCGTCCTTACTGCAGAGGAAAAATTATTGGGAGGGCCCCTGGCTCATCAGTGGTGAACTCTCCCAGTGATTTCGCCAGTTTAATCCGCTGGGAGGGTTCACCACTGATGATCCAGGCCCTCCCAATAATTTTTCAATTGCAGAAAGGACAGTAGGAATTGTTTAATTTTTAAAAGAATCATACACGTCTATAATAGTTTCGAATTTTCATAACAGATGGCGCGCTAATGCATCATAATATAATTGTTCTAATCAAATGATTATTTAATAACAGAGAAGTGTTTATGACCGTAATTTGATATTTATCAACACATTCTGAAATATGGAATATTATTTATCTATTATAATATTCAAACAAAGCTAGTCGTATACGATAGACATTTTCCATATTTAAAGACATCGATTTTAAATCTATCACAATTTATAAATTGAATCCCCCCTCTAATTAAAGGAATCATTTATGCCAATAAAGGAATGTTTCAAATTTCAATTAGATTTTTTTTCCTTATCCCTAGTACACGTGGTACAGGCCATGCTGCTTTTACTGTAGGTGCACCACATGTCTACACATGTGAAAAGCAGTTCGACTTTGCACTTACAAATGTGAAAGATCCCGTTCGGTTACATGCACTCGCTGGTGGGGTTGGACTTTTGCAAGAATCGGGGGCTATTGGAGCATTTTTTATCAGAATGATATCATATGTTTCTAGGCAACTGCAATAACTGTCATCATGTTTTCGGGTCTCTTCCAGAGGATCCCTTTGTCTACCAAATATTGGAAAGTTACATTTGTGTATTTAAATAATTATTCTAAACAAGTAAATAGATTGCCTTTTAAATACAGAATAAAGATATACTTTGAGCAAAAATAATTCTTCAACTCTAATAGGTATGCTTTTTGCAATTTTAATCCTTATGTAAAGTTAAATTTGTGTTTAAATTCTAGACAGTATGTTCTCTTTATAAATAAATAATTTCAACGTATTTTTTTTAGAAAATAAAATTAATGGAGATTTTAAAATAATGTGTTTTATTAAAATTTCTAAAACACAAAAATTATCTTTATTAAAATATTGGAGAAACACTCTTAGATCACTTTTATTAAAAAGCCCTTTTCATGAATTTTAAACATTTGAAAAAACGTATTTTTAAAAAGAAAATAATTTATTATAGAATATTTTTAAATTGGAGTATTTTTTTATTTTAGAATAAGATTTGAAATAACTTGTAATATATTGTATCAGATTTGTTTTTTTTTTTTCTTCTTCTTCTTTTTTATTCCACTCAATCATATTAGTGTATCAAGCTTGTTTGACAACCATCATGACTAGGTGAAGTAGAATGCGTCTGCCTTTGTCATTAAGACTGGGAGCACTACTCAGTGGCAGGCCGACTTAGCTCCAAAATAAATGGCCGCCTCTGATATGAGGAACAGATGCCGTGTGCAGCCGCTCCTAACATGGAGTACAAACGTTGCTCACCCTGTATCCCTGGATTAGGAGCCCTTACAGGGTACTATCAGCCGGGCCAGCTGAACCCAGGTTTTTTAGTGAGCTTGTTACTGCTCCCCCTCCTTCTTTTTCTTCCGGGCTTGGGACCGGCAAAGGCGAAATTTTTTTTTCTGAAAATTTATTGCTTTTCAATGAGATATCCACATTTAAATTATAAAACACGGCTGATTCCACCCTCACCTTTTCAGTGATACGCTAACCTAAGCACAGTGGATTCTGTGGCCGCTGGACATGTGTTCGACTTGGAGGCTGTTATTGGGCTCTGCACTACCTGGAGTATAGGAGCTACATCTATGCTTCCTTCCTGTGGTGAATCTGTATAAGACCCTGGAGGCTGTTGTTGGGTTCTACGCTGCCTGGAGTATAGGAGCTCTATCTATGCTTCCTTCCTGTGGTGAATCTGTATAAGACCGGCGGTCTTAATAAAGCTGTGTGTCTGTGTGTGCATTTAAATCTTTATATAATAAAAAGGCATATATTGACTTGTTCCGTGATATTTGTGTTGGCCAACCCTTTTTCTTGACTAATCAAAAAAAGACTTAACGAACGCTCTGCCATTTAAAATGTACATGTGAGAGGTCAGGATATTGTTGCATCATGATTAATGCTGGTATTTTTTAAAATTATTTATAATATTATTTTTAATAAATTTTAAATTTAAATTGTATATATTTTTTATTTTTATAAAAAAGATTATTACTATAAAATATTATGTTCTATAAAACATTTGTATTTTGATACATTGAATACACCACCAGCTTTAAACTTTGATGTGATAAATAAAGAGATATTCTAGGTGTTACCTAAAAATATAGTTGTCTTATTATTGACTGGTTTAACCTTGTAGGATGGTTGAGACATGTTCTAGAAAAATGTAAGACGCGTCTGAGGAGAGAATCAAGACTGAAGAATCTGCCAAACCGCAGCCTGGTGCAACAATATGTCCTTGTCTAAATATGAACATCTGACTTTATTTATTACGATTAATGTATATATTAATTATGAAATATTTATTTTATTGCAAAATATTATGTACCAAATGTTTTCATAATCGTCCTGAGGAATTAATTTTACCAATGAGGTTCAAATAGAAGTTCTCACCAACCTGTAGGACCTGGGCAAGATGTCACCTAGAGCAATTAATTCCGGCGATGCAGCCAACCTCGCCAATTATCTCGATCATTATCTGTTGATAATTAGTGAGGAGATATAAAATGGAGCAGCTAACAAGCTCCCTACCAACCTACTTAAACCAGCTCTCCGTCTTCACCTTCTGTGATAGCTCCAGAAATAGAGTTTATTTGTGTCTTGTCTCTTATTTCATCATTAACCAGGTTGTCTGAAATTGATTTACATAGATTTTATATATTAGATCAAAATAGCATTTATTTTTACTGATATTTCAGTTGGCTGAACGCCAACCTTTATCAAGGTATTATAACATTTTAAAGTTTTGAAAATAGAGCAATCCATAGATAAATCTTTAATTAAAAAGGCATATATTGGATCAAAAATCATTTATTTTACCAATATTTCAGTTGGCTGAACGCCAAACTTTATCAAGGTGTTATAACATTTTATAACACCTTGATAAAGTTTGGCGTTCAGCCAACTGAAATATTGGTAAAATAAATGATTTTTTGATCTAATATATGCCTTTTTAATTAAACATTTTAAAGTGTGTCAACAACAAACTCAGCGCCAGATACCGTCAATATATGCCTTTTTATTTAAATATTTATTTATGGATTACTTTATTTTAAAAATTAAAATAGATTTTATCAATTCCAATCTCAACTCTGCCAGGATCTATTGGATTTATTTATCCAAATTTCGACCTATCCCGAATTTAGCTCCAACCATATTCTTTCTGCGTAATATATCCACGTTTTGACCTAGCCCAACTCTAACACCGACCAGATTGTCTCTGGATAATTTATCCAATTTTAGACCTAGCCCGAGTTTAGCTCCGACCAGACTCGGCTGTCTCTCGTCAATTTAATAAATTTGGACCCAGTAATATTTTAATATAATATTGCTCAAACTGGCACACATGCTAAATGCCATGATAGCCATTGTGAGTTGTTAGCGACTGCCTTTTAGCGCAAGTGTAACATAATGTCTTCACATGTGCAAATAAGTCCGATATTTGAGAAATTACAATGTGTCAGAGCCTCGGTATCAGTTTCACTTTAGTGAGGTGGTACTTTTACAAAAATCGGAAGCAATTTAAGCAGAAAAGTGAGGTATTTAATCCTGCGCCGTGGTTGTGTCGAAAATCTACGTTGTATACCCATCTTCCCCAGAACTCCGTCTTTGCCGGTACTAAGCCCGGATGAAAAAGGAGGAGGGGGAGCAGTAACAAGTTCGCTAAAAAAACTGGGCTCAGCTGGCCCGGCTGATAGTGTAAGGGCTCCTAATCCAGGGATACAGGATGAGCAGCTTTTGTACTTCATGTTAGGAGCGGCTGCACATGGCGTCTGTTTCTCATGTCAGAGGCGGCCATTTATTTTGGAGCTAAGTCTACCTGCCTCTGAGTAGTGCTCCCAATCTTAATGACAAAGGCAGACGCATTCTACTTCACCCAGTCATTATCTCAAGCTTTACAAGTCGATATCCTAATATGATTGAGTGGAGATAAGAAATAAGAAGAAGAAGATTTTCTCCAGTAGATAAACTTGGAAGTGTGTAGGAATCGCTCAGGAATACTGCAGGGATGTCAGAACAGAAGGGCCAATCAGAGAACGCCGTGTATAAAGCGCCGTAATCAGCCCAGACCTCGCCAAGGGACAGCTTCCTTCCACGACGCCCTTAATTACCGCAGACGGAAAAAACATCAAATTTTGTTCATTAAGCCCCGATTGTTGTTTTTTTGGGTCATTAGAAGAAATAGATTGCTCCCAAACCTCACATTTATATATTCTTCTCAGATTTATAACAATCATAGATATATTATGTGTGTATAATCGATATATATTCACGGTATTATTTTTAAATCCAGTTTTAACTAAATACCTCTAAAGCTCCACATTTATTCTTCTTTGTGTCTTGATATATTATTTCCCCAAGTTATATTTTTTTTTGATATTTGTTTTATCACGAAGCTAAATTTCTAATTTGCTTATATAGGGTTTATAATTATATTAAGAAAAAGGAAACTATATACAGCTTGAAATAATATAAAAATCTCATAAAAATAATATAGAAGTAGTTTGGAATATCCAGGGAAAATTGATAGACCAATATAAAAGATAATATACAAAATTTTGTCAATAGTATTTGAAAATAAGCCTCTTATTTCACTTACGATATACTGTTGTTCGCCTCTTATTTCCATACATGCGTAAAGATCAAATTTTACACTCTATCCTTCAAACAGTTATTTACTAAATCTATAAAAGCACAGGGCGCCCCTCCCGTCAAAATAGACGTCAAAGAAAGACGCCATCTATTGACCGTCGCCGTAAAGAAGCGGCCTAGGTTCGGTGACAAAGCCGCAACGCCAGCTTTGGCAAACTGAGAAGTGTCCACCTAGAGACTATGGTTTCGGGGTAATGGCCCTCGTCAGTCTAGGGTGGACTTTATTCCATGAAATCCACGAGGAATCTAATGGAATCTTCACAATCCGCCAAAGAGAGGTTTAGCTGGAAAAGTGGCTTAGCTGGAGGATGTTTCTCAATTTGCCAAAGCTGGTGTTGTGGCTTTGTCACCGACCCGAGGTCACTAATTTGCGGCGACGGTCAATAGATGGCGTCTGGTTTTGAAATTTATTTTGACAGGAGAGGCGCCTTGTACTTTTACAGATAAAATTTCCCTCGGATTCCTATCGTGTAAATATCACGCATGTAGCGTCTGTATACGCATGTAGAATTCAATTAAAATTTCCAATTGAAAGTTAAACAGACTTCCGTTTTAGCTATTTGCACCTACTGGTAGATTTGGACTTTTGCTAGAATCGAGAGCCATTGAGATATAATTTTCTTTAAAAAAGTATCCATTGTGGGATTCGATCCCACGACATATTGACGATATCCTTGTTATATTAAATTAGCCGCAGTCACCGTTCGGAAGAGGTTAATAGAATCGTCGAATGTCGTGGTCCATTTGGATGAGGAAAGCGAAGACTATAACGCAGCTGATTCCACACTCGCCTTTTCAGTGATACATTAACCTTGACGTATACACGAAGGAACGTGTGGCCACTGGATATGCGAAGGACTTGTATGTTCTTGTTGGGTTCTTCGCTGCCCGGAGTATAGGAGCTCCATCTATGCTTCCTTTCTTCCTTAGGTGAATCTGTATAAGACCGGTGATCTTAATAAATCTCTGTGTGTGTTATTGGAGATATAGCACGAAAGGTTCACCACTGAGGAGACAAGCCTTCCTAAATAATTATCAGCTAATTCCACTAATTGTTGAATGTAATAGCGTTGGGTAACTTCCACAATCTCAATACGGTAAATTCATAAATTGGAAAAATCTTTCGATATCAGTTTCACAAAGATAACGGCAAAGTAGGACGTCATAAAATAAATATAGACAACAATTTAAGAAAGGTGGAACAAAAGCTCCAAATTTGAAATTTTTCCGCGTCAGTAGTTCTACTTTAGTTGGAGTTATTGCAACAAATTCTGTATTTCTTCTGGCTGAGAATGTATCTGGTGGATTATTAGTCTCCAAGTTATATCAGACGATAACAAACTCTTTTATTGACCAAACTTCTCTCTCGCCATACTTCCCCAAGACAGGAAATCCTACTTTCTTCTCTGTAATCCTCTCAATAGAAATAACTTTGCACTTATAGACCACTCTAATATCTTTTAAATATAATATTTAACTTGGGAATAATATGTGTGTATTCTGTAAAACAACTTATTAGTTTTCAATCATAGTGTTGTCGTATATCCCCCATCTTTGTTCTAGAAAATGATAGAAAGCCATCTCTCACAAAGCAGATAAACATATAGATGGAAAAACGCCGGGAGGAAATTGATCCATAGAAGCATAGGGCGCTTCTCCCGTCAAAATAAACGTCAAAAACTGACGCCATCTATTGACCGTCGCCGCAAACTAGCGGCCCAGCCACCTTGGTAAATCGTGAAGATTCCATTAGACGTCCGCCCTAGACTCACGAGGGCGATTAGCCCGAAACCATGGTCTCTAGGTGGACGCTTCTTAATTTGCCAAAGCTGGTGTTGTGGCTTTGTCACCGACCCGAGGCCGCTAGTTTGCGGCGACGGTCAATAGATGGCGGCAGTTTTGACGTTTATTTTGACGGGAGAAGCACCCTATGCTTCTACAGATAAACATAATCACTGAAATGTACTAGTAGGAATACAGCCATTTTTTAAAAGAAGTTTACATTCGAAAATACGAATATACTAATGAAACAAAATAACTAGAGAAAGAGATAATAGTAAATATAACTATAAGACTTCGCCCGCAAGACGTTACAAAATCGAACCGCTCCTGTACTGATGACAGTAGCCATAACTCGAAACGACGACAGACATGTTATTTATAATACAATATAATTCCCATCCCTGGACACTATTATTTTACGCTTATCATTACTCATTACTCTTAACAATTCATCCTTTCATACTTCATCCCTATGTTGGCGGTAGTCGTTGTTTCTCCTTAAAGTAAATTTCGATTTTTTGTTCAAAAGAAACACATGCGGGATAATTTTCAAATGTCGTTCTACATACATGTTATTAGGATTTTTTTTTAAGTTAGTGTCTTTAATAGGTCAGCGTGCACCACCAAAGAGAATATTGATAAATTTCAAATTTTTATGGAATTTAAAAAGAGCGAAATACCTTCTTTGCATATATGAATATGTATATCCTTACTCAGAATTACAATTTTCCGTAAATAAGCATTAGTCACATTACAAAAAAAAAATCAATTTGAGGTAAATATATCAGTTAGCAACTACAAAAGTTTAACTTACAATAGACTCCAACATAATTAAGAAAAAGTCATATCTTGAACGTGAAACATTTTTAAAATAGGAAGCTATAGGAAGCATGAATGGAGCTCCTATAATCCGGAAAGCGCAAAACCCAACAAGAACATACAAGTCCGACGCATGTCCAATGGCCACACGTTCCTTCGTGCATACGTCAAGGTTAATGTATCACTGAAAAGGCGAGTGTGGAATTATATTTTCCAATATCGTGTTGATCACGCAGATTCCAAAACCCGTACCTAGTCTAGAGAATGGTGTGGAGCCGCGAGGCGTAGAGCTGCTACCTTCATTGATCGGTCCGTTATTCCATTAACTCCCACATTTCCGGCTTTAAAGATTACAGATAGTTCCTTAATGATAGGTAGGTAATCATTGTTGGTTAAATCACCGCTCACAACAATGCCGCATATAGATAGAACTAGGTAGTACTTTTATGAAATTCTTATTTCACTACATACATATTGCCACGTGGAAAATTAGGGAAGACAAAAACTTCAGGAGGAGACAACAATTTATTTCAGGGAAGGACAAACTATGAATTGTAAACAAAAGATAAGCCACGAGGGAAATTTACAGAGTCGCAAGATATAAACATAAAAATGACCACTCTGTTAATAAAAAATAATAAAATTGATAAATACTATGTTACATAAATAAAATTACTAAATACTATGTTAAAATATCCTTACCACAATAATAAAATTATATTTTATAAAATCAAACCATTTATAGAAACAAATTCATATTTTTTCACACAAACAAAGACAGTTTACAATATCACTATCTTAAGGTAAAACATTTAGATGACCTTAACTCATCATAGATGTCATATATAACCCGCTCAGCTAATCAATCCGACACCAATGATCGGTTCTACCAATTAAATCTCAATATTATTCTAGTCAATAAGTCGTCTCTTGTACAGTTTCAAATTTGACTCAATATCTATGCCCCCCCCCCCAAAAAAAAAAAAAACGGGGAAATATTTTCTATAAATATATCTTTCTCTACTATACTGAGCGCCCCAAACTATCATACCAGATAACGTGAGAATCGCTCTGTCAGTCTATACAATACTATGCTACAATATTAAAACATACTACAATAGGGGTATAACGTTCAACTAGCAATAATCGCGCCTCGTAAGATCCTCATGGGCTACGATATCGCCTCTGCGCAAAACATACTACAATAGGGATGGAGTTTAGCACCCCTAAATCAACAAAAAAAATATAAGGATGTATTTATTTCTGGGATAGGATACTAAAATAGTCTTCATTTTTATACCTGGTAAATATGAATAAAAGAATAAAAGTGAGTATCATATATCCAGTATCGGAGAGATTGCCACGCCAGCAAGCTAATGTCCCTACCCGCTATCAGCTTAGCAACCATCCATTTAACACCGCTCATTCCACCTTATCTCTTCACGCCACCTCTCCTGATGGGGAAAACTCCATTTGTACCATTTCACAAATCTAAATGACATTTATACTCCTGGGATTTAGACTTGGGATTAAATTGTCGTGTAGCTGTTTGAAATCCGTGATTTCTAGTCCACTGACGCTACACTTGGTGACATCCCTAGCTCTTTAGAACTTATTTCAAATCCATGCGTCAGAGGCTTAACAGTATGGTACTCTTTTTACAACAGAAATAGGTAGGATTAAGACAACGCTAATCTTTCTACTCGTTATAGAAGAAGAATACTTGGTCAGGGAGAACAGCTTATTTTTATAATAATACGATCCTACAAGCTCTTGGGCAAAAGATGCCCTTCTTAATAAAACATTGTGTAATTCTGTATCCGTAGAAGGGCATCTTTCCCGAAAGCCTTTACGATCGTTTTTCTATATGAAGAAGTTCTTATCTTTACAAGCTTGATACCTTAATATGATTGAGTGGAGATAAGAAAGAAGAAGAGAAGTTATTATCCCTGACCTGTGTTTATTCTTTTATAGTTCACCACTTCTGGTAGTTCACCATACATTCGACATTCTATCGATCACATAGTTTAGATTCCTGTATGTGGCAGATGTTTGACCATCACCGTGCGGCAGAAATTTTATCGTTCCAGCTTCACTAACTGATACTCACTTTTATTATTTTATTTATATATACTAGGTATAAAAATGAAGACTATTTTAATATCCTATCCCGGGAATAAATACAACCTTATAATATTTTGTTGATTTAGGGGTTCTGAACTCCATCCCTATTGTAGTATGTTGTAAGATTGTATCATAGTATTGTATAGACTGACAAAGAGATTCTCACGTTATCTGGTATGATAGTTGGGGGCGCTCAGTATAGTCGAGAAGGATATATTTATGGAAAATATTTCCCCGTTTTGTTTTTTTTTGTTTTTTTTTTTTGGGCATAGATATTGAGTCAAATTATGAGAACTAAATAGTAACAGTACAATTAGACTATCGGTCTGGATAGTAACATGACATCTGATGACTCAATTTATATCTATCTAGTTCCTTTTCCATCAATATAACCTATATATCTGCTAGAGCAGTCGAGGCAATAATAATGCCTACATAATTTTCAGAGAGCGAGAGATTGATTTTGAAACTGATTTATTACAATGTCCATATAAGATTATATAATGATAAATATATGAATAAATAGATAAAAATAATTGATAAATATACATATATAGAGAGCGAGAGAAATAGGCAAAAGGTTGATTTACGAGGAAAAAAGATCCAGTCCGCGTGTGGATCGCATATATATATCTATGACCCACTAAAGTTACCCCGGGGCTGTATTCCTTAACTTGTAGGTGTTTGTCTTTCCACATTGGGCGGCCTCACATCTGTGTACACACGTCAACTGACTTTTACTAAACTCCACCAACTCACTAACTTCAAAATTATCAAGGATTGGTCGATATTTATTCCTATAGATATCCCAAGCCATCAGCAAACTTCAGTTTCATCATCAAAAAATGCTTTTTTAGTCAACTATAACTATGAGCAAACGCGCGAACAAAGAACTTACCAAATTGACTTAAAAGCAATCATTAAATCAGACGGTGTGTATTGACATCTGAGTAGTAGTGCCAGTGTATAAGATTATAATCGTTTTCTTTGTATGCAAATATCAGACGCACCTAAATTGTAGGTATTATGTAAATATATTGTCTTTTTGTTGTTTTTGTGTAATGTATAAAATATATATCAAATAGATATGTAAAATAGGATAGGATAAAAGGGAAAAAAATGATTAATAAAGGTCAGTGTGAAAATGAGGCTGGTCTCGGCCGTCTCACTGAACTTCCTTTACAGCTCGGAATTGTCTCCATGTGGAAGACTGGTCCCTCGATATCATAATTTAATGGCACCTAGGGCAGAGAGCCCTTACCGCACCAACAGCCAGAAACCTGAGAAAAATTAACAAAATTGTTGTTGAAGGTATATGGTATAGAGATAAATTGACTACTTTCCAGCAATAAATAAACAATAAGTCCTTAGGATGAGTGCAATAGTTAAACTGTATAATGATGAAAAAGCCCTATGTTCTTAACTCTTTGAAGTAAAGGAAAAAACAAGACGCAAAAAGGCAGAACTGTGCCAAATAATATTATAAGTAATTATATTACTTGAATATATCAAAATGTTTTGATCTCTCACTATACCATTTGAAAATTCCCTTCTTCATGATAAATACAAATTTCAATAATCTTTATACCAATTTTGTTTTAAATGCCCAATCTTAAATTATATCAAGTTTTCCAATTCAAATTCTGTATTCAATATTCTAAAGATAGAGGCTGCCTGGCCGGCATTCATATTTATATAAAAATAGACACTTCGGCCAGTTGGAGTTTTTTATTTTCTCAACGTTTCGACAAAGAGAACAATTTTTAACATCTTGCCAAATGCTTCAATAGAAATCGTAAAGATAGAGGCTGCCTGGCCGGCATTCATATTTATATAAAAAATAGACACTTAGGCCAGTTGGAGTTTTTTATTTTCTCAACGTCTCGACAAAAATATTTTGTCTTCGTCAGGAGAAGTAAATAAAAATAAAGCATTTGGCAAGGCGTTAAAAATTGTTCTGAGGTTTGCAAGGACGTTCTCACGTGATTTTTCGAATTTAGTACAACATCTAAAGCACGAGTCAAAAACAAATATTAAACTCGTCAAAGACTATGATCTTGGAAATAAAAATATATAATAATAAAATTATAATATATTAAGTAAAAATAAATAAATAAAGAAATATAATAATAATCACAAAGATTATTATATAGATTTCTAACTATTTCCAACTGGCCGAATTGTCTATTTTTTATATATATATTCTAAAGCTTATTGTATTCAAATCGTTAAGTGGTATAGGGTGAACCAAAATAGAAAATATATCTATTTATAGCTGCAGATGGAAGGAAATTAAAAACAAATCTTTGGTAAAAATATCCACTCTTTATGTAATTAATTATTATGGAAATTTTCATCACAAAGTATAAAATAATTTTCTTTTCAATTTTATTTATTTATTGTCTATGGAAAAACAAGAAGTTTGCAATCAATAATTAATTTATTAAGAAAGAAAAATTAAATTAAAAATAATTTCTAGCTTTATGGAAATTGCTAAATGAAAAATTTCAGTTCTGACATTTAACAAGTTTTTGAAGGTAATTTATTTTCCCAGATGAATATTAAAGAGCATCATTAATTATAAATGTTTTTGTATTTGTGGAGAATTTTTGGCCAAATTTCTCTCCTCTTTAACTTATTAATTAAATTGTTGTTAAAATAATTTATGCTTCCGGTTCAAATAGTTAACAAAGTAATAAGGTTTTACAATTGATTGAGAATGTCTGTTTTCCCCATGAATAATGATTTTTATTTAAGGAAAAATAGTTAAAAATAAGAAAAAAACAATATGCCTCAAAATATTGTAGACTCTATTTGTTCACCAATTCATTTTTTAAATGTTCGATATCTTATTTCTAAAATGGCATTTCCTGATTTCGTTCACATGAGCATTTTAGAAGGTATAGCGCTCATATTAGCTGCCAGGGTATGCCTTTTTTGTTTTTATTATAAGATATATGCATATTCATATATATATATGAAAAAATAGTACAAATGTAACATTGTACTGGGATAAGGTGCATAAATTAAGAAAAAGGCATATCCTTATCGTGCAACTGAAAGTTGCTGATGGCTGGCGCCATCTATCGGAATAAATATCAACTATTATCGTTGATTTTTAATTATTCCAGAATTGGCCAAATACCCATTCTTGATTAATCAAGAAAAGCTAACCACGGACGCGTTTCGGGCTGTTGGCCCTCATCAGCGTGGTGCAAGCTGTACCTCAACGACCAAAATTTATCCCAGTACAATGTTACATTTGTACTATTTTTTCACATTGTGTAGCGTCCTCACGCAATTCTGGCCTTAACTACCCGTTTCATGATTTTTCAGGATGCCTTAATGACCAATTTTTTTTTGGTCGTTGAGGTACAGCTTGCACCACGCTGATGAGGGCCAACAGCCCGAAACGCGTCCGTTGTTAGCTTTTCTTGATTAATCAAGAATGGGTATTTGGCCAATTCTGGAATAATTAAAAATCAACGAGAATAGTTGATATTTATTCCGATAGATGGCGCCAGCCATCAGCAACTTTCAGTTGCACGATAAGGAGATGCCTTTTTCTTAATTCATATATATATGCAACACTTATAATCATTTTTTTTTCAAACTAGCGCACTGAAATTCTTATACACTTCACATGTTAGGTTTTTTTCATATTTAATTTAATGAGATACAAAACTATAAGAAAATATCGCTAAAATAAATAGAGGGTATAACGAACCTTTCCTTATAATGAATATAAATAATTACAATAATAATTATGATGCATTAAGGCGCCATCTGTTTTCAAAATTCGAAACTATTATAGACGCGTATGATTCTTTTCAAAAATAAACAATTTCTACTGCCCTTACTGCAATGGTAGATTAAGCTGTCGAAACCGCTGGGATGGTTAACCACTGATGAGCCAGGCCCTACCATTAATTCTTCCATTGCAGTAAGAACAGTAGAAATTGTTTATTTTTCAAAAGAATCATACACGTCTATAATGTTTTCGAATTTTGACAATTATAATTATCCCTTAGAATGAAATGTGGCTAGAGTGAACCAAAGGTTAGGTCCTATTAGGATTGGGATTTGCACTATAGTAACGAGGTTCAACTGTCGGATCTTTTTTGAAGACACTTCTCAGATTTATAAAATTAATTTATTAAACTTTAAACATTTTTAGATATATAGAGAGAAACGAGTTAATTACCTCGTATTTAAGGCAACAAAAGAATCATCTAATTTACATACATCGTTCTAACCAGATTCAACTTGTGAAAACAGACGACAAAGAAAAAATAAACAAATTAATAATAGAGGGTAAGTTCTTATTGTTTACAAGCTTTCACACTCAAAGAATATTCAACTTCTTGCTTCATCTACTCTTCAATTTGATTATTATAGCGCTGTTCTTATTTGTATTTGTATATTGCTATATCATCTTTGATACGTATACCTTCATTATAAATGTTTATATATACTTAATTCTGACTATACAAAAAATATAAAAATAAAGAAGGCATCTCCTGACCAGGAGCACATGTGCTTTTTAGATGGCAGAGCGCCATCTAGTGGAGCAAAAATAAACTAAACGTTTATTCAACTTGCTCCGTGATATTTGGCAACTCAATTTCTTGATAAATCAAGAAAAGCCATCCACAAAAAAATATAAATTTTATTTAAAAAGGCATCTCCTTATCGGGCAACTGAAAGGTGCTGAAAGCTTGCGCAAGTCATCAGCAACTTTCAGTTGCACGATAAGAAGAGGCCTTTTTTCTTTTTTTTTTTAATTTATGAACTTTATCCCAGTCAAATAACATAGAGTGTATTGTTGTCTTTATTTTACAACAATCTAATTACTCCCAATCACAGTGAACGTTGGCACGAGGAAAGATTACCTTTGGCTGGAATCAAAAAAGTGAATTCCTCTGAACCATATAATCTTTGAGGAATTAATGATTTTTAGTTTCTTCAATACGGATGCCTGCCAGGCAACCTCTATCTTATTGAAAGTTAAAATAAGTAATTATTTTAACTTTCAATAAGATAGAGGTTGCCTGGCAGGCATCCGTATTTCTGCAAAAATAGACACTTCGGCAAGTTAAACTGTTATTTTCTTAACGTTTCAACAAAATTATTTTGCCTTCGTTGGGAGAAATAAATAAAATAAATAATTTGGCAAGGCGTTAAAAATTGAATAAAATGTGAACCATTCCAATGCCAAATGCTTTATTCTATTCATTTCTCCTAACGAGGGCAAAATATTTGTATTGAAACGTTGAGAAAATAAAAGCTTAACTTGCCGAAGTGTCTATTTTTACAGAAATATTTTACCTTTGTACTCAATGTTGGAAACTCGTTTGAAAAGGTTACCAAAAATAAATGAAAAAAAAAGGTAAAATTGGCAAACCGACTAAACAGAAACCTGGTGTCTGACAATCTCTACTAAGGAATGTTATATTCTACATGGCTATTATATTATACAAATTTCAATATATGTATATCTTATATAAAGAATAGAGATTTTCTGCTTGTATTTAATTATCTTGAGGATTATACTACCATTATAATTACAATTATACTGGTATGTTAATGCAGTCGTGGTTAAAATCTTAAAAGAATAATAATAAGAATGGTTTTGATCAGAGGTTACTTGAATTTAACTGAAGGAATATATAAAAAAAACATAATTTGATAAAAGTACTGCCTGGCTTAAAGCGAATAGAACAAGGAAAAACAAAATATTATTTACAAAATGTACAAAAGATTTGAGCCGGCCTTCGGGATAAAACAAAGAGTTTTTATAGGGGAAGAGTGACCTCTAGCGGTCGATTTAGCAGAGTATTTGAACCTATGAAATTATAATTTAAAATAAAATAAAATTTTTTTATAACATATATACACTCATGGACAAAACCTAAGGAAGTTGGACCTTTTAGCATGTATATCGGGATTCAGATAATAAATCTTGAAGTTATTTGATACACAGTGACCTTTACTCAAGACACATGAGATAAACCAGTATAATCAAAATAGCTTCTGTCTCCTTAAAAAACAGAAGACAGACGACATCGAAATAAGAAACTTCCTTAAGTTTTGTCCATGAATGTTTATATGACTTATAGCAGCAATTTTATATTGACTATTTGGTGTAATTTAATATGTATATATATGTTACGTATATAATGTTTTGTTGAAAAGATAGAGAATTGAAGGTGCAGTCATGAAAATGGGTAAGATAGTTATTTACTTATCAATTAGTTTTTATTTTCAATTTCTTGAAAAGAATTATACATTAAATATTCATCACAGTTATATAGAATTTATAAAATGAATCCTATATTAGTGAATTAAAAATAATAGGTAGGTTAACTATACACATATTTACAACAATTTTCAAAGTGATATATTGTAAAACTATGGTGAAAAAATGTAGAACAGTCAATGAATGAATATATATGTTTTTAAAAATAAAATATTTCCATTTTAGATTACATAATATATATAGTCTTAGTAGCTTAGGTCCATATTTATTTTAAATATACTATACATAAATTCTTTAATATTAACACACTATATAGGATCCAAAAGATTTCTATATTAGTAGAGCTTTGGGAGATTGAACTGGCGTAACTATTGTTAGTATTCATCACTGACGAGCTATTCATTCTCAGAAAATGTTTTTCTTGTCGCAGTACGGTCTGAAGTAATAGTTTTCAGAGGGAGAGTGTTGAAGATGCTCCCACAAGTTTGAACAACAGCAGAGAACCTGATCACATGATACAATCAATCTAAAGTTCCTATTACAGCCTCGTTCAATATATTTCGAATGTGAAATATTCTTATAGATTTGAGAATAAAACACGAGATATATATATAGAGTGGGATAATATTGAAGACATATGATCATTTATACAACCTAACGGTGAAATATATTCCATATTTAAAGCAGCCGAGAGTATGGACATCTCAAAAAGACAATCGTCTATAGACGAACCATTAACCACTATCTGACGTCGGCCATTTATAAAGCTGTCAGATCCTCTATGATAGAAGAACGGCACTTTGATATCGAACCAGCTGCTGTCCTCCAGAACTGCTGAATGGCAAGTTGAATAATATTGCTGAGTTGAAATGGAAATTGTATAAAACACATAGAAACTCTGAGTCTCCATTCAATTCTATTCAGGTTTGGAGAAAATATGTCAATATTAGTGAATACGTTTCAGATGGAAATTTGTTGCTAGTGTGGCAAGAAAACGGTGGATTTTTCCATAGCTGGTAGATTCGACTGGAGTAAGACACAAAATTCTTTCTGCAAAAAGAAAACAGGCTAGTTACACTATTTCAAACATCGTTTTGAATATATTGATTGCTATGCATTGATTGAAAACTCTCTTTTTCAATACATTTCAATGCTTTTGCAATGCATTCTTTCTACTTATTATGTTTGAATATTTGAAAGGTTTAAAACAATTTATTTTTGGAAATATTTGCTTACGCTTCTTATAGTTTATAAAAATAGATCGATGAATGAATAGAGGTCAAATATCCGGCCTTTTTCCGCGATGGGATCCGTCAATTTCTAGAAAGATGAAAAAGAGTAGTGGCTAGCGACGTATAATACTTTGAACATTCAATGTCTAACCATCTTTTCACAATAAAGCTTTAATATTTGAATAAAACACCGCACGAACGTATTTATACTCCTAATATGTGGATTATATTCTTTAGTAATACATTCAAGTTTGTGGAGCAAACACACACTCTAAATTGATTATAATTTTTGTAAATGTTAGTATTTATTGTCCTTATTGCGATGGAACAATATTAGAACGGCTCAACTTATCAATGGTGAACCCACCGGTTTGATCATAACGCTCTGATATTGAAAACAACTGGGTAAGTTTACCACTGATTTGCCAGATGTTTCCAATATTGTTTATAGCTGTAAAGCTGTATCTTATAGCTGAGTGTAAAGAGGCGAAATGGCGCTAAGAGTAAAAGATTCTTATATGATTGAGAATAAAATACGAGAGAAATATATAGAGTGGGATAATATTTAGAAATATGATCATTTATACAATCTAATGGTGAAATATCTATATATATAAAAATGAATGTTTGTATGTTTGTTGGTCTGTTGGTATGTCCGGTATACAAATTCGCAGTAGTTCACTAATTCAAACCAAAATTTCCATACATAGGTAAAAAATAACGGGGGTGACGATAGGCTATTTTAAAAAATATATAAATCAATTATTAAAACTATATATTCAAATTATTCAACTTAGCTCACGAGCAGCGCCCTCTATCAATACTAAAAGGTTTAAATACGTTTAAACCAATCGTGATGAAACTTTGGGAAGATGTTTAGTATACTACCGGGATGGTTTCTGGCTAATTACTCTTTAGAAATAACCTTTCGTTGCATTTTTATTTACAATAAAACGTAAATTCACTCGCAATCAGCGCCCCCTCGCGGCAGACGTATGGCCTTAAATAGCCTCGCATGAGCTTATTTGTAACGTCAAGCTTAGCCTATAGGTTAGGTACACAGCCTCGTACCCCCGCAACCTAGGTTCGAGGCTCAGCGTGTGTGTTTTTTTTTTTTCATTTCTTTTATATTATTGTAGCAAATTATTAAAAATATTATTTTATTTAAAATGTACGTTTTAAATATATAAAAATATATATAAAATATATATATAAAAATATATATAAAAAATATATAAAAAAAATATATAAAAAAATATATATAAAAATGAATGTTTGTATGTTTGTTTGTTGGTCTGTTGGTATGTCCGGTATACAAATTCGCAGTATTTCACTAATTCAAACCAAAATTTCCATACATAGGTAAAAAATAACGGGGGTGACGATAGGCTATTTTAAAAAAATATATAAATCAATTATATTAAAACTATATATTCAAATTATTTAACTTAGCTCACGAGCAGCGCCCTCTATCAATACTAAAAGGTTATAAATACGTTTAAAATCTAAATCTTCTCAATATTTTATTAATAATAGTTCGCTTAATAACACATATAATATAAATATTTATATAATAACTGCTCTAATTTGAAATATTTTGTAGGTTTTATTTATTTATATATTTTCATTTTTAGATATAACTGATCTAATTCGCCGTTTAAAATATCTAATAATAGTTCGCTTAATAACTAACTGATCTAATTCACCGTTTAAAATAGTTCGCTTAATAACACATACGTTTAGAATACTTGATCTAAATCGAAATATTTATAGACGCTCGCTCGATTTGAAGATTTATATATTTTCATTTTTAGATATAACTGATCTAATTCGCCGTTTAAAATAACTGCTCTAATTCGAAATATTTGGTATGTTTTATTTGTGTTCACTATATTTCTATTTATTTGAGGTATTATAATTTCCATGTTTCAAAAACCTATTTCAAAAAGGTCGTTAGAAATATGTAAGGCCTGAAATAGCTTTACATGCGAATATTTATGATGCCAAGCGTGGCTTAATGGTTAGGTGTATGGCTTCGTATTTCCACAACCTTGGTTCCAAACTTAGCCTGGGTGCTTTTTTTTTAAATATTATTGAAGCAAAGTTTTTTTTTTACAGTACCAAAATTTCCATATATAGGTAAACAAATACGAGGAAAACGATAGGCTATTTTAAATAATATATAAATTAAATATTAAAACTATATTCAAATTATTCTACTTAGCTCACGAACAGCGCCCTCTATCAAGGTTATAAATACGTTTAAAATCGATATCTTCTCAAAATTTTATTAATAATATTTCGCTTAATAATTAGAATACTTGATCTAAATCGAGATATTTATAGACGCTCGCTCGATTTGAAGATTTACACATGTGTATATCGTAACTAATCTAACTGTAAAGTTTGGAGCGGGACGTTTCACAAAAGTGACGTCCACGGTGCCAATTTATAATTGTAACGAATAGTATTTGAATAAAAACATTTAATCGGGTAAAACCCGGGCGTTGCCCGGGTCATTCGTCTAGTATTCCATATTTAGAGCAGCCGAGAGTGTAGACATCTCAAAAAGACACTAAACCTGAATAGAATTGAATGGAGACTCAGAGTTTCTATGTGTTTTATACAACTTCCATTCCAACTCAGCAATATTATTCAACTCGCCATTCAGCAGTTCTGGAGGACAGCAGCTGGTTCGATATCAAATTGTCGTTCTTCTATCATAGAAGATCTGACAGCTTTATAAATGATTGCCATAGTTCCCATATAGATGGGTGTTCTTTGCACATATGGAAATGGTTGAAGCGAAGGCGAATAAAGAAGTGAAGGTTTCTCTTCAAGGTAATCGATGGAGTCAAACAGCGATCATTAATCAGACTTAAAGAGCGCAGTTGAATGCCACTACTAATCACAGCGACTTTCTCAACAAACTTTAGAATAAAATACTAAGTCTTGGAAATATTGCATCTCAAACAAAGATAGAAGTTTAAAGGCACATTATTTATAAATAGAGAGCTAATTTCCTTTTTGAACCATTCCTTTTAGATTATTTTTAGGCACGTACTAAATAAATGCATTCACGTACAACGACATATTGCTTAAAAAGAAAGAAACTAGAGATTGCCTGGCAGGCATCAGTATTATTAATAATAACGCTTTGTTACAAATTTTCTTTCTTTTTCCTGACGAGAATAAAATAAATTTGTCAAAACGACGAGATAATAAAACCTTTTTTTTTTTTGGCCAAAGCTTCTCTTATATTAAGAAGGAAAAGGCGCATTTTAGAAACTTCAATTGATGAAGGAATGAATCATATATGGCTCTAGTTCGTCGCCTATTCCCATGACAATTATTGTCACAATAAATTGAACAGTGTTCAATCATATTACAAGAAATACGTTGTGAAAAGAATGCAGAGTAAATGCAGCAGAATAACATTATCTCCAGTTACCGGAGTTTTAGAGAGACCTTACTATTCGGCAGATTACACCAAACGCGCGGCTGTATTGGGGACAGTTCAGGCAAGGTGCAATCACATTGTGTTTCTATCGAAATGCAATATGCAATTGACAATATAAACAATATTATTTATTCTTCTAATCAATTTTTACAAAGGTGGAAAAATATATAATAAAATAGTAAATAAAGGGTAGATAAAATGTAGGGGAATATATATAGTTGTGTATGTGTACAAATTTCTTCAGCAAGGAAGGCTTCCCCACCTTGAAAGAGTCCTCCTCCAGACAAGGTCTTCACTCCTCAGTTCCACGCCGAGGAAGTACCTATAGATGCGTGCCGTCGAAATTCAATAGAGGCTCGGATCTCACAGAGACCTGGTTCACCATAGAGGCTGATGTTGGTGCTCCTGTGTGTTCAAGAACCAGAACAAGGGACTTTGTTGAATCGAATAGACGATCTCAACGCAGTTTACATATCCTGCCATTAACGTCCCAACACAGGCGATTTGATTTACAGCGGTCCTTCGATAGAAGAAATTGGAACGTCCCTGATTGGTGATCGGTAGTGCTTAGTACTGCTGACAGATTTGTATTGGTATCAAATGATCACCACCATATATTTGTCAAAATATCACTGCAGGTATTTTCTTTTTTTATAAACAATACTTAAAGTTACACCGCATAAGTTTCTTTTTTGTGAAAAATCAATATTTATTTAAAAGAGAAATATTTACTATTTCTAACTTTTTTGAATGAAGTATGAGAGGGCGAAAATATGAAGAGTAATGGCGAACGGAAAAATAAAAGTGTCCAGGGGCGGGAATTTTTCCGTTCGCCATTTTCGCCCTATCATACTTCATTCAAAAAAGTTAGAAATAGTAAATATTTTTCTTTTAAAAAAATATTGATTTTTCACAAAAAAGAAACTTATGCGGTGTAACTTTAAGTATTGTTTATAATCACTCGCCGCAGTCCTTTATAAAATATTTTCTTTTACCTATAAAACGCTTCCTATTGTCAATATTAATATATATTTATATTGTCCCTTAAGTTATGTCCATAGATTGTTTTTATTATCCCTAGTACACGCGGTACAGGCCATGTTCATCATGGTGTGAAGAAGTTGGCGACTGCTTTTACTGTAAGTACATCACATGTCCACATATGTGAAAATCTGTTCGACTTTTATACTTTAAAATGTGTAAAAGCCCTATTTGGTTACTTGCAATCACTGGTGAGGTTGAACATTTGCAAGAATCGGGGCCATAAATTGGTGAAATAGCTTAACAAGGAATACCTCTCAAATGACGAGCATATAAAAAGAATAGACCAATACATATGTGAATGCAGGAAGTATTTAGCATAGCGATATGATGATTTAAACTAGCGAAGCCGCTGGGAGGGTTAACTACTGATGAGCCAGGCCCTCTCAATATATTTTTTATTTTAGTTAGGGCAGTAGGAAGAATCCTTTAAGGATTGGTGTGAAGGTAACCAGCCCTAGGAGCTCAATTCAGACTTCAATAGAACGGAACAGCAAAATACTTGACATTCCAATAATGTATACCCTACACAGAGGTATTCTAGCTAAGGAATGGAGTGGATCTCGAAAATAAATCAAAGGGGAAAACATAAAATACTTTAAATTGATAAAAATTGTAGCGTGCAGGAATCTGAAATCGACAAAAAGAAACTTTTAAAATTTTCAAAGCTTTTTTACTTTTTATCAATTTATTGATTCGTTTTAATTGTTAGAAGTGAAATCTCCTTTGGAATATTTAAAAATATTTTTACCTTCAACTTTAAGATTTCAAAACGGCAACTTTTTATCGAAAGGTTAAAAAGAATTGTTCACGTTTTAAACTAGAAATTATTTTCCCTGTTTTCAAATATAACAGGCTACCATAATTTTAAAACACAATAAAATTTTGAAGGATTAAATTAATCTTTTTCAAGTATTGAAGAAATATCAATAATATTATTTATAAATGTTGAATCATAATTTGATAAGTGGACATCGCAGGATTGTCTGTGTCCTCTTTGGAATAATCATAAGTTTTGTAACAACGTATTCGCTCAAAATGTGCGATAATCAAATCAACAAATGTCGAGCACGTACTTTGTTCAGTTGGCTTAGGTCATCTCAGTTGGTTCTAATAGTTGAACTCTCCCTTGTCTTCCATTCCCTTATTCCATATCAACAACAATAACAAAGCCTTTATTTAGGGCCTCTCGCCCTATACAGGATTCGCCAGTTCACAAGGGAGGGGGAGAACACTGTGTGGCCTTTTTCCGGGATATAATCCTGTGGAATCCAAATATCGCCACCGCTATATACCTATTCTTTGATATATCATTAATTAGTGCCGGAAATGAAAGACAAAGTTGCCCCGTTTTATCATTTAGTTTTCGTATTTTCTCAGACAGAGCAGCACAATCAAATAAGTTATGCAACATGTCCTTTGTTATTCCTGATCCACAGAAAGTACATTTTAAGTCTTCACCCCTCATTAAAATCAGATGGTGTTCTCTGAAGAAAAGTTGAAAGGGTTCTAAATTGCGCGATTAATCTGATGATAGGAAAAGGAAGTTCATTTAAGAAATATTCTTCGGTGGTAAACGTGTATATATTCCATATCTCAAACGGGATTGTTTTTAACCTAACGATACTTGCACAATACAATAGAAATTTATAAATGAAAATATGAGTGTGCTACAAGGCGTTTATTGGAAAAATTATACAGTATAACTTGGATAATTCGAAAACTTCTTTAATTCGAATATTTATCTTGGTTCCTAGAATTTCCTATAAATTGAATTTCCGTTTTAGAATTTTTGAATAATTCGAAATTTTTTATCCTTTGAGCTTCGAATTATCCAAGTTGGACTGGATTGAACTCCTCGTGAGACCTGGCAGGACTGAGAAAGGCTAACGCTAGAGGAAGCTAGTCGATATCCGAGGAATCACCTTAAAATAAATTCGTCTTTTTAGAGTCATTTCTTATGAAGAGGCATGTATTCCATATATATATAGGGACACATCTCATTCCTGTAGCTCGGATATCTGTCTAGATTATATTCTACCGAGTATATATATATATATGTCTGATGATCGGGGGAATGGCATCTATGGACGGCGTAATGGGGCCTTGTGACGAGGATGATTTACTTAGTTTAAACCACTTTATGGGCGATGGTGGAATTACATCCAGACCAAGTATTGTGGATTGCTGAAGACTTCACAATAATCATAGACTCCATCATTGTCTTTATCTAATCTTGAGAGGTTTGCGAATTACGATAGAGAAATATTATAGGAACAGCATATTACGTTTATGGCTTTATATATATATTTATAGAAGAAAGCGGAATAACTGAGAGAGAACTGGAGGAAATGGGATGACGGCCGTTTCGAATCCCTCGAGTGGAAGACAGATCCGTTATGGCTCAGGGCAACCACGCGTGTAGACTCCCATTACTTTAATGGACAAATAACATTTCTTATAAAACGTCTTCTAGTTTTTTTCTATACTTTGATTTCATGCATTAAGGCTATAACAGCTATGTAACTGCACTGCAATGACAAATGTTCATAGGACACATGCCAAAAGTTAGCTACGACGTATTTTACCTTCCGTGTCTATTGGCAAACCTAGTTGTTTGCCAGTCATTAGAATTCCAGATTGAGTTTAGGCCGAGCTTTTTTCTCAGATAAATGCTTTGTTATTTGGATATAAATATCACATTATTTTTGTGTAATTGTGAATATAGACTCATGAACTAATCTTATGGATATAGTATCTTTTAGCATGTATGTATATTGGCATTCTGACAATAAATTCGAAAGATATTTGATACACAATGACCTTTATTGAAAACAAACGAGATCACCAAGCGTGCATAAAATTATCCTTGTTTCATAAAAATAACAGACGATCAGCGGCATCAAATACTTTCAATTTCCTTAAGTTTTGTACATGAGCGTGTATATTTAAACATGTTGTTATTACAATACTGGCTGCTATGGATATAATAGAAAACAAAAAACATGGCCTTAACACACAGATGGTCGGTTTTACGTGTTCGCTCGTTCAATTCAAGGAGGATGTAGACATATAGACATTTGGCAGCGCACGGAACAAAATTGACTGTTCTGCGTTGATAATTTGAGGCAATAATTCTTGTCTTGTAATAATTAACTAATTTATTAGGTGAGTAAATATGTTGAGAGAGTTGAGGTTTATATAGAGTTTTAGATAATCTACGAACCAACATTCTGAAAATGCTTAAATAAAAAAAACTTCAATTCTCTCTTTGAAATCCATATGGTACACTTCATAAGTACATGTGGGTTTCAATGGGTTAAGTTAGATCTTGGAATGCGGTGACGGCATTAAAGTGGGGAGGTTCGGTAGACTAATTTGGAGCGGCTGCCGATAGAGCGTCAATAAAAGGTCCATTTAGCAGGAGAAATGGGCCTGATGATCAGGGGAATGGCATCTATGGACGGCGTAATGGGGCCTTGGGACGAGGATGATTTACTGAGCTTAAACCACTTTATGGGCAGCGGTGGCGGTGGAATTACATCCAGACCAAGACTTGTGGATTGCTGAAGACTTCACAATATACATAAACTCCATCATTGTCTTTATCTAATCTTTAGAGGTTTGAGGAATACGATGGAGAACTATTATAGGAATACCACGTCTAAGGCTCTAGATACCAGATACTACACTTTTATTATAGCCAGAAGGATGATAAGCGATATCTATGACATTTAGATAAAGGTTTGTGATGGAATTGTTTGGATGGGCATTTGATTGCTTCCTTCCCGAGGCGAATCTATATAAGATCGGCGGTCTCAATAAAGCTGTATGTGTGTGGAAACGTTTGGACATGAAACAAACCTCTAATAGGGAGATTAAATAGCTATTTCTCTAATCATAAAGAGTAACACAATATCTAGAAATTTTATTGAAGAGTTCGAAACAGTTTTTTGTTAAAGGGAGTGTTGTTGTGTTCAGTTTCAAATATTTTCGTTTCAGAGTTTCAATATATATTTCAATTCCATTTTTTAAATTACTTCAAAATCAAAATAAAAATTAACAAATATTATTAGCTTTAAATTCTTTCGTTTAATATTTAATATTTGCTATATAATATTTGAAATTGTTGATTCAAGACTCCTTGAGTAAATGAAAAATAAAATAGGTTCAACATCTCTTTTATTTAGGGATTGTGAAATCTCAGTATATAATTCTATAAAACTAATGTTTACTATATACATATCTTCACAGCGCGACTCACTTTTCAAAATGAAAATAGCACAGATCGCATTGTTCAAACACTAGTAACATTACAAATATATAACTTTATCCTAACTTTATGTTAAAGAGGTATCTATCTTTTCTTTTCATAAAAAAACAGAGAAGCATTGAAAGGATGTAGTTTACATAGGTTTCTGCACATAGCTCGCAGATTCACATCGTAATCACAACACTAACTTTGGATAATTAAGAAAACAGAAAACCTACCATGGATTCAGACTATAGTTCTTATGAGTACAAAGTTGGTGGTTTGTTTTCCTACCTGTTTATTAAGAGAGGTTTGGGGCCGATTTCGTTCAAAATTCCATTATCGTTTTGTTAAAGAATTATATTCCTTACAAAGTTGGCATCAAGCACTTCGTACAAATATATTGAAACAATTTCACAATATATCTGCTATAATGATATAGTATAATTATTTGATATTTTACCTTATCCAGTTAGGAAATTTGATCATTTTAAATATCAGAAAATAATATAAATAACATAGCCTTGTTTGAGCAAGTTAAATTCTATAAGCGAGTGCAATTACAATCTCGAATGTGTGCAAGTATGAAGTGAATAGACCTGCTCGCATGGCGTGATGGAGTTACTCTCTATGGAGGTATTTTTGTAAGGTAGGTCACGTCAGACCAATCAATGGCTCTCTAATATTCCATTAAAATTTCTAAAGGTTCTATCCCCCTAGAGAAAGTGTCCCAAGAGATAAGGAGGTGTTAATTAAAAGGTATTATCACCAGAGTATCGCCGTGGGAGAATTAATGTTCCATCGGACAGGTGGGCGACACAATACGGTCCTAAGCCGCACGTAATCTCCTAGCGACCTCAGTGATAAGTCCCAAGATTCATCGTTACCTCTGGGCATCAGCTCTGGCCGTCATATTACAGCTTCAAGCTGAAATAATGTAATATATTTTTCTCTCAATATATAATAAGTATTTAAAATGTGTATGTGATAATGTGTATATGAAAATTGTATTTATTATTAATTTTTTAATGTGATAACCCTGTTGAAGTACTGACAAGTCCGAAAGCTTGAAAATCAAAAGTTGCACAAGAAACTTAGCCCTGGAAGTTTCATTTATTATATAACATTACAACTTACTGGGAACTCCTGCATCAATATTTTTGTTTCTAGGTGTCTCTTGTTAGCTATATGGAGAACACACAAAAAATGATAACTGTTGTGTTCATTTATCAGTTCAGATACACTATCCTCAATCTGCTTTTTTTTTTCTTTTAAGTATCCTATCTAACCTTCCTTCGCATCCTTCCTTACACGCGTCTTTTACGAGCTACTAATTGTTTAATCAGTTTAAACTGGTCTAGTTTAGCCGGAGTTATAAGGTTGTCCCAAAAATCGTGTTTTTCTTATTACTTGGCCAATAATATTATTACGGCGAATACATAATAATACATAATTCCACTATTTGTATACATATTACAGAAACATTATAAATAACGGCGAATAATATTGGTATATCAATTTATTGTAAGTGTTTACGAACTTTTGGAACAACCTTGTACTAACTAACAAGTCTATAAATCTCTATCTTCCCACCGATTGTCCAAACTGCCCTAAATATCAGTGAGGTATGTACTCAGCCATCTCTATGAGAGCGGCACATTATCCATAAAGCCATGAAAATCATGACCCTGAAGAGTCGCCAGGGCCGAAACCACGCCTAAATGTCCCAACTTCCAATGAAAGACCACCTCTAGGAGAGACTTAAATTGTTTATATTATTTTAGGCAATGGTCTCTCGTGGAAGGTTATTATCTACTCTAATCTGAAATGTTATATAAGCACCACATCCTTAGTTAGGCGCTTTTTAACTAACCAGTTTAAACTGGTCTAGTTCAGCCGGAAATACTAACTAACAACACTATTAAAGTCCTTTCGTCTCTTTTTCCCTTCAGGCATCCCAAATTATTGCCCTGACTTTTACAATGTGCAATTCGTTACAAACCATGGAAACTTCGGAGACTTTCTGTTTCGAATAGGAGCTATAGACGATCCAGGATGTGGAGAGAGAAGACAGGATTCCAGTCACTTTCTTATTGAATGTCCAATCTTACAGAACTACAGAAAAGGGAAAAACATTGAATACAACGGTCTTTTTATGTTTATAAATAGTAAGGACTCATATTTAAAATTTAGGAAATTTTGTAAATATATCTATGATTTTCTCTCTTGGTTAAAAGAAAACTTAATTGCTAAACTATAAATATATCTATATATATAAAAATGAATGTTTGTATGTTTGTTGGTTGGTTGGTTTGTATGTCCGGTATACAAATTCGCAGTAGTTCACTAATTCAAACCAAAATTTCAATACATAGGTAAAAAATAACGAGGATGACGATAGGCTATTTTAAAAAATATATAAATCAATTATTAAAACTATATATTCAAATTATTCTAAATAGCTCATCTAGAACGCGGTGGAATCTGATGGCGGGGCGCGCCCATTGGACGGCCTGCGACACGTGGCTTCCCTGTGCGCGCGCATGCGCCGGGAAGGCACTCGCACGCCGGCAGCCGACGGGAGCTGTCGCTTGCTCGCCGGGAGTCAACGGGCGCGCGCATGCGCCGGGAAGCCACTCGCCCGCCGGCAGCCGACGGGAGCGGTCGCTTGCTCGCCGGGAGTCAACGGGCGCCGACATTTACTCGCTGGCAGCCAACGGGCACATGTTTAATGTGTTTGAATAATACATTTAATCATGTAAACCCGGGCGTTGCCGGGCAACCCTAGGAAGCAAGATGTATACAAGGTGTAGACAAGATGAAGATCTAGATGAAGATTAAAACGTTTTTAAAATATATTCGCACTCGGGTAAAACCCGGGCGTTGCCCGGGCCATTCGTCTAGTATGTATATATTTGTATCTGTTTCATTGGGTATTATTATTATTGGTGTCAATTGTTTCTGTGAAATAGTTCTCTGATTTTGGTGTTGTTGCTTGACGTAAGCATCCTTTGTGGAGATATCTCGTCTGATTTGATAATGAATAAACGCTATGAATTTTTATCTTTAGAAAGAGGGGATCATATATCGCCGCAACGATGATCCCCTCTTTATAAATTGTCGAAATCCGCAATCCGTTTACCATGAATGTCTATCTTATCACCGTTGTCCAAACTGCCCTAAACTCAGTGAGGTATGGTAAGTCATCTCTATGCGGGCGGCACACAATCCATAAAGCCATGAAATTCATGACCCTGGAGAGTCGCCAGAGCGGAAACCACGTCCAAGCTTTTAGCACGTAGAACAAAGAGGATTTCTTTATTTCTTGGGAGCCCCACTTCTGGCGGCTCAGATATGTTTTCTTTTCCAAATCTTATTGATTCTAACAAAACTTTCATCGCCAAAGATTTATTATTTGAACAATATTCTCGATATGAAGGTTATTCAATATTAATAAAATGATACTCATAGATTTTAAAGGTTTCACAGTATAGATGTATATTATATAATCTAAAATGCGAATATTTTATTTTTCAAAAAACATGTATTTTACTTTCATCATTGACTATTATTTTATTTTTGACCATAGATTTAGAACATAACACTTTGAATATTGTAAATATATATAGTTGACCTACCTATTTTTTTTAATTCACGAATATAGGATTCATTTAATAAGTTCTATAATACTCTGAAAAATAATTTTATGTGTAATTTGCTTCAAGTAATTCAAAATTAAAACTATTTGATGGGTAAATAATTTATTTCCTATTTTAGCGACTGCACCTTCAATTCCCTATATTTTTCAACAACAAAATAATCATGACATGTATATTTTAATTATTTCAATTATTTTTTTATATTTTCACACACTTTCACAAACAAGCAGACAGAAAAGGTGTTCCATATTAAATCGATGTTTTCATTAAGTCGTGGTTATGTCCAAGTTTTGACAACAGTAGAAATCGATGTACATATATGTATTTTTCAAATTTAGCAATCCATAAATAGATATATAATTGAAAAGGCATATATATTGGATTAAAAGATATCTCTTTTTAACCTTTTTCTATTGACGTTATGGGGCTCTGAGTTTGTTGTTGACATAAATACTTTGAAATCCTAAATAATTGCAATTAGATATTCAATGAATGAAAGGAAGAAAAAATTGCAACGAGTTTCTTTATTCTGAAAGTTCGCCAACATTCAGAATAAAGAAACTCGTTGCAATTTTTTCTTCCTTTCATTCATTGCATAAATACTTTGTTATACTTTGAAAATGGTTGGCGTACAGCCAACTTATATATTAGTAAATAAAATATTTTTCTATCCAATATATGTCTTTTCAATTAAAACTATGTATATATACATGCATAGAGAGTCTTTATTTTACATATAAAACAAACTTCCAATGTCCTTACTGCGTTAAAAAAATATATATCAAATTACGAAACTATTTTAGACGCGTAATATTCTTTTTAAAATTAAACAATTTCTACTGCCCTTACTGCAATGGGAAAATTAATGGGAGGGCATTGCAGTAAGGGCAGTAGAAATTGATTTATTTTAAAAATAATATTACGCGTCTAAAATAGTTTCGTAATTTGTTAACAGATGGCGCGCTAGTGCATCGTAATAAAAAAATATATGTGAGAGCTTGGCTCATCAGTAGTGAATCCTTCAAGCGATTTCGCCAATTTAATCTATCAGACCGCTTCTTTAGAGCTCTAATACTGTATTGGATTATTCTTCTTATATATGCTGCAGTGAAGTGTGGAATCTTCGAATTGGTATTTAAGCAAACTTTGGACATAGGCTATTACCTGATATTGATGTACATGTATATCTAAATATATAAAAAATGAGAGAATTGGAGCATGAATGTTTCTTTTATACATAAATCAAACTTCTACTATCCTTACTGCGATGATAAAATATATTGGGAGGGCTTGGTTCATCAGTGGTGAACCCTTCCAGCGGTTTCGTCAATTTAATTTACCAGACCGCTTTTTAGAGCTCCAATACTGTATTGGACGATTCTGATTATATATTTTACTGAAGCGTAGAATTTTAGAAAGAGGTTTAAAGAATATTATGGATATTATCACTAGAAGACAATACCACTTTATTGTGTGTTCACAGCTAGTTCTCTGCCTCTTGTGGCACAACCTTTGCTGATATAACAAACTTATATTTTAAAAAGTCAAACTTCATCACCAAGGTATAAATAAATTATTGAAACATTTCATAGATTTTTTTACATGTGAAAAAACTCTTATTTCGAGCATTTACATTCAGAAAAAAGAATATATTTGTGTCATGCTGACGTAAAATCAGGATATTCGAGATAAATTTCAGTTTATTATTTCCCACATATAAGTTTGTAAAAAGAATTTTGAAGGAACATTTATTCAGCATTATATCAACCAGACTAGAATCCAGATAGTATAAAGAGCTCATCAAGTATGGAATCCCACAAAATTACACTAACATTACAAAGAGAAAGATTCTAATTTCACTTTACACATTGACTGACTACCCAACCTAACACATCAAATGGCCATCGAGATGTTGCTCAATTGTCACATTTATGCCGTTATGGAGTTTTAAAACTAATGAAAGATTCGAACATACAAAATATGAAATATTAGTATTGTTTCTTCAAATAAAAGACACTTCGGCCAGTAAATCAGATTTACTGGCCGAAGTATCTTCAATTTGAAGAAATATGAATACTGGCCAGGCAGCTTCTATCTTTAAGGTATTAGTATTGTTGTTTAGATGGTCGAGACCTTTACAAAGGAGAACCTTTGGTACAGTATTGTCTTTACCTTTGGTATTTCTATATTGCGTGTTTTACGAAACTATTGAATTGAGAAAATGATAATACTTGAATGCTCTTCGCGTTTTATTCTAATAAAGAAGTTTCTTTAAAATCCAGTATATTATACATATCTTTCTTTGATATTTTTGCTACGAACAGTTTAGCTCTCAGCGTTTGGGGACGAATGCGATTGTTTCAGGGAAATATTCTGAAAGCTCGACGTTAATTCCAACATTGGACCACCGAGCACTTCACATCCAAGTTTTAAATCAACTTTTAATTCTTCAACTTAGTGAATGCCATTTCATACCTTTGGTTTAACCATACTGACAACAATCGATACATATTCTTAAAATCTAGTATGGGAGGATTGAATTAAGATATATACTTGTTCCTATTTCAATATATCTCTAAATATATATAATGTTCAACCATTTTAGATTAACTGAGGTAAAAAAGGCAAAATGTGATTCGAGTTACAAATTTGCACCAAAGAGCGCGGTTCAAAGGATCCATTTTCATTTCATTTGAAGCAAATTTTTGAAAGTTCAAAACCTTATGAAAATAAACCAAAAGATACTAAATGATACGATATTCAATGTGCTGAAAATTATTTCTGGAAGTTCTGCCTAATAATAGAGAAACTTTATTTTATGAAATTTGATGGATTATAAAGGGGGGAAATGAACAAGATATTCAACATAGAAACAAAAAAGCCTTTATTAATAATCTGATTGATAGACCAATTTTAAAGATGCAAGGGCTTTCCAAATAGATGTTCTAATAAGAAATTATACCTCTATTGTTTTTACTAAGTGGGAACCGTTTCGCCAACTGGGAAACAAAGTATAACTCCTTATAAAAGCTGATATGAAGTTTTTGATGGTGCTACGCCTAAAGATCTTTACTCTGTTTGAACTCTCTCTTTAATCGAAATATTCTATAAAATTATACCGTTTTAAATATCAATTGAACAGGCAAGCTAGATCGCAGAAAGATTACTGAAGCTTTTGAGAAGCCAAAAGAATTCTCAAAAGGATTTATAAATACCCCCAGATTTAAAGAAGAACCATTGCAATCTTTTAACTAAGAATTTAAAAATATTCTGCATATGGAAATCAGATAAAATAACCTATTATCAATCGGTGAATATATATCAATATATGGCTCTTGTGTGTTTGAAGTTTTATTCTATTGATATATTGTTTATTTTTATTTTCTCTCACTTTAAAATCATTGGTGGAACTCAAAATGAATCTCTTATAATATATATGATTTAAAAAAAAAGAATAAATAACACAATGTATGGAAACTGTGTTTCTCAATGAAAACCAAAAAGGGCTGCAAGTTGGTTAAAGGTTAACGACAGAGCTCAGAATTACAAAGATCTAGACCTCGCCATAATCCGCATAGAACTCATTTGAATGTCGCCATGAATGCAACATCTGGCCAACTGAATAGGCTTTATAAAAATAGAAAGACATTTACCCTGTGGCCGCACAGAATCCTCTTGGGCGGCACCATCTTGCAAATCCTGGCCCACGGGATCATCCGTTTGGAAACCTTTTGAACGCCTCAATCGTTGCAACGTTTAGTTCTACACATAGACCGAATGGAAAATTCTTAAGCCGCGCTAAGGCTGCAAAATATGGCCGCTGGAATAGAATATGATAAATATTCACCAAAATAGCTTAACTCAAAAATGTTTTCCTATTTGATTTATTTCAAAAGTAAGTGTCTATTTGTAGCATATCTCATTCGGATCTACTGTACAGGATGCATAAACATCTATTTCAAAGCGGCGCCATGATTCCACAACCTGGCAGCTGGAATTACTACCGGAATAACTATTAGAAGCACTCAAGCTCACAGCCATCTGGAGTCTGCTAAGTGAGTAGTTCTATAATATAAGTGCAACATCTTGTCATTGGCTGATTCAGCAATGAGGTAAGGTTTATAGTATCTCTTTATAGCAGCTGATTATAGATCATATTTATTCCCTCTTCGTAAAACCTCAATCTAGGAATGATATGAAACGCAAATATGTAAATAAATATTTTTATTTATATGAGAGAACATTACTAAATATAAAGTAAAAAATTATAGCAAAATATATGTTATGATATTTTTATAAATCATTGAGGTATCACAAGAAATGCTAACCACAAACCCATTTTTGTGAACAAAGAAAATTCGAATATAATAATATATTTAATATATATTTGTTGATTTAATTCAATTTTATCTATATATATATATATTGTAATAATTAAATATCAGCGAACAGGTTAAGTCAACGTTTAGTTGATTTCTGTTCCACTAGATGGCGCTCTGCCATCTAAAAAAAGCACATGTGCTCCTGGTCAGGATATGATTTTTTATTTTTAATATCAACACCTGACCCACTTATTTTTTCTATTGTTTTTCCATTGTAATAAATATATATTTCCTTTTTCATGTAATGAAAAATATGCATATATTATATTGAATTAAAATATTTTTGCCAATATTTCGGTTGGCTGAAAGTCAACCTTTGTCAATGTATATATAGTGTGATTTATATAGGATTCCCTTTCTGTGTTTGAAACAGAATATTAATTTATAAACAGGTTTGTTTTATTGCGATTTCATCGGTTTATTGATGTTCAGAAATAATTGAGTTGGGATAGTGTTATACAAGAAAGATCCCTGTACACCTTTATTTTTCCGTTTATCATTACTCTTCACAATTCATCCTTTCATGCCTCATCACAAAGGTTAGAAATAATCGTTATTTCTCCTTTAAAAAAATATTTTTCGTTCAAAAGAAACAAATGCGGGATGGTTTTCAAATGTCGTTTTACAATCACAAGCCGCATTATATTATATTGTATTATAAGAAAGAGTTGCCGTGTTCTACAGAGTGTTGCACCCGCGAGGGAGGGGGGTAAACCACAACAACAAAATGGAAGATCACATCGACAACATATTTAGAAGGGCTGATCTTACTAAAACAGTTAAGACATCTGCAATGAATACACAGAATCATAAAAATTCTATATATTTTCGATTATATAGAATTCCTTATAGATAAAAGATACTTCGGCTAGAAATTGTTTTCTCGGCGTTTCGACAAAATACTTTTTTATCCTCGTCAGAAAAAAATAAAATTAGATGATTCAGCAAGGCGTTAAAAATATAAAAGATATCTAGTTGTAACGCCTTGCTAAATGTTTTAATTCTTATTTTTTACCTGACGAAGACAAAAGATTTTGTCGAAACGTTGAGAAAATGGAAATAATTTCTAGCCGAAAAAAAAAAAAGTGCTTACACACAATACACTTCGGCTAGATATGATTTCAATTTTCTCAAAGGAACAATGAATAACGGCCAGGTAACCTCTAGCTCTTCAAGATATATAGGATTTATAAGATTTAATACTTTATAAGTGTTTATATGGAGTATAACATACTCTCAAAAGTTCATTGGAAAGTATATTCCGACGACGTAGTGAAATAATGGAGCGATATGAAAGGATGCCAATTATCATCTCCACAAGAATAGATGAAAACTGGAGACTAATTGTAAAAGATGAGGAGGGTGTTTTTCTTCAGTCGAGCCTGTGCCACGATGATGGATTGATTAGTAGCACGAGGGTGGGTAATTACTGTAAGTTTGGGGATATTTCAGCGGTCGATCCCAGCACCCATTGATCGCTGTACAAGAGAATGGAACAGCTCTTCTGTCTTGGCAGAGAGAGGCACCAGAACTGTCAAATCCACTCCAACGCAGCGTGATTTATTGCGTTTTTTACTTAAATATTTTTGACGTTTGTGAATTTTTTTTCGGAAGTTTATAAAAACCTGTAAAATACTTTGCATTTAGTTTAACATCTGTGAATTGTCTGTTAAATTCATATTATATTTGACATGTAAGTAGATTTGATTTTTAGTTTAATTGAATATCATGTTTTGCTGAAGTTTTACCATTAGTGTGAGACATTCTAAATATTTTCTTGGGAGAATATGCATAACTAAACAGGTGATCAATTATTAAATTGTTTAAAGGTGTATAACATATTTTTAACAATTATATTTGAAGATTGAATATATATGCAAAATTATACTTATGATATGAATTATTTATATACAGTTAAACCTGTCTATAGCGCCCCCTCTTGGGACTCACCAAAATAGGGTTCTATAGAGAGGGGGTGCTATAGACAGGTCACTTTTAATGTAAAATGTTTACATTTTAATGTTTAAAATCGGGTGCTATAGACAGGTTTAACTGTATATTGTAGCAAATTATCTATTATTTTATTAACATATTATAATTTTGTTGTTTATATTTTGCTACTCTGTAAACTTTCCTCATTGCTTATCTTGTATTTTAACAAATGTAGGTTACAATTTGTTCTTGCCTTGAATAAATTGTGGCGTCAGCCTGAAGTTCGTCTTTTCCAATTTTCCACGTGGCAATATATTTATACACTTGGTTCTTTTTTTATGCGGTAGATGCGTTCCAGGGGAATCCGCATAAAAAAAATCGCACAAAAAAAGACATACATTTATATGTAAAATGATGGATACGTTCCATTTATTTAAAAAATCGCATAAAACCTAAATAATGTTTTAAAATGCACCAGAAATCGCATAAAAAAAGATTTATAAATAATAAGATTTAAATTTTTTCTCATCATATTTTAATAAATGGCACATATGTGTGTTAATAACAAAAACAAAACTTAATATGTAAAAAAAAACATAAACAAAACTTTATTTAAAATCATATTAAGAATGTTTTCATCATTATTCGCTGTCTGATAATGTGCGAACCCGTTTGTGGATTGGTGCAAGATCACTTTCATCACTTGAAGATAAAATTACGTCATCAGATCTACATGGTAATGCTTCTTTAGGAACTTCAGTGATTTTTTTTTCTTTGACAAGATAGTCAGTAATCAAACGCTGTGATGGCTTGACTAGTTCTTTGTAGAGTTCTATGTAGCCAGACATACAAAATTTCAGATCACGTTGGAATTTTAAGGCGCGTTCTACATCATTATCATTTTGAATAAAAAAAAATTCCAATTTACCGGAAAGTTGAAGGCCTTCCCGAAGTAATTTTTCGTCCAGTGGAGTAACATCTTCCAGTTCGCTATCTACACACTGTTTCGAAATCTTTAGTAGTATCTACCATACTTTCCAAAATATCATCATCATTTAGGGCTTCGTCCACAAGCAATTCTTCTATATCATGCTCGCCAAAATCATCAAAACCTTCCCCACCTATTTCCTTAGCAATTGAAATAATATCTGATGTTACTATTGTTGTTCTATTTGATTCATTTCTCTTTGATACGCATTCAGGCCAAGCAGCTTTCCAACATGCATTTAAAGTTTGTGATTTTATCTCGGCAATTGCTAACGCAACATGATCTACACAGTTCAAGATATTAAATTGTTTCCAAACTTCAGTAACTGTTATTGTATCGGATTCCAGTTTATCGAAAATGAATTGGAAAGTGAATTTTACATAATATTTTTTAAATGTTGAAATAATTCCCTGATCTAATGGTTGAATTAGGCTCATTGTGTTTGGAGGGAAAAAAACTACCTTTATATTTGGATGTTCTAAGTTTGGATGACCTGGTGCATTGTCAAGAATTAATAAGATCTTAAATTCGAGACCCATCTCTTTCATATAATTTTCTACTTCGGGTACGAAGCATTTATTGAACCATTCAGTGAAAATAGCCGTTGTTACCCAGGCCTTCTTGTTTGCCATCCAATGTACGGGCAGTGTATTTAAGTCTTTTCCTTTTAATGCACGTGGTTTTAAAGATCGATTTACAAGCAGCGGTTTTAACATTCGATCGCCAGATGCATTGCTGCACAGCAATAAAGTAACTCGATCTTTAGCAGCTTTAAAACCACTGGCATTTTTTTCGGACTTTGCAATGTAAGTACGGGTTGGCATTTTTTTCCAAAACAATCCTGTTTCATCAGCATTGAAGATTTGATGGGCACAATATCCTCCATCTTTAATAATTTTAGCCAACTTTTCAGGATATTTTCTAGCAGCTTCTTCATCTGCAGAAGCCACCTCACCTTTTATTTTTAGATTATGAAAAGAATATATTTTTATAAAACCAGTTAACCACCCTGTTCTGGCAGAGAATTGTGGATTACTTTCACGTGAAGTTGTAGATGGCTCTGATTCTTTTAACTCCTTGTAAAATTTATGGGCTTTCATCTTGATTAAATGTCCATCTAACGGAATTCTTTTTTGAGTTAAATCTTCAATCCAAATTACGAGAGCCTTTTCTGTTTTTTTCTATTAAAGTGCCTCTTGAATATGATGAAATTTTAGAACTCAAATTTGTACCAGATCTGACTGATCTTCTTATTGCCGCTTCATTTTTTTTTTATTGCTCTTATAGTAGATTCGCCTAAATTATAACGTTTACCTATTGCTGTTGATCTTTCTCCTTTCGCCAAGCAATCGAGAATTATAATTTTGGTTTCTAGCGAAATTGCACTTCTTTTTTGTTTTTTATTATTGTCACACATTTTCTTTAAGAGGACTAAAAATTATAGAAAAAACTTAATGTACAATTACGCACTAAAATTATTAAAAAAAACTTACAATTCACTTGAGTAAATTTATCTTCCGGTTTTCGGTAGTAACCTTCTTTCACAAAATTTTATTTTCTAATGCTTTCCAATATGCAGGCTTTTTAAATTAGTTTCATACAAACAAAATGCAGCATAAAAACACGCAATTTTAACGAGGTATTTTTGTTTTTGTCTCTTTTGTTTTTAAGAACAAATCAAGAGAAAACATGTCAATAAAAGAAAAAAGAAATTTGTAACGGCAGCTGGCACGCCGGCGGGTTTTCAGTTTTGATATCGGTTTTACACGAGTTGTGTAAGACACCGGCAGGCGCGGAATAAAAGACATTGGAACTTCCCCTCTACTGTTTGTTGGATAACTTAACATGCAACCAGGACGTTACAAAATTATTTCTTTGTATTGATTGCGTAATAGTAGAGTTGTAGTTGTTATTCTTATTCGTTTTCAGAAAAAGTGAATCACCAAAAAAAAAATTTTCGAAATTCGAATAAATTTTTTTTTCTTGCACCGCATAACTCCAAAACCGCATAAAAAGAGAACGAAGTGTATATATACAAGGATTATTCAAAAAAGAAGAATAATAATATATCAATATACGGTAGAGCGATTCTTGTCACCATTCGGAAACAACTTCACTGCCTTTCAAAAATCAAAATATATTTCGAAACAATATAGAGAGATATCATCTCAACGCAATTCTAGAAATAGATTTAAATTATATGGTATATTATAACAAAGTATATATTATAAAGGACTGCGGCGTATGATTATAAAACAACACTTAAAGTTTCACCGCATATCTCTTTAAAATAAATATTGATTTTTCACAGAAAAGAAACTTATGCGGTGAAACATTAAGTGTTGTTTTATAATCATACGCCGCAGTCCTTTATAATGTATTATAAGTTACTTTAAGTATTATTTACGAACGGAAAAATACGTCCAGGGTAGCCTAGTGGACATGGCATCTGCCCGGTAAGCGGAAGGTTGTGGGTTCGATTCCCGCCCCTGGACACTTTTATTTTTCCGTTCGCCATTACTCTTCATATTTTCACCCTTTCATACTTCATCCAAGAAAGTTAGAAATAGTAAATATTTCTCTTTGAAATAAATATTGATTTTTCACAGAAAAGAAACTTATGCGGTGAAACTTTAAGTGTTGTTTTATAAAGTATATATTATTTTATTAGCAGAGTATTATCTTTTTATGCTTATAATTTGCTATACTCTGTACACCTACCTCTTTGCTTATCTTTTGTTTATCACTCATAGTTTGTTCTTGCCTGAAATAAATTGTTGTCTCACCCCGAAGTTGGTCTTCCCTAATTTTCCACGTGGCAATATGTTACAATAGTAGAGCAGTATGGAGATTAAACTGTCCAAACAGTAGAAAGGTTTCGCTAATGATTATTTATTTTCTCAAATCACTATAAAGGGGAGTTGAAAGAGCTTATTTCAAATTATACAAAGTAGCATAAACCCTCATCAAAATACTCATTAACAGAGAACGATATGTTTTAGATAGTTCGAATATATGCAATTGAATTAATTTATAAATCATACACAAAGTGAGAAATTTTACAAGTTCGAAAATATATTATAAATCGCAATGTAGGGAGTTCAAGTTGCAGATATGTAAACCTTTCATAATAAAATATAATGCGGCCTATGATTATAGAACTACATTTGACAATTATCCCGCACGTGTTTCTTTTTAACGAAAAATCGAAATTCATCCTTAGGGATGAAGTATGAAAAAGAGAAATTGTGAAGAGTAAGCGGAACACTGTGGGTTTGTTTCCCATTCCTGGACACTTTATTTTCCGTTTATCATTATTCTTCACAATTCATCCTTTCATGCTTCATCCCTAAGGTTAGAAATGAGCGTTATTTCTCCCCCCTAAAAATAAATTTCGAATTTTTCATTAAAAAGAAACACATGCGGGATAATTGTCAAATGTCGTTCTATGTAAACCTTTAAAATTTTACACAAATAAATTAAATTAACCTTGAAATTATATGTGTTTCTCTACAGACCTATAAGCTTATGTCCATAGTTCACTAAACACCCCTAAGCTGCCTTTCATAGAAAATACAGGGTATATTCCAAACCAATCCAATACAATAGAAGAGCGGTCTAGAGATTAATTTGGCGAAACTGCTGAAAGGGTTCACTACTGATGAGCCAAGCCCTCTCATTCAATAATTCATATCATTGCAGTAAGGTCTGTAGAGATAATATTTGATGATATTTAAAAGAAGCGCATTTCCAGTAAATTTATTTGAGTAAAATATTAACGATAGATGGAAATTAAATTTAATTTACTAACAAATATATGTTATGTAAACCTTTGTTGGATGATATATAGAAATCTTATATTTATCTCGACATATCGAGCAGCCATGATATGGTACATCAGTATCAACAATATTCAAGTTGGGGACGACAGAAAGACGGTAGTTAGCGGACTAACTAACAGGCTGTCGTTAGCTGCTGAGGTAATTAGGAGCCGAGGAAATAGGGCGGAAAATTCTCCTCCTGTCGTCACACGGCCAGAGAAGGTCGTGTATCATTCAAGTACTGTACATAGGAACAGGCGGTAGCTCACATTTTTGCTCATATTTTGTGATAATTGTGTTTATGTTAATAATATGTTAAATATTAAAACTATTTCATTTAAAAATATTATGACTTTTAGAACAAACTACTCTGTTGGGTCGACAACCAGATGTCTCGGATTTCCCTATATAAACTTGTTGTTGTTGTTTCCTGTTGGCCGGCTCAAATCTTTCTGTACATATGTAAATAGGTAATCTTTTATTTTCTTCTTCAAGCCTCAAGTAAGGTAGTACTTTCTAAAATTATGTGCTTTATATTCCTTAAGCTTAATTAAAGCTAATTCTGATCTAAACTATTTATTTTTTATTACCACGACTGCAATATCACAAACATACTCATGGATCTAAAAACAAATTAAGCCAATTCTATATCGAACAAATTTAGCATAACATATAAATTAAGATTATATATATTTAAAAAAATAAAAGTTAAGATTTACAGATTTTGAATATAACATTGAGTCAGAACAGCAAGCTAATTCTGTATCGAATAATACCGTTAGGAAAATATCAAAATTTATAAATTTGTTGTTTAATTTAAACATAGAATGTTTGTTTATATATACGAGGTGTGTTCAAAAAGTATCGCGACTTTTGAATTTTCGCGGGTTACGTATATTCGAATTTCGATTTTTTTATGGCTTTATGTTGGTACTCATGTGTCTCACTTATGCCGACAAGCTCGGCCATTTTGAATGTTCACTTAATTGTTGACAGCTGCTTTGCTTGCAGGTGTTTTGGATCGTCTTCGATTTTTACCTATTAAAAAAATAGATCAAAGAACCTGTATCAAATTTTGTGTGAAAAACGAAATTAAGTGCGCGGATGCATTCCGAATGTTGGCTGTGGCATACGGAGAGGCTACCTTGGACCGAAGCAACGTTTATCGGTGGTACAAAATGTTCTCAGAAGGCAGAGAAGATGTGAACGACGAAGAGCGTGCCGGACGCCCGAGCACTTCAACAACAGACGAAAAAATTAATGAAGTGGAGAAAATGATATTGGCCAATCGTCGAATCACCGTTAAAGAAGTTGCCGAGGACCTAAACATATCGATTGGCTCGTGCCATTCGATTTTTATCAATGATTTGGGCATGAGACGGGTCGCCGCGTAATTCGTACCAAAATTACTCAATTGCGACCAAAAACAGCATCGCATGAACATCGCTAATGAGATGTTGGACTCTGTCCGCGACGACCCAAATTTGCTCCAGAGGGTCATAACTGGTGACGAAGCGTGGGTTTATGGTTATGACGTGGAAACCAAAGCTCAATCATCTCAATGGAAGCTGCCGCACGAACCAAGACCGAAAAAAGCGCGCCAAGTTCGGTCGAATGTGAAAGTTTTGCTGACAGTTTTCTTCGATTGCAGGGGCGTGGTGCATCATGAGTTCTTGCCACAGGGTAGAACGGTCAATAAGGAATATTACCTGCAAGTTATGCGCAATTTGCGCGAAGCAATCCGCCAGAAACGCCCGGATTTGTGGAAGAACAAAAATTGGCTTTTGCACCACGATAACGCCCCTACTCACACATCGTTGCTTGTGCGCGACTTTTTGGCCAAAAACAACACACTAATGATGCCGCAGCCACCGTATTCACCAGATCTGGCCCCCTGTGACTTTTTCTTGTTCCCTAAACTGAAGAGGCCCATGAAAGGACGACGTTACGCTACGCTTGACGAGATAAAGACGGCATCGAAGGAGGAGCTGAAAAAGATTTTTTTTTAAATGATTTGTTGAAGTGCTTCGAAGATTGGAAAACCGTTGACACAAGTGTATAATATCTCATGGGGATTACTTTGAAGGGGACAAAATAGGTATTCATGAATAAATAAATAATTTTTGAAAAAACACAAAAGTCGCGATACTTTTTGAACACACCTCTTATAATAAATAAGTAGATAGCATATAATAGTAAAAAAAGGAAACTCCAGAAAGGTTTCGGCCGTTACGCGTCATATGCTGTGTAGAAAGATAATAAGCGAAGAGATAGGTTTGTAGAAAAATATTTATATAATATAAAGTTGCTGTAGGGTAAAATTCAGGTAACAAACGAGGTAACTCTTTCTCTATTTATGCATTAGAACAAAACAATTTGTTTATTACCCTGGTAAAAACTTTACCAGGAATGAGCTGCATTCTATTTCTCATTCCTTATCATCGCTAGTAAAGAGGGGGTCGGTGGAAGGCTGGTTAAACCGTTTGGTTTTCGACCACTACGACCCGGGTTCGATTCCCACATTTGACATTTTTTTCTGATTTAGAAAAAAAATGCTCCAATGGCCCCCTGAATCTTGCAAATGTCCAACCCCACCAGCGAGTGCAAGTAACCAAACGGGGCTCTGGCACATTTGTAAGTGCAAAGTCGAACTGCTTTTCACATGTGTAGACATGTGGTGCGCTTACAGTAAAAGCAGTCGCTAACTACCCACCATGATTATCATGGCCTGCACCACGTGTACTAAGAATAATTGAAAAAAAAAAACGTTTACCAGGTTGATAAACGAATTGTATTGTTCTAATCCATATGTAGATAAAGAGGTACCTAGTTAATATATATAGCTTAAAAATTATATCATAGAGTATCACCTAATGAAAATATTTGATACTTTTTGTTTCACTTATGTTTATTGTTATATAGATATTCTAAACTATGTAATATAATATTACACTGTAATATTATATTATAATATTCCCAACTATCGCATAAAAATCTGCAGAGGAAGGTTGTATTGTCTATACAATAGGAAGATTACCAAAAGATGTTTCAAAAATGCAATAATATATATTTATAGGCAAACATTCGGATGAACAATTTATATTTGTTCTTTAAAATGATAGAATATTTGAGTGGGTAAATATGAAAATACAAATTAGATTTGGACAAATAACCAGAAAAACTTGGTAGAAAGGATTCGGAATAATTTTCTTCGATGGCTCTTAAATTTACATAGCTATACTTCCAATTATATCTCTGCGCATCGAATGTGGAGGAACGTCAATTGGAGTTACAGTGTTGAAATTAACACTCAGGTTCTGGCTTAGAATCCTGAAAATGGACAATAGCCGACTTTGCCATATATGTCTAACTCAACTACTAGAGATATCAAAATAAGATACATATAATCGTATATTGGGTTTGTGGAAACTTTGCGAATAATATTATTACGGCGAATACATAATATAATACATAATACAATTACTTTATACACTAGCCGAGTGACCCGGGCAACGCCCCGGGTTTACTCGAAGGGCCCGCAGGTGAGAAACTATAGGCATTGGTTCCTATGCCTAAAAAATTATTTAAAATGAAAAAAGAAGAAAAATACTAACAAATCAGAAAATAAAAGTGCAAACAACACATCTACACTACTTCAAGAACATGAGAGCACATGCACTGTGTCACCATACGTGTACCATTCGTAAAGACCCTGTTTAGGATTAAAATATCTCCGAAGCATAACAATACAACCAACTCATGTTTGGTAAGCAATTTCAGGAAAGAAACTATAGGCATTAGTTGAAGAGTTTAAATAAATATATTTAGAGTGAAAAAATGACACAAATCAGCAAATAAAATTGCAAAAAATGCTACTATATCGCAGATAAGACAACATATAAAAGGAATGAAAATATTTAAAGGACCTCATTAAAACTACATTTCTAGTTTTATATATACAATATAACCTCGATAATTCGACCATGTCTTGTTGTCCTGACCTACAGCCTATCATATAACAAACTGTAATTCAACACTATCGATAATTCGACCATTATAAATTTCAACAATTGTTTGTTGCTCAAATATAACCTCACTGCTAAAAAGGTATTACAGAGAAAACGGCTGACATTGTAAATGTACAAAATGTATGTATAGAGCAGGGGAATAATAAATAAAGACCAAAATCAAATTAATTGATAATAAATAGATTATTGCCAAAAAAAAAAATACAAAAAATATTTTTTTCTCCTTTCTTATCTTCACTCAATCATATTAGAGTGTCAAGCTTGTAAAGCTTGAAATTAACAACCATCATGATTGGGTGAAGTAGAATGCGTCTGCCTTTGTCATCAAGACTGGGAGCATTATTCAGTGGCAGGCCACTGACTTAGCTCCAAAAGAATGTATCCCTGGATTAGGAGCCCTTACAAGGTACTATCAGCCGGGCCAGCTGAGCCCAGGTTTTTTTAGTGAGCTTGTTACTGTTCCCCCTCCTCCTTTTTCATCCTGGCTTGGGACCGGCAAAGGCGGAGTTTTTTTTCTTTCAGGTGAGAAACTTTAGGCATTGGTGAAATGTGTAAATATATATTTTGGAAATGAAAAAAAAAGGATAAAATAAATCAGAATATAAATTTACAAACTATATTTCAGAGGAGACGATTTATAATAGGAATTCATTTAAATGACCTCATTAAAAACTACATTTTATATATATTTGGGTTAAACTTTACATGTATGCTATCCAAAGTTCGCACACTTGAAAAAGTCACATAAAGTCGTCTGTGCGTAAACACAGGCTCTTGTAGCAAAGGTTTGGCCTTGAGCCCTCTTTATAGTCATATATGTCAGACATTATACAGTGTGTTCAACTTTGGGTACTGTCAGTATATGTGCTTCAAGGACATGAGAGCACATGCGCTAGAACACCATACCTGTTCCATCGCAAAGATCATATAGGCATTGGTGAAAGTGTAAATAAATATTTTGGAAATGAAAAAAAATTGCAGATATGACAAAATATTAAAGGAATAAATTCATTTAAAAGACCTCATTAAAAACAACAATTCTATAATTTTATATACAATATAATCAAATTAATTCAACACACGATAATTCGACCATTTTTGATGTCTCGACCTACGGCCTATCATATGACAAACTAATTCGACACTTTCGATAATTCAACTATTTTGGAAATTCAAATTTCAACAGTTGATATTTGTCTAAAACCCCTATTATTAACAACATATTAGACTGCAGAGTGCAAAAATGTAGAAAATTGTATTTATATAATTGTATGCATATATTTGTATGTATATAATTGTATGCAAATAATTGTATGTATAGATCAATGAGTAAAATAATTTTTTTTTTGCTTATCGCTTGTACACGTGGTACAGGCCTTGATAATCATGGTGGGTAGAGTAGGCGACTGCTTTTACTGTAAGTACACAACATGTCTAAACATGTGAAAAACAGTTCGACTTTGCATTTACAAATGTGCCAGAGCCCCGTTTGATTACTTGCGCTTGCTGGTGGGGTTGGACTTTTGCAAGAATCGGAAGCCATTGGAGCATTTTTTTTTTTTTAGAAAAAAGTGCCCAATGCGGGAATCTAACCCGGGTCGTAGCGGTCGAAAACCAACGGCTTAGACCATCCTTCCACCAACCCCCAGTAAAATAAGTAAATAAAAAGAAGACCAAAAATAAGTGATAATAGTTTATTGAATAACAAATAAAATAAAAAAATATATAGGCTTCGGTAAAAAAGTAAACAAGAGAAATAGCAATTGGGGTTTTGTGTCTGCGGCGAGTCATATTAGCACGCCTAGCGGTTAGGGGAGTGAGTCTTCCACGGCCTTTTCGAGGCATGACAGAAGACGCTGAAAAAAAAGGTAAAATAAGAACCAAGCAGAGGAAAACTATAAAACTGAAAGCCAGGACAGGCATAAAAAGAAAATTCCAAACATGTGAAGAAACAAATGATGAAAAAAAAAGGATTCCAAAAAAATACTGCAAAAAAGAAACCAGACACAAAAAGCAACAATTGAGTACACAAATACAGCATCAGCCTATTTATGAGAAGAAAAAAAACGACAGACACAAAAATGGAGCTAAATTCAAATGAAAAACTATAACAGATCAAGTAATCAAATCAGGCATTATGAAAGATACTGCAAAAAAAAAAATAAGACACAAAAATGGAGCTAAATATGTAAAAAACATGTATACAAAAAAGCAAAGCCCAATTCCAAACCCAAATATTTTTTTTTATGAGAAGAACATCAACATAATGCATGATTACGGCAGTCCATAGCTTCCCCGACAAAAATTCACCAAAAAAGTTAAATATTCCAAAATATTTCTGAGTATATATTGCTAAATGTGTAAATAACATGTATATAAAAAAGCAAAGCTTAATTTTAAATTTCATTATCCTTTTCACAGGAAAAGCATCAAAATACTGCATAAGTACGGCACTTTTGCAGCCCCCCTGACAAAAATTCACTAAAAGAGTTAAGTATTCAAAAAAATATTTTGGTATATATATTGCTAAATGGGTAACAAACAGGTATATAAAAAAGCAAAGCTTAATTCTAAGTTTTAATTTTTTATAAGAAAAGCTACAAAAGCAAATAGGGAGAAGTGGGCCCATTTAGCCATTTTCAAAATTTGATTATGAAAGAGTAAATAAATGAGTAAATAAGGACAAATATAAAGAGAAAGTATTGCTAAATGTGTAACAAACATGTCTATAAAAAAGCAATGCCTAATTCTAAGTTTTAATTTTTTTTTATAAGAAAAGCTACAAAAGCAAATAGGGAGAAGTGGAGCCATTTAGCCATTTTCAAAATTTGATTGTGAAAGAGTAAAAAAATGAGTAAATAAAAGCAAATATAAAGAAAAAGTATTGCTAAATGTGTAATAAACATGTATATAAAAAAGCAAAGCTTAATTCTAAGTTTTAATATTTTTTTTTATAAGAAAAGCTGCAAAAGCAAATAGGGAGAAGTGGGGCCATTTAGCCATTTTCAAAATTTGATTGTAAAAGAGTAAAAAAAAAGAATAAATAAGAACAAATATAAAGAAGAAATAATTAAGCAAAAGAAAGACATAAATATATTTCAATCTACAATTCGAAAAATAATATAACCTCAGCCTATTTATGAGAAAAAAAAACGTTGCCAAAGACATTAGGAAAGATACTGCAAATAGAAAACATACACAAAAATTGAGCTCTATTTAAATGAAAAACTATAACAAAGTACTTACAAATTATAATCATAATCAAATAAATCAGAAATATATATTATAAATTAGTAAAAGGTAATAAGACAAAAGAACGCATTTCAAAACAAAGGAATTGATGATGATAAATGCAAAAATCTACGATTGTAAAATAGATTAAATTAAAAAATAAAAATAACTGTTAACATTAGGAAAATAAAAACAGGCCTATCATACGAAGAAAAAAATAACGAAAATTTTGGTATATAGATCGTTATGTGTAGTTCAGAATCTTCGGAGGAGATAGCTCAGGACTTTACAATGGAAAACTCTGTTACGGTATTATCTATATAGATAATACAAAGACATTATACATAACGACGAATAATATTGGTATTTCAATTTTTTTTAAGTGTTAACAAACTTTTGGGACAACCTTGTATTATCTAAATTCTATCACCTGAAATATATTACCACGTGGAAACTTGGGAAGACAAAAACTTCAGGAGGAGACAACAATTTATTTCAGGCAAGAACAAACTATTAATGGTAAACAAAAGATACGCCACGAGGGAAATTTACAGAGTAGCAAAATATAAACATAAAAATGACCACTCTGTTAATAAAAATAATAAAATGAATAAATACTTTGTTACAATATAAACCATATTTTTAAATACCAACGTCAATCGTCATGATGGTTTGGGTGCATTTTAGGAAAATTACAAAAGCGTGGAAACTAATTCCAAATATATATTGTTACACCAGGTTATTGCTCTATAAGATTCTCAAACTCTCTTTTTTTCTCTTTTCTCTTAAAAATAGTTTTCAAGCAAACCAGAATTATATATTTATAATTGTAAGTAATTCTACTGTTCTCAAAGCTTATGTCCATAGTTCATCTAAAATACCCATTCCAAGAGTCTAGCAACAGTATCACTTTGAAAAGAAGATCGAAAAATGCAATATAACAGCGGTATGGTAGATTAAACTGGCGAGACCTCTGGGAGGGTTCACCACCGATGAGCCAGGTCCTCCCATTAAATTTTCCATTGCAGTAAGGGCAGTAGAAATTGTTTAATTCCAAAAAGAATCTTACGCGTCTAAAATAGTTTCGAATTTTCATAACAGATGGCGCGCTAGTGCATCGTAATATAAATGTGTTATATAGATTTGCATACTTGGCAATTCGGCAGGCCAAGTTGATTCCTAATCGCTTCAAAATCTACAAACCCATCTCCAAAAATTCTGTTTTCGATTGAAATATTTATAGAAATGGTCAAAGATGACTTGAAGGAAACGAAGACGTCAGTAGCATCAGCTTACTGAGCTTGAATCATGCTCTTAGGAATAAAAATAGTTTCGAATTGTCATAACAGATGGCGCGCTAGTACATCATAACATATGAATATTTGCATCGAGCAATGTTCTTCCGCAAACAATAAGTACAAGGCCAGTTAGGTATAAATTAATTATAAGGAGATAACGTGCAATCAATATACACCTATCTCCCGATTTACACAGTACTTGTTTTACACGTTTTCGCTTTTACACGGTTTTCCAAATACGTTTTTGTTTTTTGTTTTCATCGCACTATACTAAATGCTACTGTGATTGAACACATTCGCTGTGTACACATCTCACGAGGAATCCCGAGCTTATGTGCTGACTTGCTGCACACGCACACTGTGTCTGTATTTCTTCGCATAAATATTTAGCGAAAATTTTTAATTTTCGATTTACACGTTTTTCTCAGAAACGTATCTACCGTGTTAATCGGGGGATAGGTGTATAATAAATATATGCGCGCCATATGTTATGAAAATCCGAAACTATTATAGACCCTTATGATTTTAAAAATTGAAACAATTTCTACTGCCATCACTACAATGGAAAATTAATGGGAAGGCCTGGCGTCTAAATAGTTTCGAATATCATATATAGGAAATGTAAGCATCAAGTAGAAGTTTGTTTCATATTTTAAAAGAAAAATTCGTTCTTTGATGATTCCATTTCTTATACATAGCTAGCATGATATCGCTTTATAATAAAAACAATTACCTTGCAGAATAGTTATTCTGTTTATTTTATTGAGGAATACAATCTGGGTCTTCGCTTCCTTTACTCCTGTCATTTCTTGTTCTCTTCGCGATAACCTTCCAAGAGATATGTAGTCATGACACAGCGTTAACTAAATAATAATTTTGATAAAATCAATAAGGAATTTGTTTGGAAAAATTTATGGATTCGAAGAGGAAGAGAAAGATCCTTTATTAACTAAAGGTATCAAACTATAAAAGAAGGACAAAGGGATAAAAATTATATGTACATAAGCAGCTCACGCCGACCTTCCCTATTCACATAACCGCTAGCCTATCGGGGGGGGGGGGGGAGAAGTCCGACCACACCTCCCTGCGGTCCCCCCTGGACCCTTGGAATATTCGACCAAATTCTGGTTCGTCTCCAAGGTGACTAACGTGGCAACGGCACCCATTTCTAATTAAGAGAGCTAGCCTATCTAACAATCAAACAAGGCCACGCTATATAGGCAGAGATGTCAATTTGCATAAACAATACTAAAACTATGCAAATATCAGCATATCAAATACCGTAGAAATGTTTGCAATTTTAAATTTCAGAAGAATCTAGGGCTAGGTTTCTTTTTACAATTCTTCTATTTCTCGAGATTTCAGACTAACATGCCCTTCAACATGAAGTTTAGCCCGAAATCTCAAGAGAAATAAAAGAAATCTAAAAAGAAACCAAGTTCTAGATTTCTTATTGATTTTTGTCAACGTGTAAAAGCATGGAAGAATCTTTATTATAAATGATAATTTATTCTGTTATATAAAAGGGCGTACCTGGATCTGTAAGGCAAAAAAAAAAACATTTTTTTTCTCAAAATATTTCGAGAGATTGCTCCCTCTTTATCAATTTATTGCACAGTGTTAAAGAGGGAGAAATCTCTCGAAATATTTTGAGAAAAAAATTGTTTTTTTTTTTGCTTTACAGATCCAGGTACGCCCTTTTATATAATCTTAATTAATGGATCGCCTTTTGACTCAAATTTATTCTGTGTTAAATATATATCTCAGTGAAAAATATTTTAAACTAATTTTACCAATGACTGAATAATTTATCCGGGTATTTGGTGATCTAAGGATAAGCTCCAGGAAGCCTGGGTTACCTTTATGTTGCTACTACTGTATATTTCCAAAATTCTAAGATAAAACATTGCTGTAGCATGTGAATAAGGCGTGATTCAGGCATATACAAGAAATATCAACGTTCCATCTGTAATCAAAATTTGAAATTATTTGTTAAACTGAAAAAAACTTCTGCGAAAGTTCTCCGAGCTAGATCATCTCAATATTTATTCAGACAGTTTAATAGTTAATTGAGTTTAATTTGAAAGAAAAGTAAGCTAAAATAAAACTTCAATGACATATAATAAAGAATGAGATATATAATATAAAAATAAAAATAATTTTAAAAAATTCACTTTTTAGATTACTTTTTTTTCTATTTGATTGAAGTACATCTGGTTCGTTACCCCAGTTGTTTTTTCGCTTTTTTTTTTTGACAAGCTCATGACGTGTCAAAGCCGAGTTAAATGCTTGGTTCCTTTGTTGAATCTTGCTGTTAAACTATTTAAATATTTATATTGATCCATTCATAATATTTATCTAAAAAATAATAATATAAACTTATCTTACTCATTATATTTTTCTTTATTCTTTATTATAAATATATATATTTGAGAGATTTCTAATAAAGATAATTAAGCTTTGTAAAGGAATTTGAAAGAGTTATTTGAAAGATTTCAAAAGGCGCAAAAACTACAAAAATATATTAAATATTATAAATTATATTTTCATCCATAAAATATTTTTAAAAGAATCAAATAATATCTAAAACCACAAACAGACCATTATTTATATAAAAGAAAACGTATTCACAAATAAATATAGAAACAAATTAAGATTAAAAAAATTATATTTAATGTTATCAAATAAAGAAATTTCTATATAGTATTACAAAGGCTTTTATTCTGAGGCGAATTCTTTGAAGCTGTCTTTTTATTTTTTTCGGAGAGAGCGATAGAAAAAGAAATCAATTATTGGAAGGAATGGGGAGACCGCGTCGTTCCTACATAAATATAGTTTATCTGGAAAATTATTTTTAAGAAGAAGGACAGAATCTTCCACAAGGATCTATACATCTAGACTGGTGGTGTATCTATGGCTGATTGCTTCTCTTAATTGTTGGGAAGGCTGCGAGGCAATTCCAGAACTACAACTTTACTGCAAACATTCCCCCGACTGTTCATTTAAAACTGTAATTAGAGATTTCATTGATTAGCTATGTATAATTGTAGTATAATCTAGTATTGTGAGACTCAATCGATACAAAACTGAAATTACTTGGCATCATTTAGTTAGTTTTTTTATCATTAGTGTGTACACATTAAAAATAATTGAGTTCTTAATGTAGTTCTTGTGGCACTCTCATTAGCCACATTGTCATTTCAAGATGCAGTGAATATGGTATAGAAGCTGTTCAATTGATATTTTCGCGAATATTTTCAATATTGAAATTGTTTATTATTAAATATTATTTTTAATATCAACACCTGACCCACTTATTTTTTATTTTTCCTAATGTTTTTTTCATGTGTTAAGCGTATTTACGCAAATTTGGCCTTTCTTGGTTTCTCAAGAAGCCTCTGGGACCAAAAATATTTTTGGTCGCATTGGTACAGTCTGCTCCACGCTGACGATCGCCAACAGCGCGAAACGCGTTCGTGGATGGCTTTTCTTGATTTATCAAGAAATTGGGTTGACAAAATATCACGGAGCAAGTTAAATAAACGTTCAGTTTATTTTTGCTCCACTAGATGGCGCTCTGCCATCCAAAAAGCACATGTGTTCGTGGTCAGGATATGCTCTCTTTATTTTTATTAAATATGTGTGTGTGTAAAAATAGTTTAATAGCTTGATGTTATATAAGAAATGTATTAGATAATAAAAAGGCATATGTTGGATTGAATAAAAGGTTTATTTAATCAAATAAATGTTTTATTCAATCTAATATATGCATTTTTATACATATACATAATCTAATTGATGTAAATAATCTTTGTCAGGATTCGAATGACGAATTCTGTATAGGACTTTGATTCCAGTAAAAGGGTTGTTGCTGCTGTTGTATATATAGGTTTCTCTCTGTATTCTTAGTTTTCTTCTCTTACTCTGTAAACTGGCGAATCCTTTATAGGACGAGAGGTCCTCAATAAAGGCTTTTGTTGTTGTTATTGTTGTATATATGCATTTTTATAATCTAATGATTTATAATACAAGAAAATAAGACCTAATCAAAATAATTTATTTGGTCTTATTTGATGGTGGTCTTATTTTGGTCTTACTTGGTTCATATATGAATTAGATCTTATTATCTTGTATTATAATCTATAATCTAAATTGTGCTTTATCATATCTAATGATTTAAATATGGATTGCTCCATTTTCAAAATAAGAAATGTATTAGTAACTGGATATATTTATTCATTTAGATCGCTGTGAGGAAGACATCACTCATTTTCTGCCTTAATTCAATAATAAAACCTACCAAGATAGCTCTGTGTATCTCTACTCTTTAATTGCGAAAATATTGCACTCTCCATGTAATGGTGGATGATTCGAATAATTACTGTACTTGTTTGGTGAAAATAATATTTTATATAATTAGAATTTTCTGTTACAATAGATATCATAATTATATGATAGGTTCATCTTTAAAATGCAAATAACAGGAATACTTACTATTACTTTAGTGAGCACGTCTTTCCTCTTTCTTATCTCCACTCAATCACACTAAGGTATCAAGCTTGTAAAGCTTGAGACTTTTGATCGTGTCTGCCGGGGAAGAGTAGAGCTCATCAATGGATGAGTCAATACAGTCAATGATGTTTTTGGGGTTGCAGGTTGAGAATTGCACTTAGTACATAGTGGGAAAACCCTGCAACCATTCTGGAAAGTCATTGTCCGTAGATGACCAGACTTAAGTCTGGAAATCAAAGACTGTTGTTCTCTTGGAAGGACAGAACCGGTGTTTGTACCTCCTGCTCTGTACCAGTCATGTGCAGCATTAGAATCCCATTCCTGCAGGCATTGGGTTTTGATGGTACAGGAGGAGGTCTGGTGAGCACATGCTATTTGCCATTGGATGAAAGATATTGAACACCCGACATTGCTATTTCCCGAAGACAAACAATAAGGCAGGTATAGATTGGCCGTTAACTATAACAAACTTGTCAATTCTACATTTCTTCCTTGTGAATAAGATCTTCATATTCTTTTATTCAGTAGTATTGTTTCAATAAAATATTCTTTTTTATTCGGGGTGAATCTGTTAGGAAAAAAATATAGATTCGTTGAAGAAGAGAAAGATCCTTTATTACCTAAAGATATAAAACTATAAAAGAAGGACAAGAGATCAAATTATATGTACATCAGCAGCTTACGCCGGCCTGTCCTATCCAATTACCGCTAGCCTACTAACAAACAAACAGCGCTATATAGGCAGAGATGTCAATTTGCATAGACAATTTTAAAACACTATGCAAATCACAAGAGTATTCTATCTTAGAAATATCTTAAATTGTCACTTTCAACTAAACCATTTCTCCCGAAAAATCTGTTTTGTCTTCATCTCTTTATTCTCCTATTCTATATGCTTTCTCTCTGATCCAGAATAATCTTTAAAAACCTATCTCTTTTTTTACAATCTTCAACTTATGCATTCAGTTATTATATAAGAAAGCCAATCCAATACAATAATGGAGCTGTTTGAAGAGTAATTTGGTGAAACCGCTGAGAATGTTCATCACTGATGAGCCAAGCCCTCTCATCTAATAATTTACAGACTTTATTAAATATCCTACAAGTATATTGTGTCTCAATATATATGTCATAATATATGCTCTTCCAGGAATAATAAAACAAACCTAGAGTCAGCCAGAGAGAGACAGCAGCTAAAGTCCGGTCATTTGAGACACCAGCGACATTCCAGGGGACGACCACAGGGGCGTTACTTGGAACCTCAGGACTAATTAAGACAGTTGAAGATTGTAGTCGACAAACGGCCGCCCGGCGGACAGCCGGGCCCGCCATCTCCATCTCTCTCTGGTTGCCTTCCAAATTCCTCTTCCAAGCTTGTGGTGTGATTATTTCTCTTTACCCACCACATTATTATCACTATATTACCACATAAAAAGTCGACAGGATCTTATCACATATATATACGAGGGCCATCCAATAAATAAGTTTCCCTATTTTTTAACAAATAAACGACATTATTTACAATTATACAGTTATTTCATTTTCATTATACAACTCATAGGCTACTTCTCTAAATAATCACCATTTCTGTCCAAACATTTTTGGTACCGTTGTAGCAATTTTTAGATACCACTGTTGTACCAAGCCGTGTCCTGTCTTCGTAGCCAGTGGTTCGCCCCCGCCTGCACTTCGTCATCATTCGCAAAGTGTTTGCCTCCAAGGTGCCACTTGAGTGCTGGATAAAGATGGAAGTCGCTTGGGGCAAGTTCCGGAGAATAAGGTGGATGTGTGAAAATTTCCCATTTGAAGTTTTCCATAGTCATAACTTTGCCTGCAGAGATTGTGACCTTCGCCTTTTTTGGTGCACTTTCCTCAGGCTTCTTCCACACCATGCTTTGTCGTTTTGTTTCTGGAGTTGAATGATGCACCCAGCTTTCATCTCCAGTGACAATACGGGAAAACAGTTGATCTCCATCTCTTTGATGCATTTCCAGGAAAGCTCGGGCTGCCTCCATCCGTTGTTGCTTGTGATTTTCCAAGAGCAAACGCGGGACCCATCTTGTGCAGACTTTGAGAAAATTCAGAACATCTGGCATGATTGTTCCAATCGAAGAGCGTCTAATTTCGATTTCAGGAGCCAGTCGAATCATTATTTCGTCAATGGTGACTCGGCGATCTGCTTCCACCACATTCCAAACAGCAGCAACGGCTGCATTGTCCGTAGCAGTAACGGGCCTGCCGCTTCGCTCGTCATCATGCACGTTTTGCCGTCCTTCTAAGAACCATGAACGCCATCGGCGAACCATTTGGATGCTCATACATTCTTCACCATACACTGACACTGAATTGCGATGAATATTGACCGAAGTTTAATTTTTCGCCGTGAAAATCGAATTACAGAACGGAGTTCGCAAGTGGACACGTTCACCAGTGGTAGCTCCATGGAAACTGAAGCGCTACGGACTTGCGCGTACGAGTAGCGCAATTTTGAAGGTCACCAGCTTCCAACGCATCCTAGTGACTATTTCTTCTATACTAACTAATTTTTACAACGTTTCGTTCGCAGAAAAAAAAAATAGGGAAACTTATTTATTGGATGGCCCTCGTATATGGAAGCAATGGTGGCCTCTCCCGTCAAAATAAACGTCAGAATCTGACGCCATCTATTGACCGTCGCCGCAACTAGCGGCATCGGGTCGGTGACAAAGCCACAACACCAACTTTGGCAAACTGATAAGCGTCCACCTAGAGACCATGGTTTCGGGCTAATGGCCCTCGTCAGTCTAGGGCGGACTTTATTCCATGAGATCCACACGGGATCTAATGGAATCCTAACAATCTACCAAAGAGGTGTTTTGCTGGCAATGTGGCTGGGCCAAATCTATTGGCAAAACATAGATGGAAAATTTGCCGGGAGGAAATTAATCCATGGAAGCAATGGTCGCCTCTCCCGTCAAAATAAACGTCAGAATCTGACGCCATCTATTGACCGTCGCCGCAACTAGCGGCATCGGGTCGGTGACAAAGCCAAAACACCAACTTTGGCAAACTGATAAGCGTCCACCTAGAGACCATGGTTTCGGGTTAATGGCCCTCGTCAGTCTAGGGCGGACTTTATTCCATGAGATCCACACGGGATCTAATGGAATCCTAACAATCTACCAAAGAGGTGTTTTGTTGGCAATGTGGCTGGGCCAAATCTATTGGCAAAACATAGATGGAAAATTTGCCGGGAGGAAATTAATCCATGGAAGCAATGGTCGCCTCTCCCGTCAAAATAAACGTCAGAATCTGACGCCATCTATTGACCGTCGCCGCAACTAGCGGCATCGGGACGGTGACAAAGTCACAACACCAACTTTGGCAAACTGATAAGCGTCCACCTAGAGACCATGGTTTCGGGTTAATGGCCCTCGTCAGTCTAGGGCGGACTTTATTCCATGAGATCCACACGGGATCTCATGGAATCCTAACAATCTACCAAAGAGGTGTTTTGCTGGCAATGTGGCTGGGCCAAATCTATTGGCAAAACATAGATGGAAAATTTGCCGGGAGGAAATTAATCCATGGAAGCAATGGTCGCCTCTCCCGTCAAAATAACCGACCCGATGCCGCTAGTTGCGGCGACGGTCAATAGATGGCGTCAGATTCTGACGTTTATTTTGACGGGAGAGGCGACCATTGCTTCCATGGCTTAATTTCCTCCCGGCAAATTTTCCATCTATGTTTTGCCAATAGATTTGGCCCAGCCACATTGCCAGCAAAACACCTCTTCGGTAGATTGTTAGTATTCCATTAGATCCCGTGTGAATCTCATGGTATAAAGTCCGCCCTAGACTGACGAGGGCCATTAGCCCGAAACCATGGTCTCTAGGTGGACGCTTATCAGTTTGCCAAAGTTGGTGTTGTGACTTTGTCACCGACCCGATGCCGCTAGTTGCGGCGACGGTCAATAGATGGCGTCAGATTCTGACGTTCATTTTGACGGGAGAGGCGACCATTGCTTCCATGGATTAAATTTCCTTCCGGCAAATTTTCCATCTATATATGTCATAATATATACTCTTCCAGGAATAATAAAACAAACCTAGAGCCATCCCAGAGAGAGATGGGATGTAAAGTCCGGTCAATTGAGAAAGCAGCGACATTCCAAAGGGGTGGCAAATGTGGCCCGCCCGTCAACACCTGAGGACAATTTTTGGATAGTTAGGGGGGTGGCGGGGCAGACAAAAACGGTCGTTCAGCAGTGATAGAACCTCGCTCTCTCTCTCTCTCTCGGCTGGCTGCCTGGGTTATTGCTCTACCAACTCGTCGTGTGATTATTTCTCTCCTCACCACATTATTACCACTATATTGTCACATTGAAAGTTGACAGGATCATATCACAGAAGAGTCGACAGGATAAGACCTGACCGGGAAGCAAATCCCTCATATACCGGAGTATGAAGAAACAAGAAGCCAAGCCACGATGATCGGCCAAACCCAACTCAACTGTAACCACTCATCTTCGAGCCCTCAACCCCTTCTTCGCCAACCTTTGAACCGTGATCCCGAAGAAGTATTCACCTACGACGGAGATGGAGCTGCCACGCACTTCTTCCAGCACTAGACGTGCCCAAGAACGATCGCCGCGCCAGAGCAGGACACCTTCCATCATCATGGACAAGACTCCGCCATATCCCTGCCGCTACTGTGATGTACAACACTGGTACGCACAGTGTCACAGACAGAACTCTCCTGAATCTCAATGAACTTACCTGCTCTCTAAACCAGCATAACCTGTAAGTGAAATTGTTTTACCCCTTCCATTCATTCTTTAAAGAACTCACTCCTTGTAAACTCTGATGCCAATCTTTGCATAATTAGCTCCATTTATTTTCTCCACGCCTATTAACAATGGTTTTATTCTCCATACTATTTAGCTAGATATTTGTAACCCATTTAATTAGTTATCTTACCATTAGAATTTAACAATCGTCATTTTAATTAAATAATTTTCATTTTAACGTAACTTTAAAAAAAAGAAGGAATTCTACCTATTAACGCTTTACGATTTTTACTATTAATAATAGATTTTTCATAATCAATTTATTTATAAAAATATGCCTCCAGCTCAGGACCTTTATAGAATTATTGATTAATCAATTATCGAACATTATTACAAACAATATTGTCATTTCAAAATCCTAATCTTCGCCCTTCATTTATGATAATATATTTCGTAGTTCATCTCTAGCATATCCACCGACCCACACCATCTAGCCAATGGTGTGTTCGTCACGGGATGCAGATTGACTAACTTCTAGATATTTATCAAACCCTTTTTGTTCGCACTTGAACAATCTGCATCGAGCGACACAGTTCGCCTCTTCTCCTCGCGCCACACGTTCGCCACACGGACCCTGTCTTCAAATCTATGTTTGTCCATTGTCCAAACCAGCACGATATAACCTACCTTAGATATTTCCCACGGAGGTACGTTAAACATCGTCGCTGATTCTGTCCGGTCCGTCATCATTTCGCGCAGACATGGGTCTTACGTACAACCCACCGCGTAATCATCGCCTTGCACAAGCTCCCACGAAGATTCAAACACCTCGTGTCCGAGCAGCTTGTCACTTGTAACGGACAACGCAGTCCTCGTCCCAATTTTCGGCACTGTGCGCGCATACTTTCCTCAAATTAAATATAAGTCCATTCGACTTCCTCACCTACACACGGGACTTTTCCCCTCGGACTCGCTACACAAGTAACTGCATAGATAAGTTATATTGGCCCAGGACAAGTTTCCCCTCGCCCTGTTCGCCAAGGTTCTAACATTGTATGCAGTTTTATATTTACCTCAGTCCTGAGCTCACACAATTGCCAAACTCAATCTCATTTCTCGTACTCTACACCTATATCATAGAAAGCCCATGACAAGTTTCCCCTTGCCATGTCCGCCTGAAAAATATCTTAAAGTGTAGAGTTCCCCAGTCTTAATGATCTTCAGAATTTCATCATATGTATGTGACTCTTCTTCTCGTTGTTCACACTCCTCCATATCACTTCCCTTATAATACATTAGATTTTGTTGTATATAGCCTTTTATAACCTTGATATTTTCAAAATTTCCCATAAATATCAAACCCTCCGATGTTGTAAAACTGCTTGTAAATAATATTTACATGTGTACTATACAATATTTTATTTACATAAACCTATGTCACCATTACTTTAACTAATTTCAACTGTAAAATTATTTCCTCTATTCCTGGCTTCTCCAGCTTTTAGTTATACTCAAACCATGTTCAGCCTTCTTCAACGGGGGCCATATGTCATAATATATACTCTTCCAGGAATAATAAAACAAACCTAGAGCCATCCCAGAGAGAGATGGGATGTAAAGTCCGGTCAATTGAGAAAGCAGCGACATTCCAAAGGGGCGGCAAATGTGGCCCGCCCGTCAACACCTGAGGACTATTTTTGGATAGTTAGGGGGGTGGCGGGGCAGACAAAAACGGTCGTTCAGCAGTGATAGAACCTCGCTCTCTCTCTCTCTCTCGGCTGGCTGCCTGGGTTATTGCTCTACCAACTCGTCGTGTGATTATTTCTCTCCTCACCACATTATTACCACTATATTGTCACATTGAAAGTCGACAGGATCATATCACATATATATATATGTTATGAATAATTTGTTTGTTGTTAGAGAAAGGGTTAATAAGACAAAGGATCGATAAGATAAAGGGTTAAAGGTGCAGTCGTGATAAGAAAAAGATAAATATTTACCATCAAGTAGCTTTTATTTTCAATTACTTGAGTAGATATTAAACATTAGTTATTTTCACATTATATAGAATTTATAAAGTTAATTCTATATTAGTGATTTAAAAGGATAGATATGTTAACTACGCATATTTACAACAAAACTGAAAGTCATTCTAAAAACGATGATAACCAAAAGTAAAATTATCAATGAATAAAATAAACTATATATATATTTTTTTTAAATAGAGATATTTGAGTTTTTAGATTAGATAATATATATATCGTATATTTTAAACTGTATGACACTTTTAGTATATGTCACATATCTTCCAATTAGTTAGAGTCGATACCTTAAAAGATCCTGCCCTTCTTTTGATATGTACACCGTTTATATTTGCTATCACCCCCATATTTTGTATATATGCTATATTTTTATTAATAATACCTGTAAACCCCTATTTGTTTGTAAAACTAAAAATGTTGACGACAAAATAAAGATCCAAAGAGTGTTCGGTCAGCTGGTGACAGGGACAGAGGGGAGGAAAAAGCCAACGCGCAGCCCATGTGGGGCCCTCAGGGACTCTTTATAGACGACCCCTGTAAACAGGACAGATTTTGGCAGGGGGTCAGCAGATGTTCTAGGGTGTGGCCATCGGCAGACGGCGGCAGTCTCTCTCTCCATGTCTCGGTGATAGGCATCAAAGTTTGTGTCATGGCCTCTACCTCTGTCCCGTGGGCTGTCCCCGATCACTATCGGTGCTAACATCTAGCCCTGCCTCTGCTTCTTGTTGTCCGCGTGTGGGAAGATCATCAACACTCGCCTCACGTACACGAATGCCAGCTTATCCATACATCCATATGCGGGATACTGCCAGAAGTAAGCACCTCTTTGAGGTGGCTAATTGGGTCTCCTTTGGTCAGTCCCAACTGTCCCCCCACCAGTGGTACGTCGGTAGGATGACATTTGCAACAATATTACATATATATGAAGGAAATGATTCCAATTGTTTACATAGAACTGGGCTCAAGAGTGGGGACGCAATAATTATATAAAAACATGAATTTGATCCTATTGTAAGTATCATGTTTTATTTCAAATAAATAATTTAATTATCACATTTAAGACATCAGAAGTTTGTTTTGTGTTAAAAAATAAACATTCGTGTTTTATAATGCTTCCATTTATCACATATAGATGGCACTTTATCGCATTATAATTAAATAATTTATAATTGCTCTTAAATGAGAGATACTCCCTTCGGCCAAAAGAAGATTTTATTTTTACGACGTTTCAACAAAAATATTTGTACTCGTCAGAATAAATAAATATAAAGCATTTAGCACAAGGCGTTAAGAATGATTTATTTATATAAAAAATAGGATCATTTTATGAAGTTTGCAGATCTATTTTTATTTCTCCTGACCAGGACAATGTTTATAACCAGTTGATCTATCTAGATTCATTATATTTAGTTCTTATTGCCTGTAGAAGTGTCGTTTATACTCGAAAACTTGAAACGTAAAACATTAAATATAAGATACTCATAGTGTATTATGATTGTTAGGTTTTTTATTATTATTATTGTATTTTATTAATTAATTATAATTCATATTCATAGAATTTTATTGTTACTTATCATCATTATTTTTGTTGTTGTTTTTTTTTTTCTTCTTCTGTTTTCTTTTGTGTTATAAATACAACTAAATCGCATTAAATAGTATTGTAATTCTCTTTTGTTGTTTGAAATAAATTAATTGAATCGAATTGAGTCAGCTCGTTCTTTCTAGAAGAAACTTCAAAGAAAACGTGCTAACAATGACAATATCCATAGTAAATACCAAAGACTTTTAATAGAATATATTATAACCAAAAGGAAAAAAAAGCATAAATAGATGCATAGAAATATCAGAAACATATGAAACAATATGGACAAATACTATCCCATAGATGTAGGCAGTCTTCTATATATAACACAATAGTTCACGAATTCATTGGGTTTAACTTGAGATCTCGAGATATCATTCGACCAGCGCGTATCCTCCACCATGCACGTATATTTTCAAAAATTGTTTATAACACACAAGAAGGTAATATATATTTTCTCCCCCTTTCAATATCATTAATATTTAAATATGTAAAAATTAATTTGTATATAAAAATAGAATATATCATCAATTTATTATCGTGATACTCCTGTTGAAGGACTGACAAGTCCGAAAACTTGAAAATAAAAAGTTGAACAAGAAACTTAACCTTGGAAGCTTTATTTATTTTATAATAAGATACTCTTCCTTGGTAATTTAATTTTTCTACAAAATAATATTGTCGAAACGTCGAGAAGATAAAAATCTTTTCGAATCGAAGTGTCTTTTACTAAAGAAGAATGATTGGCAGCCAGGCAACCTCTAACTTCAAAATAAATTCTAATAGTTTTATTGTTAATATATAGAGATAGAAAATTTTAATATTTTATCAATTAATCCCTATATAGAGATTAAGGTTATTTGGATTAAGGGTAATCCGATTATTACCCTAGTCTGTTAATCTCATGTGTTGAGTTGCTAACAAGCTGGATGAGTTCTGGAGGCACCCTGCAGTTTGATGATTCATAAAATTATGGGCGAGAGGAGAGATGTCCATAGAAATATATCACTATAAATTAACCCATATATACAACAACAACTGCTTTTATTAGGACATTTCCATCCTGTAAGGACTCGCCATACACCATTTTCATGGAGAAAAGGGGAAAAAACATAAACAAAGGAGAGAAGGGAAAATGAAATTAAAGAATTCAACATAACTATACAAAATAACTATGGAAGGAAATTGTTCTGTAATTTTAGTTCTTAGAGATTACCTTGTTCTCTAACGCTTTATGAAAATTAAACAATTCTATCGCTATATTTATGTTTTCTCGGGCATTATTCTGATTAGCTAAACTAGGTTCACGTAGACTTGGATAATGTTCTTTAAGATCTTATTCCGTTCCTCGTTAACAATAGTACAACCCATATATACATTATATAATTAAAGATATACATCTCCGTTTATTTATGCATCAGGACGATGTTTTATTGTATTTAATTGAAATGTATTATGTTTATCATTATAGTAAAAGATATGTTGTTGTTGTTGTCGAGTCCAAAGAAGAGTCTCAGATGTCTCCATGCATCTCCATCACAGCAGCAGCAATATCCACTATATTGGGCGTGTAAAGCTGCTGCTCTGGGTCTAGGTCAATTTTCTGCAAGGCTACGTCCATTGCTGGGCATGAGAATATGTGAGTAGGTGTTAATTCCACACCAGGACAGTTGTTACATGTCCTATTGGTTCTTGTGCCATCTGGATGTATTGCCATTCCTTTATAGTGTTTTCTTCTAAGTCTTGTTGTAGTTTTTGTCAGTTTTCTCTCAGAGTTTATTTCACATATTTGATCTTTTCTTATTTTTTGTTTAAGTAAAAGATATGTACTAGCGGTATATATAGAGAGATAAATTGATATTAAACTACATTTATACAATCTCCATATAATATTATATTAGGTTAAATATGAATAGATGAAAGATAGAGAGATTGAAACTACTTTATTTCAATGTCCATATAATATCATATAATGTTAAACACAGAATAAATATAATGATGAATAAATAAGATTATAAATTGATAAATATAAGAATTCATAGATATAAATATATAAAGTAATTGATAAATATACATATATATAAAATATATACAAGGTCGTCATTGGTGAGAGAGAGATTGAGATTGAAACTGATTTATTATAACGTCCATATAAGATTATATGAGGTTAAATACATAAAATGAATAAATAAGATTAATAATGATAGATATATGAATAAATAGATATAAATAGATAAAATAGATGATAAATATACATATATATATAAATATATATACAAGGTATTCATTGGTGGCACCCACCGCGAGAAAGACTCCGCCACCGATGGACTGCGAGAGTTCTTTCCCATAGAGTGGGCAGGTCGAGGTGTTGGCTGGCGTTACCCAACTCAAGACCAAGATGGTACTTGTAGATGGTAGCCTTCGCCACAGAGAGATAGAGAGATTGAAGCTTCTTCTATACAATGTCCATATAAGATTATATAAGGTTTAATATGAATAGATGAGAGAGAAAATGATCCATAACACCAGTTTTGGAAATTTTAGACAAATTCAACCTTTATTCCATAGTTTCGGGATATGTCCCTCATCAGTATAGGGGAAACTTCGATTTGAAAACCCCTCTCGTTGGATGATATAAAACCGTCCCTGTACTGATGAAGGCTAAAGTCCGGAACTATAGTATGCAAATAAAATGAAAGGATTTAAAAGCACGAATGTTTCTTTTATACATAATACAAACTTCTACTGCCCTTACTGCGATGAAGAAATATATTGGGAGGGCTTGGCTCATCAGTGGTTAACCCTCCCAGCGGTTTCACCAATTTAATCTACCAGACCGCTTGTCAGAGCTCTAATACTGTATTGGACGATTCTGCTTATATACGCAGCACTGAAGGGTGGAATCTCACAAATGGTTTTCAATATTGGATTAAAATGGATTAAATTGGCTAAACCGCTGGGAGGGTTCACCACTGAGGAGCCAAGCTCTCTCAATATATTTTTTTTCATCGCAGTAAGGGAAGTAGAAGTTTGTACATTCGTGCTTTTAAATCCTATCATTTTATATGTATAGAAGGCGCGTTATCAATTTGTGTTAATTTAGGGTATGCAAATCTACTTTTTGTCTGAATGTTGTGTTACTCATTCTTCACGCCACCGGGAAAGTTTTTAGTAAGGTGATAAACATAGTGTTTTGTTCTGTTGTATAATTGAAGGGAGAGGTTCCTCTTTAGGTACATGAAAATCTTCCTCCCGCAACTTTATATTATATAAATAAATCTTTAATTAAAAAAGAATAAATTGGATCAAAATATTATTTATTTTACCAATATTTCAGTGTAGGATGAACGCTAACCTTTATCAAGGTTTTATAACATATTACCATAATACCTTGAAAAAGGTTAGCGCTCATCCTACTGAAATATTGGTAAATAAATGAAGCTTCCAGGGTTAAGTTTCTTATGTAACTTTTTATTTTCAAGCTTTCGGACTTGTCAGTCCTTCAACAGGGTTATCACGTTAAGAACCTAATAATAATAAATACAATTTTTTATATACACATTATTATATACATATTTTGAATATTTATTATATATTGAGAGAAATATATATTACATTATTTATGTTTGTAAATACTGAAATATTCGTAAAATAAATGATATTTTGATCTAATATATGCCTTTTTAATTGAAGATTTATTTATGGATTGCTCTATTTTCAAAAATAATATATAAACATATGTTATAAAATTGCCTGGAGTTCGGTGTATTGTAAACTTTACAAATTCGAGACGTGAAGGGTTTCTTTTAAAGGCTTTTTATTTAACGAAGGTTTCAACCATTTCTGCCAAAATAAATATGCTTATATATTATAAAAACTAGAAAATTCGTCAAGCGAAAAGTTTCTTGTAAAGTTTTTTTTTTATTTAACTGAGCTTTCAAGAATTTCTGCTCTTCTCAAAGTAATTCTCATTTTTACTTCTGTAGCAGAGCAGAAATGATTGAAGGCTTGGTTAAATAGAAAATTTACAAGAAACTTTTTCCCTTCAAAATCTCCTAGTTTTTATAATATATAAGCATATTTTTTATTATTCATATATATATATTTTTATATATATAAAAGAGATTAGATTTTCTGCTTGAATTTTGATCATGTTGAGGATTATGGTAATGTAATGCAGTCGTGGTTGAAATCTTTAAAGTATGATAAAAAAAATAGTTTTGATCAGTAATTTAATTGAGTTAAACGAATATATAAAAAAAGACATAATTTGATTAAAGTAATGCCTGGCTTAAGGCGAGTAGAATAAGGAAAACAAAATATTATTTACATAATGTACAAAGGTTTTGAGCCGGCCATTGGGATAGAGAGAGAAAATCTTTATTTACGGGGCTGCTAACCAATGGGATAAAACAACAAAGAGTTTTTATAGGGGAAGAGTGACCTCTGGCGGTCGATTTAGCAGAGTATTTGAATCTATGAAATTATAATTTAAAAAATAAAATAATATTTTTATATAACATATAAATAATATATATACCAGTTGCAAACAAGACACGCTATATCCGATCTGGATAATTCCGCGTGAAACTATTTACAATAATTCATATTGTAGTAGAGTAGGTAACAGAAATATCAAAAAGAAAATAAACAATTAAGAAAAAGAGCATTGAATAAACATATCCATTAAACAAATAAGCAACAACATAAGCAGATAGAAGAAATCGCAAGGTAGTTATTTACAATATGTTAAGCAATTTATAGATATATATGAGCACATAAATTGTGAAATATATTTTTAATTATAACAGCTATATTCTTAAGTCGTTACAAATATATAATTATAGAAGTTTATATTAACATAATTATTATGTGTTGGTTCATTAGTGATTAAGAAAAAATATAAGAATTCTCGTTAAGCAAATAATTAATATTTGACTAATATGTATGTACACCTTAAAACTTTGAATATTTAGTTGAATTTTATATAATTAAAGTTCCTTTTTATTAATTGAAATTTCATCATTCCAAGTTTAAACATGTAATATATTGTAACGAAATTCACATATTGTATTAATTTCTCTGTAAATAAAGGTTAAAATGAAAGAAATAGTTTAGCTAATAAGAAAATCTGGGAGAGAAAACTTTTTTATTTCTTTCAAAGTTATTAAATAGATAAAAATAAGTATCAGTAAAGCATTCAAACATAAAATAAACTTCTACTGTCCTTAATGCGATGAAAATATATATTGGGACCCGCTGGGAGTGTTCACCACTGATGAGCCAAGTCTTTTCAATATTTATTTATTATATATTTTAAGGTTTCCTAATTAGAAATAAGGGATAGTTACAATACTTTGTGTTTTAATATTTAATTACAACAAGGTGTTATCAATAATATATAAACAAAACTTATGCAAAATTAGAGAAAGAAAGAAATACAGTGTTGCCGACTGCCTAACTATGGAGAAAAATCAAAGAATAATCAAATATTTTACATAAATAAATACAAAGCATGTTATATATATATTTATTAAAAATAAAAAAGGCATTTCCTGACCACGAGCACATGTGCTTTTTTTAGATGGCAGAGCGCCATCTAGTGGAGCAAAAATAAACTAAACGTTTATTTAACTTGCTCAGTGATATTGGGTCAACCCAATTTCTTGATAAATAAAGAAAAGCCATTCACGAACGCGTTTCGCGCTGTTGGCGCTCGTCAGCGTGGAGTAGGCTGTAACCACTGGGACCAAAAATATGTTTGGTCCCAGTGGCTTCCCGAAAAACCAAGAAATGGGTATTTAAGGCCAAATTTGCGTAAATACGCTTAACACATGGAAAAACAATTGAAAAAATAAAATAAATAAAATTTTTCTGTTGTTTTTTCATATATATTTATAAGGACAGTAGAAGTTTGTTTTATGTTTAAAAGATACCTTCATGCTTTAATGATATCATTTCTCATATATAGATGTCACCTTATCGCCTTATAGTTGTCAAATACAACATACCTCTATCTCTTGAGCCGCGCTGGCGAGCCTCGGCGTGTTCTTCTTCTAACGTTCTTTTATTAACCCTCTATATAACCTATAATTATCCTAGAACCCCAGTATAGAGACTGTTATAGGGAGGAGATAGTCTCCCCTTCTAACAGGGAGGATGTCGTCGAGTACCTGTCACCTGAGCAGAGGTCTGTTCAATTCCTCGACATGGCAATAGTCAGGGAGATCTGTCCGAATTCAGGACGTGACATCATACCAGACGACCCTCAGTGGGATTCCTCTGATGAAACTAATATTTATTTTTACTTTTCCTATTAACCCTATATAATCTTATATGTATGATTAATAAAAGAATATTTAATCTCAATCTCTCTCTCTTTCTTTGTGGCGGAAATATATCTACAAGTACCATCTTGGTCTTGAGTTGTGTAATGCCAGCCATCACCTCGACCTGCCCACTCTGTGGGAAAGAATTCTCTCAGTCCATCGATGGCGGTGGGCGCCACCAATGACGACTTGTATATATATTTATATATATGTATATTTATCAATTATTTTTTATCTATTTATATCTATTTATTCATATATATATCAATATTAATCTTATTTATTCAATTTTGTAATTAACCATATAAAATCTTATATGAACATTGTAATAAATCAGTTTCAATGTCAATCTATCTCTCTTTTCCAGTTTTATATATTTAACAATAAAATCTCAGTATTGCACTGTGCATCTCTATCTTCAATTGCAACAATATAATACTAAAGTTTATTAAGGGTTTACACGAATTGTAAATTTACTATTATCCAATTTAGAAAGACGTCTCACGAATATTTCAGCTACAATCAGTATTACATACTGGGGAGATATTGGTTTACGATAACGAGATTGACTGCAAGCATTTAACGGTAATCAATGATTGGATTAAAATATTTAAATGGATAAATGTAGTCTCTATTCATGGCGATTCATCGATTGTTCTTTCTATTGAATGGAATCCTTTCTTTTTATTCTTCGCGTTTGAAATTTATTGAATATTCGAACAAATTTTCAAAATTTTGTCGTGTGTAAGGCCTCCAAATGACTACAACCTCCGCCAATAGATGGCGCTTTCGCCTGTTTCCCTTCTCTAACTGATGTGGGAATCGCCGACTGCTGTGGTCCTGTTTCCTGGGGAAGGTAATTGTAAATACACTTTTATGTTGGCTCCAGGATGTAATATAATGTAAATACCCATTGTTTGTTATCCCATTAAAATGTAATTTTTAGTAGTAAATGACAATAAAGGTTAGTGTTTTGAAATCTTGGTGCCGTCTGCTGTCGTTACTATCGCCATTGCTGCTGCTCTTCTGGATGTCTTCGAGTGGCCTGCAGGGAAGAGCTACAAAGAAGATCAACGGGAGCCCTGGCAGGTGATCCACGACGGAAGAAGCGCATCGTCGCAGAAGAACCGGGAGGGTCAAGCCGCGACAATATGTATAAAATTCCCCATGTAGAAGGGTTCCAAAGGTCAAGTTAAATAATTTCAAAATAGAGAATTATCCCTGGATGCTTCCCCATTTTCAGATCGTTACCTCTATGTGGTAGCAGAGGAGCATGAACGAATACCTCAGAACATATGTAAATATATCTAGCGGTATTTAATCCTAAAGGATGCTTTAACACATTCAAACATCTAGTAGTATAACTTTCGTCCAAATTTTCATAATACACAATTTGTTGCAAACCACGAAAATTTCAAAGGTTTTTTTTTAATAGAATAAAGGCAGTGGAAGATTCAAGTTGTTTTTGTGGTATTGAGGAACAAACCTCAAGACATCTACTGATCGAATGTCCAGCATTTCAAGATTATAGAATGAAGAAAGAACTAGTTGTTTGTGAATTTAACGATTTGATTTCCGACAAAAAAATCATATTTTAAGTTTAATTCATTTTGTAAATACATTCTAAACTTTCTACAAAATCTGGATCTCTAGTGTTTTTACGTGTTGAATAATGTAAATAATTTAGGTAAATAAACTTTTCTCCTTGTTAGGCGCAAGTATCCCTTGCGGGATATAGCGCTTTGGAAATAATAAAAAAAATAATATTGTAACTCTTATTTTAAAATACAATAACTTCCTAATGTGTTTATAAGGTCATAGCCTTCACAATAATTTTTCATCGCATTAAGTATAATAGGAAGTTATTATATCAGTTTTATATCAAATTTCGTTTTTCAAATAGCTTGGATTCTTTGTTATTCTTAGCTACTCATGACGTTTCACTAATAAACATCATTCAACTTTCACCTGAAGTTTTAAAAACTTAGGTTTATTAATTGTTGGTCTCTCACGTAAATGTAGAACGACATTTGAAATTTATCCCGCATGTGTTTCTTTTGAACGAAAAATCGAAATTTATTTTAAGGAGAAATAACGATTATTTCGAACCTTAAGGATGAAGTATGAAAGAATGAATTGTTAGGAGTAATGATAAAAGGAAAATGGGAATAGGACCCACAGTGTTCCGCTTACTGGGCAGATGCCATGTCCACTAGGCTACCCTGGACATATTTTTCCGTTCGTAAATATTATATATAATACCATACGTAAATGTTTAGCAATGTCTGGGATAGGCGATGAAGATGTTGCGGTGAGGAATGTGCTGGTGACAAATGAGAGATTTAAATTGAACCCACGCCTCATTATTGGTTGAATTCCCGCACTGAATTCTCGGCTGGAATTCTTTGGAGTTGTTTGGCAAATTGATCCTAGCCGCAATTGTCTGGTGAGACTTCTGGGGAATTACTTTAAATTCAATGGCTTTCTAGTCGCCCGCCTCAACCATTATTCTCAACTCTAAACACATTACTCCATTATTTTAAATGATTTTATTCGAACAAAACATATTTAAATTTTTAATTAAAAATAATCATACGCGTCTATAATAGTTTAAAATAATAAATATATTCAATTACTACTTTGATAAATTTAAATATGCTTTAAAAATAGAGCAATCCATAAATAAATATTTAATTAAAAAGTCATATATTGGATCAAAATATAATTTATTTTACCAATATTCAGTTGGCTGAACGCCAACCTTTATCACACATTAATATGTTATAATACTTTGATAAATGTTGGCGTTCAGCCAACTGAAATATTGGTAAAATAAATCATATTTTGATCCAATATATGCCTTTTTAATTAAAGATTTATGGATTGCTCTATTTTCAAAACATATTTAAATATATTAAAGTAGTAATTGAATATATTTATTATTTGAAACTATTATAGACGCGTATGATATTCTTTTTAAAAATTAAACAATATCTACTTCCCTTACTGCAATAGAAAAATTAATAGGAGGGTCTGCCTCTCCCATTAAGTTTTCCATTGCACTAAAGATATTAGATATTGTTTAATTTTTAAAAAGAATATATTACGCTTCTATAATAGTTTCGAATTTTCATAACAGATGGCGCTAATGTGTCATATTTATTATTACAAATAGATAAATCTAGTTATAGATAAATATATAGATATATAAATTTTATCACGAAGATAGAGTTTCCCTGGCTGGCTTTCATAGTTCTTAAAATTAAAGATATGTGGCGACCGCACTTTGCTTCAGCGAATTGGGACAAAGCTTCAAAACACATACGGGCAGAAAAATGGCGGCCCCACTATGCCTCGGCAAGCACGTGTTTGGAGAACACTTCACTACGCATGCGCGGGCGTCATCCGGGACTTTCTAGCGGCTGGCGTCTTCCGACACTTGATCTGGCACTCAGCGGTAAACATCTAGGCTTGCTCCAACGGCCGTTACTTCAACCGTTGTTTCTTTTCTATTTTTATATTTCTGGCTTTAAATAAATTAATTTTAATTATAATTTTATCAGCAGCCTTTCCACAAGCCACACCAACACATCACGCAACAACCATCCTACAGATATATAAATATATTCCCATCCCTGGACACATTTATTTTTCCGTTTATCATTACTCTTCACAATTCACCCTTTCATACCTCATCTGTAGGGTTAAATAATTCCAATTGCCACACCTAGATGGCGCTGTGTTAAACTTTGTGTTTTATAAAAGTTACATTTTGTAAATGTAAATATTTATTTATTATTTTTTAAATTATTTTATATTCTATTGTAAACAATATGTTATATTTATTTTTTGTTAGAATACCATTTAACTAAAATTGTATGCCTGTATAAGTCGAGAGACCTTTTGAAATAAAAACAACTTTTAATGGCTAACCGTGTCTGTGGTACTATCTGAGGCACTATGAAATACTATGATGTCGACAAACTTAAGGTTTGCGCACCCTTTCCCTTGGCAGTATCCCGCAGCCTTACCACTGGTGGGGGGACAGTTGGGACTGACCAGAAGCGTACCGGCTCACCACTGTAGGATAATTAATTACCACAAATAAGGTCTCGGTCAAAATACCGCCATTCTGGTCAGACAAACCAGAGATTTGGTTTTACCAAGAGGAAGCTCAGTTTGCCATTTCGGGAATCACCCAAGAGTCCACAAAATTTAACTATTTGGTATCCCAACTAGAGCCGCAAATTGTAGAGAATTTATGGGATATAATCCAAGATTCCCAGAACAATAACAAATTCACAACGGCCAAAAATCGTCTGGTATCAATTTTTAAAGAGAGCGAAGAAAAATTCTTAAGGAAGCTACTAACTGGACTGGAATTAGGCGACCTAAAGCCTACCCAATTGCTGAGAAAGATGAGAACCCTCAAAACCGTTAAAGACATATCGCAAAAAGTTCTCCAAACATTATGGATGGACAAATTACCTGAAAACATAAAAAAATATATACTAGTAGTGAGCGAAGAAGGCCTCGACAAGCTTGCAGAGATGGCTGACAAGATTCAGGAAATGAGCCCTCGACTACAAGTTTATGAAAGTAAGAACAAAGACCCAACATTTGAGGAAATGACTGCTACAATTGCGTCACTTAAAGAGGAAATAGCAACCTTGAAGCTAGAGAATCGTACTAGGCAGAACTGGCGTTCCAATTCGCCTCGTCCAAGACAGCGATCACGATCTCGCTCAAGAAAGTACAACCCAAGTGGCAAATACTGCTATTTCCATTACAGGTTTGGAAACTTGTGCCGCCCAGATAAATGCACTTCGCCCTGTCAATGGAAGAAGCCATCGGGAAACTCCAGCGGGTAGGGGAAGCGGCGAGAGATCCTACTGCCCGATGGACAAACGCTTGTCGCAAATCCAGATTATTCGTCACGGACGCAAAAACGAGAATGCGATTTTTAATAGACAGCGGGGCAGATGTTTCCCTTATCCCATTCAAAGGCAACAGTACACCTACAGAGGACATCCAATTGTATGCTTCTAATGGAAGCCTCATTCCAACTTATGGATTTCAGATATTGGAGGTCGACTTGGGACTACGAAGAAATTTCAAATGGCGCTTCATCACAGCGAGGGTGTCCAAAGGTATTCTGGGAGCTGATTTCCTCAAAGAGCACAATTTATTAATTGATTTGAAAAACAGGCAACTTATTGATGGTTGCACTAACCTGAAAATTAGAGGCGCAGTAACCTCAATGAGTTGTGGCATCAGCACCCTAGACAAGAATTCAAAATTTTATAATATTCTTTCTTCGTTCCCAAATATAACCATTCCAAACCTGCTGAGGCCCAAAGTCCAGCACAATGTTAGGCACTTTATAGCAACAAAAGGTCCTCCAGTTTTTGCAAGAGCAAGACTATTGAACAGCATGCTCTTGAATATCGCTAAAAAGGAATTCCAATACATGCTGGACAACCACATAATTCGACCATCTAGATCGCCGTGGGCAAGCCCCCTACACATGGTAAGGAAAAAAGAAGGCTCATGGAGACCCTGCGGAGATTATAGAAAACTTAACAGTGTGACCATTCCAGATAGGTATCCGATCCCTAAACTCGAAGACTTCAACCACATATTGAAGAAGATCCGTTACTACTCAAAAATAGACCTCTTCAAGGCTTATTACCAAATCCCAATCAATGAGGAAGATCGAGAGAAAACAGCTGTTATCACACCGTTTGGACTGTTCGAGTTCGAGGTGATGAGTTTTGGATTATGTGGCGCACCTGCTACATTCCAGAGGTTCATCAACCAAGTTTTATGGGATCTGGATTTTGTTCTCCCATATTTGGACGACATCTTTGTAGCTTCGAAATCCGAAGAAGAACACGAGAGTCATTTGAGAGCAGTTTTTTCAAGACTGGATCAATATGGACTACGCATCAACCAAGCGAAGACCGTCCTAAACGTCAATAACGTCGAATTCCTAGGATATTGGATCACTCCAGAAGGAATAAGACCAACAGAATCGAAAGTTCAAGCCATAGTGGATTACAAAAAACCTGAAACAGTGCAAGACCTAAGAAGATTTTTAGAGATGCTAAATTTTTATCGTCGATTCTTGAAAAATGCAGCTGAAGATCAAGCTATCTTGAACGATTTCTTGAAGGGCTCTAAGAAAAATGATAAGCGCTCTATCCCCTGAACGGAAGAAGCTGAACAGAAATTTATAAAGTGCAAAACAGAATTATCAAAAGCAGCACTATTGACATTCCCTGACTCCGAATGTCCTTTGGCTCTATTTACCGACGCTTCCGACAGAGCAATGGGTGCAGTCCTACAACATTTCATAGATGGAGCTTGAAAGCCCATAGCGTTCTTTTCAAAGAAATTGAGTGAAAGCCTGACCAAATATAGCACTAATGATCGCGAATTGCTAGCTATTTTTTCGGCAATCAAACATTTAAATTTTTTCTTGGAGGGTCGAGATTTTACCTTTTTTACTGATCAGAAACCACTGATCTACGCCTTCCAACAAAACCTCGAAAAAGCTTCTCCCCGTCAAGTTAGACAGTTGCAATACATCTCCCAATTCACGACTTCGATTCGGCACGTCAGAGGCAAGGACAACATGGTGGCCGATACGTTGTCAAGAATATCTGAAATCATCTCAGTTGATTACGACATCATTGCTGAGAAACAACAAGACGATACTGAATTATCGAATCTTCGGTCACAAAACAAGTCGCTGATTTTTAAAGAGCATCGCTTGCCTTCAGGAAAAACCCTTTGGTGCGATATCTCCACTTCCAGAATAAGGCCATATATTCCAGAAGAATTCAGGATGAACGTCTTCACATCAATTCATGGACTGTCTCATCCAGGAATTAAGACTACAGTCAGAGAAGTGACCTCGCGTTATATATGGCTTAATATCAACAAAGACATTAGGAATTGGACTAAGGGAAGCATTAACTGCCAGAAGAGTAAAATAACTCGTCATACCAAAACTGAGTATGGTGAATTCGGGAAACCTGATGAGCGGTTTGGAACCGTCCACATCGACTTAATTGGACCTCTACCACCATCGGAAGGAAAAACCTATTGCCTGACCCTTATCGAGCGTTTCACCAATTGGGTGGAAGTTCTGCCATTGGAAGACATAAAAGCAGATACCATAATCAAATCCTTCTACAAGGAATGGATCAGCAGATATGGAACCCCATGTCATCTAATAACTGATAGAGGCATGCAATTCATGTCTCAGAAACTTAAGGAATTTGCCAAAATGTGCGGAATCCAGTTGAGGCATACGACTTCATACCACCCCCAGAGCAATGGCAAAATTGAAAGGTTCCATCGAACTTTGAAAACCGCAATAAGTTCTCACAACTACATCAGGTGGACCGAGAGGCTGCCTTCAGTTTTCTTAGGATTAAGATCCTCAATCTATGGTTCTTCTGATTTTTCCATAGCACAAATGGTATTTGGCAAGACCATAAGACTTCCAGGAGAATTTTTCCAGGACTCTCAACAAACGAGAGATAGAGATGATCTAATCAAAAACTTGCAAAAAGACATATCTTCCCTGCAAACCAATAAAATTAAGGATCAACCGGAATCCTAATGTTTTCATTCATAAGGACCTGCAAAGTTGCTCCCACGTTTTTATTAGAATGGATAGAGTTAAAAAAACCTCTCGAACCAGCTTATGAAGGCCCATTTAAGGTTTTGAAGAGGACTGTAAAATATTTTACAGTAATGGTTAAAGGAAAAGAAGACAATGTTTCCCTCGACCGTTTGAAACCAGCTTATCTTCTGAAGGAGTCATACCCTGAAGATGATGACCGGCGCCAGCAACCAGGGATCCAGCAGGCCCTGCAACCATCCAAGGCCCGTACCCAGAGAGTCCATTTTGAGGAACCCCAAAGGACTCGTAGTGGCAGAGTGATTCATCCTCCCCAAAGAATTTTAACATAACGTGACCTCGGTCACTGGAGGGGGAGTGAATGTAGGGTTAAATAATTCCAATTGCCACACCTAGATGGCGCTGTGTTAAACTTGGTGTTTTATAAAAGTTACATTTTGTAAATGTAAATATTTAATTATTCTTTTTAAATTATTTTATATTCTATTGTAAACAATATGTTATATTTCTTTTTTGTTAGAATACCATTTAACTAAAAATGTATGCCTGTATAAGTCGAGAGACCTTTTGAAATAAAAACAACTTTTAATGGCTAACCGTGTCTGTTGTAATTAATTAATTATCCTACACATCCAAAAGGTTAGAAATAATCGTTATTTCTCTCTTTGAAATAAATTTTGATTTTTCGTTGAAAAGAAACACATGCGGGATGGTTTTCAAATGTCGTTTTACAATCAAAAGCCGCATTATATTATATATAAATATATTTATAAATTTGATTGTCATCTCTCGCTAAAATCTGTAACAATAAATATCTGGCAATGAATATATTTTTGTACATATATTATATAATTTTGAAAATAGAGCAATCCATAGATAAATCTTTAAATAAAAATGCATATATTGGATCAAAATATAATTTATTTTATCAATATTTCAGTTGGCTGAACGACAACTTTATCAAGGTGTTATAACATATTTAATGTGTGTAAACAACAAACTCAGCGCCACATAACGTCTAAAGAATTAAGTTTTAAAAATATTTTGTTATATTCAAGGGGGAGGGGGGGAATTTGATATATATATTTATATTATGGATGTGGTATAGTTATTATTTAATTAAACATTACTCACCAGATGAAATTATTATTACTAATTGTTTATTACACTTTATATTTATATTTTTACATTAACACGTTGTTTACATTATACATCGTATTATTATTGTTTATGATGATGATATTCTCTATATTAAAAACACAGAATACTACATTCCCTCCTTCCTTTAGATGAAAGGTATCATGTCTTTATATCTTGATGATGGCTTGACGACTCTTCCACTCCTGGTGATCACGGGTTCCTTGGTAGTCGGCAAGGGTGGAGAAACCTCTGGTGGCAACTGGTGAAGAGCCTCGGCATCAAGTCTATCTGAAACAACTGGGTTAAATGTAGACCCTGTTCTACTTGAACTTGGTCGGTTTAAAGAAGTGTCCTTGTCTTGGTTTGAGGAATTATCATCTGGTATTTGTACATCAGAAGAGTTGAGGTGTTCAATTCTTGTCGAATCTGAACTAAGATTTTCCTGGCTCTCTTCTGGAATCAAGTCAGAAATGCCTTGATTGGTCTCTTGAGTAGGAACATGTTTCAAATGTTTAGCATTTCTATGAATTATTTTCCCATTTTTAGTGTTGACTAATTTAAAAGAATTTATTGAAGTGTTTTCAAGAATGACATGATGTTCTGATCTGAAATTTGAATCAAGTTTTCCATTATTTGGAATTTCCACATAAACTAAATTTCCAATTTCAAAATTATGAGGACTAGCTTTCCTAATTATATCATTATATGTTTTCATTTTTTCTTTGTAGACCATATTGAATTCTTTGATGTTGGATTCATCTTCTTCTGCATCATTAACAAGTGAGCTTAATTTAGTTTTGATTTCTCTTGAAAATAATAGGAATGCTGGAGTCTTTCCTGTATATCTGTTTGGAGTAGTTCGGTAAGACATTAAAATTCTGGATAAATCTTCTTTCCAATCTTTCCCTTCTTCAGAACTTGAATTAAATAGTTTCTTTAGAAATCTATGGAATCTTTCTATCTTCCCATTACTTTTTGGGTAATAGGGTGAGGCTTTGATGCGCTTGATTCCACATTCTTTTAAAAATCTTTCCATTGATGTACTTACAAACTGTAAGCCATTATCTGTTACAACTTCATGTGGATAACCATGTCTTGCAAAGATCTTCATTAATTTTTCAATAATTGTCTTGCTGGAAATGTCTTCTATTATCATTGATTCAGGATATGAAGAATAGTAGTCGATCACTGTTAAAACATAATGATGGCCAATTGGACCAACTATGTCAATTCCAAGTTTCATCCAAGGTTTTGATGGTAACGGAACTATTTGCAATGGTTGATCATTTATCAATGGTTGATTCCTTACACAAATTGGACAGTTTCTAATCAAATTTTCAATGTCAAAGTCCATGTTTATCCAAAAATATTTTTCTCTTAACAGTTGTTTGGTTCTTGTCATTCCTTGATGTGTTTCATGTGCAATTCTCAAGACTCTCTTTATTAGTTTTGAAGGTAGCAAAATTCTACTTCCTTTTAAGATAAGATTATCAAAAATTGAGAGTTCATCTTTAAACTTATAAAAACATTTGAATTCTTCATTCAAAGGATATGGCCACACTCCCTTTTGAACCATATCTTTCAGTTTTTGAAACAAAGGATCTTGCTCTGTACAAACTTTTATCTCTTTCAAAGACAGTGCTTGAAGCTCTTCAGAAGTGATGGATAAGACTTTATGAACATAGTCCTCCAGCCATTTTTCATCACTTGTGTTAGAAATAGGTTGTCTTGAAAATATATCTGCAATATTTTGCTTTCCTTGAATGAATTCAATTTCAAAGTCATATGGTTGTAATCTCCAACTCAATCTTTGAATTCTTGGAGGCAAAACAGCTCCATTTTTAGGATTCAGCATATAGATTAGAGGTTTTTGATCTGTTTTTAACACAAATTTCTTTTCCCAAATATAGGTGTTAAAATGTTCAATTGCCCATACACATCCCAATGTCTCTTTTTCTATTTGTGAATATCTTTTTTCAGTATCAGTTAAGGATCTGCTGGCATATGCAATGGGTCTTTTAATGCCATTTTGTTGTGTTTGTATTAATACTGCTCCAAGACCAATAGGGCTTGCATCTGTGATTAATTCAGTTGGTGAGTTCAAGTTGTAATATGCCAAGCATGGCTCTTTTGTTAGTGACTCTTTAAGATCCTGAAATGCTTTATTTGTTTTCAAATCCCAATTCCACCTAACATTTTTTCTAGTCAAATTATTTAAAGGTTCTGCCAATTTAGAAAAATTAGGTATGAATTTTCTTAAAAACCCACAAGTTCCTAAGAATGACCTTAACATCTCAATATTTTTTGGTATTGGAAAATTTAAGACTGCTTCTATTTTCCTATTATCAGGTTTAATACCTTCACTACTAACAATGTGACCTAAAATATCCAATTCTTCCATTGCAAATTTGCACTTATTCCTGTTGAGCCTAATGCCTACTTTATCAAATCTTTGTAAGACTTTTCTAAGCCTTTCTTCTAGTTCTTGTCTATCTTTGGTGTAAACTACGACATCGTCCAAGTAACAAATTACACCTTTCAAATCAAGCAAAATTGAATCCATTCCTTTCTGATATGCCTCTGGAGCACTTGATAAACCAAAAGGAACTTTACAAAATCTGTAACAACCACGGTGCGTGATGAAAGTTGTAAGGGGTCTTGATTGAGGGTCTAAGTCAACCTGCCAAAACCCTTTTTTTTTTGCATCCAGCTTTGCAAATACTTTAGCACCTTTGAGGGCATGTAACATATTGTCAATTGTAGGAATTGGATGTCTTTCTCTCAATATTGCTTTATTCACTTCCCGAAGGTCTATGCATAGTCTAATTTTCTCACTGTCCCTTTTTAGAACAACTATTATGTTAGAAACCCATTAAGAACCTTGATGCACTTCTTCAATGATTCCATTCTCTAGCATCTTATCAAGCTCTTGATTTACTGCTTCTACCATTGCATAAGGTATACGACGGCATCTCTGGGCAATGGGCCTATAGTTGTCTTTCAATGTCACTTTATGACTATAGCCTTTTATAGTTCCAAGTCCATGAAAAAGATGTTCATGTTCTTGAACAAGAGTTTCTATATTAGTAGACATTGATTCATTTACATGATTTACCCTTTTAATTATACCTAGTTCAAAACTAGCCTTGCCTCCCAACAAAGATTCAACTTTTTTATCAATCACATAAATTTCTTCTGAAACTGAATTTTCTTTCCAAGAAATCACAGCATTGAAATAACCATAACATGGAAGAGGTCTATCTTGACCATAGGCAAAAAAGGTTCGGGTGGTGTCATGTAATTTTGGCATAATTTTATGGCCATATAATTCAAGCATCTTATTATAGCTTATGAAAGTTCTATCACTCCCTGTATCAATTATCATATTTATTTCACTACCATCTATTTGCACTTTTTCTTTATTTTCAGCACCTGTATAGTAGGTATATTCATCTGAACTTTCACCTACTTCAGTCTTATTTTCTTCTTGTATGGTCTTAACTTTAGTTTGATTGAAATTTTTGTGGTTTCTATTATTATTTTGATTTGGGCGGTTCCTGCAAGCTCTAAAAAGATGTCCTAATTTATTGCAATATGAACAAGTCATTTTTTTAGCACCACATTCTTGTGCTGAATGTGTATCTAATCCACAGCGATAACATTTAGGCTTTGAGGCACCTGAAAATGATGGGGTACCTTGATTAGTGAATCTACCTTTGTTGAAATTATTAGCATTATATTGCTTTTTAGGTTTATTTTGAACTCTATTTAGTGTTTGATCATTTTGAGGTTCAAGAAGTCTAATTTCTTTTCTAGAAATTTCTAACATTCTAGCAATATCAATGGTTTTTGACAGTGTCAAATTTTCTTGTTGCAACAATTTTTCTTTAAGTTTTTTGCTGTTACATTTTTCAATTATTTGGTCTCTTATCATATCAGCTTCTAAATTCCCAAATTCACAAGATTTAGAAAGCTCTCTTAAAGAAATTAGGTAGTTGTCGATCGATTCATCATCTTTCTGGACTCTTTGTTTAAATTTAAATCTCTCAGTGACCACATTTTTATGAGGTGTGAAATATTTATCTAAAGCCATTTTAGTTTGTTCATAATTTTCCTTTTCATCTGGCAAGTTGAAAAATATACGCTGTACATTTTGCCCTAAACAATGCAATAGAGTTGCTCTCTTAATTTCATCCGATTTTTTTGAAATTCCAGATGCTATTTCAAAAATGGCATAGGATTCCATCCATTGCTTATATTCCGCAAATAAATTGCTAGCATTCATATTCATGGGTAAAGGTGGCGTCAGGTTGGCTGCCATACTTGTTTTTTTTTAGGGCTACAGTTATATTTTCAAATTTTCGTCGCCAATTTATGTTGTATAGTTATTATTTAATTAAACATTACTCACCAGATGAAATTATTATTACTAATTGTTTATTACACTTTATATTTATATTTTTACATTAACACGTTGTTTACATTATACATCGTATTATTATTGTTTATGATGATGATATTCTCTATATTAAAAACACAGAATACTACAATGGACAAAATAAATTTTGTAAAATATGGGTGTGAATATTTTGTATATTACCAATAACGCCTATGATATTTTGATCCAATATATGCCTTTTTATTTAAAAATATATAATATAATATAATCTCTACAGACCTTACAGCAATGATAAAGTTATTGATAAATAATTAATTCATCAAATTATAAAAGGTTGTGTATTCAGTGTTATCAAAATACAAATGATTTTATAGTACATAATATTTCATTATAATAATATGTTTTATAAAAATAAATATAGAATTTAAATTTGAAATATACACCTATCCCCCGATTTACACGGTACTTGTTTTACACGTTTTTGCTTTTACACGGTTTTCCAAATAAGTTTTTTTTTTTTTTATCGCACTATACTAAATGCTACTGTGATTGAACACATGCGCTGTGTACACATCTCACGAGGAATCCCGAGCTTATGTGCTGACTACATATTTTAACCTGTTAATGCATTTTATTTTTATTTCTGTGTACACCTATCCCCCGATTTACACGTTTTTCTCAGGAACGTATCTACCGTGTAAATCGGGGGATAGGTGTATGTAAAATAATATTGTAGCGTAGAAATCAAGACTTTGTATATCTGAAGGTATGAAAGTATTTATTGATGACGTCACAGCGACTAGTCCACAAATATTAACAAATTAACCAAACTATATACGAGCTCGTACAGCTAAGGAATCTTGACCAAGCAAGCAGAGAAATATTTTAAAGATGATTTCACAAATACAGAGTAATATATATTTTTTATAATCTGTTGAATATTTTCATTGAATAATATTAAAAATTAAATAATAGAATATTTCTTCGCCACAATATTACAAATAATTTTCAAAAACAAGGCGTATTAACCATGATGCAACAATTAAGCATATTCCGATTGCTATATTACATTTTAAAAAGTTGAATATGCAAATATGTTTAACACTATATTTTAAATTGATCGTAAATTGAGTTTTAAACAAAACAATTTCTTAATATTTTACACAATATATGAAGTATAGAATTATATAGAAATAGAGACTTTCAGATTTCTAACCGAGGAGAGAGTTATTTTAAAACAAAGTTTCCGGGGAAATAAGCGGCTTGAGGAGATTACCACGGCTGCGGTATAGCTTCAGGCTCACAGAGCCTTCCTTCCTGCTACACAATATGGCAGAACCTATCTGAAATGTCTTCTCTATCAAGGCATCAGATCGCCCTAGATTGACATGTGTACAAGCCACATTTTTAGATAATTCCCAGTTGGTCAACTTCTATCCTCTACCCATATAATCATCATGAAAATAGAGCAATCCATGAATAAATATGTAATTAAAAAGGCATATATTGGATCAAAATATCATTTATTTTACCAATATTTCAGTTGGCTGAACGCCAACCTTTATTAAGGTGTTATAACCTATTAATGTGTGTCAACAACAATTTTGTTGACACATATTAAAATGTTATAACACCTTGATAAAGTTTGGCGTTCAGCCAACTGAAATACAGGGTGATCCAAAAGTCCCGCACAACTTTAAAAATTAATAACTCCGCGAATATTTGCGCTAGAGCAATGCGGTAAACACCATTGGGTTCAGGATGCAATGGGATTTTTTATGGCAAATAATGAAAAATTCGAAATTGATTTTAGTTACAACTTTATTCGCTAGATGGCGATCTACCAGAATCAGCGATTCAGCGGCCAAATTGTTTGATAAATTGAAAAATATAACTGAACGACACGTATTTTTCCTTTTTGAATACCAGGAAAGAACCCTAATAATATCAAATGATAAATTAATAAAACACCATTTCGCCAAAAGTTAGAAGAAATGGTTAACGATTTTTAAATACAATCTGAGATATGTAAAATAGGTAAATGCAAATTAAACATGTAGCAAAAAAAAAAAATCTATATTTTAGATGGGGTTTTATGAAATAGATTGAATGTTTGAAAACCACTGCCGATATCAATACACCATTTTTTGAAATGTTAATATAGTACCAAAAATTATTATGGCACTACTAATAGGATTTCGTGTTATAAGGAATGTGTAGTTTCTTGACTAATTGGCGACACTTGACTATTTAACTGTATATTTGTCATGATCCAAAAATTAAATATAGAGGGAGGGACAAAATATATTTGTCGTACTTTATTCCAAATATCCTATGGGTTTGTCAAATGTTATCATTTTTTATTATACTGTACATAATTTTGAAAATGTATCCCCTAAAAAAAATCATTTTTAAATCGACCTTTTGCGTTGAAAAATGTGGTAGTAGAATCATTTTGTATTATTTTTTGCGCAAAATTTCTAAAGTTGGTGGGGGGAGGATACAGAGAATATTCCTTATTCTATTTCTTCTAATGAGCGAAAAGCGATAAACTAAACATAAGGGGTAAAATTGTGTATACCAGTGTTATTCGAGAAGTTATAAAACTTTGGCCTGCACGACATAATATAAGATGTGGGCAAATGACAAACAAAAAAATTACTGTTCACAGAAAAAAAAGAGTCAAGAGTCAGCATTCTGCAAAACCGTAACAGCCATTGACTTGCATGTCGATGGTCTTCCACTCCGAGGTTTTGCTTCCAGAGATCTAGTTTCCTCAAAACTTTTAATCAATCGCTTTAGAGAGTAGCAACTCATTGGTCCTTTACCGCTTCGAATATCTTTAAAGGAACGAAACGCTCGTAAAGCTTCAGTGGCAGATTCTGAATCACAATTTAAAAAATTCACCAAGAGTGCTTTATCCTGTAGTGACGGCATTCCAGGGGGAAGGGGAGAAGTCCGACCACACCTCCTTGCGGTCCCCCCTGGACCCTTGGAATATTTGACCAAATTCTGGTTCGTTTCCAAGATGACTAACGTTGCAACGGCACCCATTTTCAAATGAAGAGCAAAACTGATATCTCCAGTAATGCTACCGCGTCCGGGGTAACCGCCGCGTCAGGAGCTGCAGCTCGAGCTCATGATGAGAAATCTACTACGAGGACACACAATTCAATCTACTACAACTCAATATAAATGGTACCGAGAGGATAATAAAAAGCTGACTTGTCTTCTCTGTGACAACAATGTACATATTACTTGTCCTCAGGAGACAAAATTGAATCGGAATCTGAGATTCAATATCAAAGGTTATACAACACTACGAAAGGTAGACCGGGAAAATTTGGAGGAGGACTTGCCGTTTTGATTAAAACTCTAGAAATCTAATTTAAGGAAATCGCCTATAATCAGAGTAAGCCTAGAGAAAGCACGACAGAAGCTCAGGCAATAGAAATCTATCTTACAGATAAAACAATTCAAATCATAAATGTTTATCACCACGATAATACTAGCATCAATACAGGCTTGATAGAGACATTAAGTGAAGCGTCTTCAGATATCGCAATCATACTTGGTGATTTTAACGCCGAAAGACCAACTTGGGGATCACCTGTCCAGGATAACAAAGGTCAGCAGGTTGAGGACATGCTAACCGATCTCGACCTTACACCGTTAAATAACGAAAAGAACACCTAATCTATCCAAGTCCACAGGCACAGAATCCGCAATAGACATCACAGCGATAAATTACAACATCGCACCCACAACACAATGGAAAATTCTGAAAAGTGCAATCAGTGACCACAGACCAATTTTAACAACCCTAAAATTCAAAATTGAGAATTTCCAACAGAATAAAAGAACATTGGAAAAAAATCACAGAAAAGCTTGAAGAACTGTGCAACGAAGAATTAAATCACAGAACGATTGACAAAAAAATGGAAAAATTCTCTTCGAACATATCCAAAGCTGCAAAAGTATCGATACCTAGAGGTAGACGTAAGACCTGTAAATACTTTACTGGAAGGACCACAATATCGAGGCAATGATTGCAGAGAGAGACAATATCAATGAACTTCTTAAAACAAATAAAACAGAAGAAATCATAAAGGAACTCATTGAAATTAGTCACAAAATAGAACAAGAAATTTGGATATCCAAACAAGAAAAATGGGCAGAATTCTGCGAAAAAAATGGATCCAAAAAAGGAAAACCATCACTGGAATATAATTAGTGTTATGAAACAATCAAAACCAACACTAATCCTCCAATACTCTAACCGATATGAATAGCGAGAACGAACAAACAGATGGCTGAAATAATTGCTGAATATCTTTCAAGCACTTCCAGACTCAGCTATACGAATGAAGGCAGGACTCTAAAAATTATGTAAACAGGTTAGTTAAACAAGCAAGAAATTACCATCAACAAGATATTTACTCGAGAGACTTCACACTGAATGAGCTAAACTCATCAATAGGAAAGTTTAATACAAGATGTCACCTGGAGATGCTCTAATATTTGGTCAAATGATTAAACACTTTGGAGACAAAGCTAAAATTCAACTCCTACGAATACTGAAGATTTCATGGCAAACTGGTAAACTACCAAAGAATTGGAAGATATCAATTATAGTGCCAATACTGAAACCAAACAAAGATGCCAAGGAATGCAAGAACTATCGGCCAATTGCTCTTACCAGCATACTTTGTAAAATAACAGAATAAATTATCCACTGTAGGCTCATAGTCTGGCTCACTAACAATAATAAAATAAACTTCTACCAAACTGCCTAAAGATCCAGACACTGTACAACTGATAAACTGTTCTACTTCTGTCAATCAATAATAGATTTCTTGAAAAAACCGCCAAAGAAGACAACGGCCGTATTTCTGGATATGACCTCAGCTTTTGATCGAGTGTGAAGGGAGAAATTATTTGAAAGGCTGCACAACATCGGAGTAAAAGGTAAAATCTTAATCTGTATTGCAGACTTCTTGAAGGGAAGAAGGATAAAGGTTCGGGTCAATGGAGCATTTTCCAAGGACCGAAGAACATGGGCTGGTGTACCTCAGGGATCTGTGCTCAGTCCTCTACTCTTCTCGCTATATGTTAACTGTTGTTTATGTAAATAGATGAATAATATTAATGTATTATTTAAAGTCTCATTATGTAAAAATATATGTATATATAAATTGGACATTTGTTGTTGGCATGGTCAAGTTTGAGCTCTTGTACATCTAATTACGACACAACAAAAGTGGCGACGAGGATGCGCGATCTACAGAGCCAGTAAAAAGCTGATGAAAACGGCGTCTAAGCAAGTATAACAACTACATCTTTTAAACTATCTGGATCAAGAAAACAAGGGAGTAGAAAATATCAGCATGACAAGTTCAAAGTTAATAGTACCTTTTAGATGCTATAGCCCAGTGGAGGACACTTCGATCTTTTTGTACAAAAATTTGAGGCTTTCTTTTTGGCATCTAAAGGAGGAGATTAAAATGCTGATTGCTCGCTACCAGATTCTGAAACTTTGAAGCAGGGAAACGACATTTTCTTCCTGGTCTAATGAAAGATCAATCCTATGATACTATCATTCAAAAAATTAAGCTGCATTTGGATCCAAAGAAGAAAGTGATACCACAGCGATGCAGATTTTTAAAGAGAATTCAACAGGAAGGAGAATCAATTTCGGAATATCTTAGAGAATTGAAACATTTAGCAATAAATTGCAATTTCGGCGATATGCTGGGAACCATGATGCGAGACCGTTTTGTGGCTGGAATCAAGTTGGAAAGCCTGCAAAAAAAGCTACTACAAGAAAACGACGATGTCATCCTGGATAAAGTTTTGCAGTGGCGATCTCGTTCGAACTGGCGCAGATAAATACAAGAGAATTACAAGATAAATTAGTGGCCAAGATATGCCCTGTGAATGGAAAAGATAAAAATGGTGAGTACAATAATAGTATGGTGCAGCATAGGCCTTTCAGGCAAAGGGGAGAAATAATGTGTTATAGATGTGGTGAAAGACATTCACACGTGGCCTCTGTTTGCCCTCATAGAACAAAGACTTGTTTTAAAATGTAAAAAAACTGGGTCATTTAAGTAGGGTCTGGAAAGCTAGTAAAAAATGTGGAGATGTAAATTTGCACAAGAGGACTCTATATATTCTGTACAGGGCGAAACTGATGCCACAATAAATTTAACATTGATGAATATTATTTGTGCTTTACAATAGATACAGGAAGTCCAGTTACGTTAATACCTGAAGATATTTATAAGATTTATTGGCAAGGTAAAAAATTATTTCCAACAAATTTAAGATAAAAATCCTTTTGTGGTAAATCAATAGAGATTATAGGGCAAAGAAATGTTTTTGTAAAAGAAGCCAACCAATATTCACGATTGATAGTTGTAAATGAAAAATCCAGGTGATTTTGTTAAAAAGAGAATGGCTTAAACAGTTAAAACTTGATTATTCTAGATTGTTTAGCATTAAAAATTTAAATAATGAATCTAATAGAAATAGTTTGATTGATAGATATGCAGATTTGTTTAACAAAGATTTGGGCTGTCTAAAGGATGTTAGAATAAATTTTAATTTAAAAAAGGATGTGACTCCTGTGTTTTGTAAGGCCAGAAGTTTACCTTTCTCTCTAAAAAACAAAGTAGAGCATGAAATTGATCGTTTAGTGAATTCTTGCATTTTATAACCTATAGTCCATGCATATTGGGCCGCTCCAATAGTACCAGTATTAAAAAAGGATGGTAGTATAAGGATATGTGGTGACTTTAGATGTACAGCTAATAAAGCAATAGAATTAGATAGGTATCCCATTCCATCGATCGATGAGATCTTTTTAAAATTATCTAGAAGCACCGTATTTTCGATTCTAGACCTATCACAGGCTTACTTACAAGTAATCTTAGCGGAAGAAGCCAAAGATGTTGTTGATATAAACACAACAAAGAGGTTGTTTTCTTATAAAATACTACTATATGACGTAGCGGTAGCACCAAATAAATTTCAGAGGATTATGGAAGGTCTATTTGCTGATTTGCCAGGTGTGGCCTGCTACATAGATGATATTTTGGTTGCAGGAAAAAACTTTGAAGATCATGAACAAAAGTTGGATCTAGTGTTTAGATGATTGCTAGAAAAAAGGTTTAAAGTTAAACAGATATAAATGTAAATTTAAAAAGAAATCGGTGGAATATTTAGGGTTTAAAATGAATAAATATGAACTGCATCCCTTAGAAAATAAATTTAAAGCAGTGATAGAGGCGCCTGAATCTAAATAATGTTTCGCAATTAAGATCTTTCATAGGACTCTTAATTTATTATTATAGATTCATAAAGAATATAGCAAACATTTTAGCGCTATTCTATCAACTTTTGAATAAAAATTGTAGATGGAATTGGACGAAAAAATATCGAATAATATTTTAAAAATGTAAATCATTATTAATGGACTATGAACTAGGCGTAATTCTGAGTCATAGAAATGATAGAAAGGAAGAATGCCCTATAGCCTTTGCTTCTAGAACATTAACTGAAGCGGGAAAACGTTTCTCTCAACTAGAAAAGAAAGCGTTGAGCATAACTTTTGGCGTAGAGAAATTCATACAATACTTACTGGGACGAAAACTTTTATTGGTCATAGACAACCGACCCTTAATTCATATATTTTCACCTCATAAACCAATTCCCATATGTGCATCATCCAGAATAAAAAGATGGACCTTAAAATTAGCTGCATTTAATTATACTGTGGAATTTCGAAAAACTAGTGATAATTCCAATGTTGACGCATTGTCACGTTTTCCTTTAGAATCGAGTGTCAGGGAGTCTCTTGATGAAGACCAGGTACCTCTTCTCAGGAATTTGAATGAGGTACCGTTCTCTTTTATGGAGGTGGCATATGAGACGCCCCAAGATAAAATACTGTCTTTAGTATTAAGGAATGTTAGAGAAGGCAACTGTGTGTGTGTGGAAATTCACAACGGTACCGAGAGAAAACCCACTAGCTCCTCATTATAAGATCAATGAGGAATTAAGTTTGGAGTTTGGTTGTCTTCAATGGCGTGAAAGAGTGGTAATTCCCCAAAAATTAAGATCTTTAATTTTAAATGATTTGCATGAAATACACATGGGGATTGTTAAAATGAAGATGATTGCCAGACGGTATTTTCAGGTGGCCAGGCATAGACAGTAACATCGAGGAGTTAACTAGAGAATGTAGAGTATGCCAAGAATCGGTAAGCATGCCCCCGGCTACCATCTCGGAATGGACCTGGCCCGAAAAACCGTGGCATCGAATTCATCTTGATCTAGCGGGTCCGTTCATGGGAAGGATGTTTTTGGTTCTCGTGGACGCATACTCAAAGTGGATAGAAATTTTTATCAAATATATTACCAGCAAAACGATTATAAATCATCTTAGAGAAATTTTTGCCAGATTTGGATTGCCCGAATTTTTGGTTACAGATAACGGAAGACAGTTTGTCTCCGGTGAATTCGAGAAATTTACCAAAATGAATGGTATACGGCACACTAAGACCAGTCCGTATAATCCTAGTACAAATGGTTTAACTGAGAGATATGTAAGAGAGTTTAAAAACCTTTTGAGAAAGAATAATGGGAAGGATGAATTCTCGAATTTAATACCAAGATGAGAAATCCGCGAGAGGTATTTCATGAGGCCGTAAGAAGGCTGGAGCAGTTTACTACAGGTTGCGAGGTTTTATTTCCGCAACTATGCAACTGGACCTAAACGGTAAAAAGGTACCATTTTGAAATTATTGAGCTACCGTCGCTACCTTATAAGTTGCGAGGGCCTCGTGTATAAGAGGCATATCAATCAATTGCGACCTGTGAGAAAGAAACAAGTGAAGACAAGAAATTTGATACTTCCTCGAACATCAGGAGAGAAGCCTGTAGGTGGAAGTCAGAAAGAAAGTGAAGAGGAGGTTCCAGAGGTTACATCAGGAAACAAGGAAGAGACTGCTTCTGTGCACGTACCTCTTGCACTCCTAGACCGGGGACTGCTGCTGTGCAAGTGCCCTCTTGCACTCCTAAACCGGAGCCTGCCGCTGTGCAAGTGCCCGTCCGCAGTCCTAGACCTCAGAGAGCCAGGAAACTCCCAGACCTACTGGAGTATTATTAAGGGGGGAGATGTGTTGTGCATGTAAATAGATGAAGATTATTTGCATTCTTTAAAGTCTCATTATGTAAGAATATATGTGTATATAAATTGGACATTTTTTGTTGGCCAAACGAAAAGAATAAGAGCTAAAAAGAGTCATAGTCAAGTTTGAGTTGTTGTATATCTAATTACGACACAACCTTAACAACATCCATCCTTACCTCACTGAAGACACAAAGGTTGCCTGTTATGCAGATTATATAGCCATATGGCACACAAGTAGCAGTATTGAAATATCAGAAAAATACTGAACACATCAATGAGAGGACTGGAAAAGTGGGCAATGAAACTCAAAATGACCATAAACCCAATAAACACAAACCTATAGGTTTCCTTCACTGACAGGAAAAAAGGCATGCATTTAACTCCAAAATAAGCATAAACAACCATATACTTGATAAAATTAGATATCCAAAATACCTAGGTGTGATACTTGATGAGGAATTGCGATTTACAGAAAACATAATTAGCACATCAAAAAGAGCTATCAGAAACCTAAACATTCTGAGAAGGCTATGTGGAACAAATTGGGGAGCAAAACCCAAAATTCTCAGAACAACATATATCACCTTAATAAGGCCTTAATGGACTATGTAACACCTGTCTGGGATCCCTCGAGTTCATCACAAAAAAAGAAGACTAGACAGTGTTCAAGCAAAAGCGGCCAAATTAATCACTGGTTCTGTTTCAAATACCAACAATGAGAGAATTCAGAGAGAATGTGGTCTAGACCTACTTGAAAGCAGAAGACAATTAAAAACAATAAAATTCACCAATAGCTTAAAAACTAAAGAAACCGAACACATACCCCATAGAACCTATTTAAACTGGACACAAAAAGAAAGGCTCAAAAGATCTTCAACACTTCAGTACGACAACAATATTAGAAAGGGCATAAATATGAAACATAATGAATTTCAAATTCGAGAATAACAATATTTCCCACCCCATTTCCATCAAATGTAATCATCAATCTTAACCTGAATGAACCCTGCAAAAAAAAAAAAAAGAGAACAAAAACATACTTAAAAAGAAAGGACTTGACACAATTGGTTTATGCGATCAGATAAATTATTTAACAGCATATACAGATGGATCATCAGACCTTACCATAAGTAATGGAGGGGCTGCAATTAGCATAATACTGCAAGATGGAACATACAACAAAATCAAAGAAGGAGCAAGAAAGATTTCGTCAATCTTCACTTGTGAACTGACAGCTATCTGGAAAGCTCTTAATGTATGCCTTAACCAACCATCCCTGCATCAAGCAGAAGGAATTATAATATACACCGACTTCATATACGATCTAGAAGCAATTCAGAAGGGCAATACTAAAATCACACAGAAAATACACTCGTTGCTTACTCAACTGATATCATTGGAGAATATCTGCATTCTACAATGAATTCCTGCCAGTGTTTGGATAGGGGGTAATGAAATGGCAGTTGAATTTGCAAAGGAAGCCATAGTGTTGAGTCAAAGGAAAGAACAAATGTCATTATTTGACGCTAATGCTTTTGTAAAATACAAGATAATTAAACAAAAAAATATGAAAAGATCTAAATGTGAAATAAACTCCGAGAGAAAAATGACAAAACTGTAACAAGATTTAGAACAAAACATTATAAAGGAATGACAATGCATCCAGATGGCACAAGAACTATAGAAAACGCAACAACTATCCTGGTGTGGAACTAACACCTACCCACATATTCTCATGCCCGCAGCCTTGCAGAAAATTGACATAGACCCAGAGCAGCTGCTTCACACCCCCCTGTGATAGAGATGCATGGAGACATCTGAGGCTCTTTATTGGACACGACAAAAACAACAACAGCATTCCAGAGTAAAATGATTCATCAGAAATAGATAAATATTTTTCAAATGAATTAAAATAAATATAATCGATACTGAGAGAGAGTTGAATTTTAAAAAAAAAATAGAAAATTATTATTTTCGAAATTTAAATCGCTGAGAGGATTCCAGCAAACAGCATCTAAAATATCAGTTTTTTTTTGCTACATGTTTTGATTTGCATATACCTATTTTACATATCTCAGATTGTATTTAAAAATCGTTAACCATTTCTTCTAACTTTTGGCGAAATGGTGTTTTATTAATTTATCATTTGATATTATTAGTTGTTCTTTCCTGGTATTCAAAAAGTAAAAATACGTGTCGTTCAGTTATGTTTTTCAATTTATCAAACAATTTGGCCGCTGAATAGCTGATTCTGGTAGAGCGCCATCTAGCAGGTAAAGTTGTAACTAAAATTAATTCCGAATTTTTCATTATTTGCCATAAAAAATCCCATTGCATCCTGAACACAATGGTGTTTACCGCATTGCTCTAGCGCAAATATTCGCGGAGTTATTAATTTTTAAAGTTGTGCGGGACTTTTGGATCACCCTGTATTGGTAAAATAAATGATATTTTGATCCAATATATGCCTTTTTAATAAACATATAATAATTATGCTCATGAATTATTTGAAACTTAATTCTTAGAGAAAAATAGTACAAATGTGATATTGTATTGGGATATTGTGCATAAATTAGGAAATAAAAATCAATTGCACGATAAGAAGATGCCGTTTTTCCTTTCTTAATTAATACTTTTAGTTAATTCTTTCTTTATCGATTCAATAAATGGCAAAACTCTCTCTATATAATAATATTGAAATTGATTTAAAAAATACTATTTATTTATATTTATAGTGATATATAAGCATTTTTTTAGAATGGTAAGCTATAACTACTAAAATAGGAATTTCGGCCGTAAATTTATTTTAACTTTTGTTCTAGTCAAGAAAAATAAAAATTTAGAACATTTCCAGAAGAGTTGAAAAACCAAAGTTGGAGATTAATTTGACACAGTTTACCCTTATATTTTCACTAAACATTGTACTAATTGTGTTATTTTATAGTAAAACTCCTGGATGTATCTGGTGAGATGGTACTGTATTTAGCCGGTACTGTATTCTATCAACACCTGAACATTGAGAAACGCTTGAATTTAAGATTATATGAATTAAGATGAAACATCAGGCATCATATAATACAGTTCTTTTGAATATTTTATTTCTATAATAATATTAAATTTGATGTTAAAACCATAATTTGACATACAAGGAATAACCTAATAATCTCACTTGGAAGATGCGCTTGGAAAATTTGTTTACTTGCAGCCTCTGGCGAAGTAAGATGTACAGAATGGGATAGGCAATCTCAAAGGTCCATTGTATTGTACTTTTATGTTGGCAGCTCGTTCCATCGGTATATGGATACACCACATTACTTCACCGAGGCCTAGCCTGAGGAAGATAACATTTACATCGAATAGATTCAGTGATTAGATCTATATATTACCTTTAGGTTTGATTCAAACATATAAGTAATCAAGTGTTTCGTTTCTTTTATTATTTCTTTCATTTCTCAAGCTTTCAAGCTAACATTCCCTCCAACACGGAGATCTTGAAGTACAAATTTACGCCCAATTTATATACAAGTTTAAATATATGCTAAAATATATTTCACATATTTTTAAAAATCTAATCTTGTATATATATTCGGCGTGAGGTTTTACTTCAGGATCTCAGTGTTGAAGGGCATTTTAGTCTGAAAGCTTGAGAAATAAAAGAAATAAGAAACGAAACCTTTGATTCCGTATTGATTAAATGAAAGTGTAAAACAAGGGAATAATCTATATTATATTTGCTTTTAGTAAACTTAAAATGGGCATTGCTGTTGAGGTTGAAGTTCTAGAATATATATTTGGGAGAATATCAATCTCTCATTTATTTTTATCAACCATTGTGTAGTGTTATCAATCTGCATATTTATGTATATAAGGTAGGCTATTGGTTGTGTAAGTTTGGTCAGTGCTGTATAGTACCTTTCAGGTCAGAGTAAGACGATAGTAGTAAGGGTCTAATCTGCATATATTTCCTTTTTTGTTTTAAAATACATAGATGCTGAACACAGTGTTTTATTATAAGTTACTTCTTTAAGGAACTGCTTTACACAACTAAAATAGATTAAAATATGTTTTCCTCTACCGGATTCCACCAAATACGATACCCATCTATGGAGACCTGAGATATGACTAAAAAATAACTAGCTATTTACTGATTGGTGCTCAATCCATGCAGTGACTTGTTAGGTCTGTATTAACAACGTATTATATTAATTACCTGTAGAATTTTCAATTTTAAAACGCATATTTGACTTTTGAATTGCTGAGATAGGAATTCTGCGATCATATATTTATGTGGAGCGCTTTTGCCTTGGGATTCAAAGAGGTCTAATTCAACTTTACGGAAGGAAAGATATATAATGGTAAGAAGCAATTTTATAAATTAAATAATCCTTAGTAGAGATCACAATGGTTAATTATTGAAAAGAAAATAAGAGTTATATATATATAAACATATTTTATAATGTAGTGTTTATAATGAAACATAATTATATATTTCATCAAGTTTTAAAGTTTTTTATCCATATGTTTAGAGGTTTGATTATTATATCAATTTTTGAAACAGCAATAAATAGGTGAAATAAAGTTCATTGAAAAAGACCGTGTGTAGGTCGTCGTAAATTATGAAGATTATACCAAGTTCTACTTCCCGCCTGTGGGGATACAAAGTGTGCACAAAGAAAGGCAAATATTGAATTAGAAAGAAAACTTGCTGAAAGGGTTTCCGCTCTTTAGATCACGCTGCGGTCATCCTTCACTGTTCTCTGCCGGGTATATGTAACGTCATTAGGTTGATAGAGCCTTTATATTTACTGATATACGATACTGATATACTTACGATATCTATACCCCATGTAGGTAACGCATTAAGTTACATATATGGAATATATTTACATATTTTCAAAATATATTTGCATTGTATATCCCAAATCGCCAACATTCTTATACGTAAATATAGATATAAAGAAACATACACAGTCTATACACAAAAATGAAATTACTCAAACAACGAATGTTTCTTTTTTTCACAATATTCAAACTTCTTTCCTCGATGCAAATATTTATACGTAATTCTACTGTCCTAAAAACTTATTTCCATAGTTTGCTTGAAAACCATTTCTGATATTCCACCCTTCAGGCAGCATATATAAGCAGAATCGTCCAATACGGTATTAGAGATCTAAAAGGTAGTCTGGTAGATTAAATTGGCGAAATTGCTGGGAGAGTTCGCCACTGATGAACCAAGTCCTCTCAATATTTTTTCATCGCAGTAAGGATAGTAGAAGTTTGATTTTTGTGAAAAAAGAAACATTCGTGCTTTAAGTATTTTCATTTCTTAAAAAAATATATATCTAGATCTTTTATATCATAATTAATATTCACAGGTTATATAGGTATGTGGCGACCACACTTTGCTTCAGCAAGTGCGGACAAAGCTTCAATACACATACGGGGGCAGTAGTGTGGCGGCCTCACTACGCCTCGGCAAGCGCGAGCTGGGAGAACACGTCACTACGCATGCGCGGGCGTCATCCGGGACTTTCTGGCCACTGGCGTCATGAACAACAAGGCTTGCTCCCAACGGCCGCTACTTATTTTCTCTATATATATTTCTGGCTTTAAATAAATTAATTTAAATTATAAAAAATAATTATAATTTTATCAGCGGCCTTTCCACAAGCCAAACCAACACGCACACAATCATCCCACAAAGGTAGATAGATAATTATTGAATTGCCAATAAAACAGAAATTTCAGTGATTTCAGAAATGTGAATTCTCCCGAGGCTATATAGAAAACCCCTAAACATTTTATTATTTTGAAAATCAGCAACTACGAAAAGTAGTTTTATTAGAATCCACCCATACTACCGTTGGGAATAATGTTTAAAAAAACAACACAAGAATTTTACTGCAGGAGCAAATATAAGTTTTATTAGTTTTTAAGTGTGTATGTAATAAAATATTTTATTTATTTCAAACACATGTGTGTAAGGGTCTTTAAAATGGAGAGTGTGATAGGGTTTAGATATATTCTGCTGGAACAAAAGTCTAGTTTGGAAGTTAAATAAAAACGCTGATGTAATTTTAAATTAAATTGGAGCGGAAAGAACGCTTGCAAAAAGTCAGGCATCGATTGAGTGGAGCATGTCCGCTCTTTCTTCCCTCAGATATCCTTTTAGACAGAGAATTTTTTATGAGATTCTATAGTCTATTAAAGCTAGATGCAACTTTCAGGTACTTGATAAGAAGATGCCTTTTTCTCAATATATATATATTATAAAATAATATTATATAGTTTAGATATTTTCTAGAAAAGACTCTGTAAAGTTGGCCTAAAGAGCGCGCGACTTGACACTATATAAATTTATTGTTGTTTTCCTTTTGCCAGCAAGAAACTTTTGTAGATATGTAAATAGGCAATCAAGTATTTTCTTTCTTCTTCACGTCTCAAGTCAGTTATTTCTTTATCAAATTATTACTTGTCTTAAAAAATGAAGTTATCTTTTATCAAGATATTTTTTCAAATTTTTTTTCTTTTAATATTAATTCATTAATTTTATATAAATTACTATCAGTTCAATTAAAGCAAAAATTGACTTAAAATGATTTTATTGTATTTTCCAAAAGGTTCACGACTACATAACATTGGCAAAAATACTCTACTTTAAATCTAATTGTTTAATAACGGTAATTAAAATATTTTTGTTAGTATTTTTAGTATTTTTTAATGGAAGCTTTTTTTGAAACCTATTTTATCAATTAATTATTTAATTTTCAGTTGTTAATTATAAATTTACGAATATTTATATATATATTTATATTTCACTTTTTAAAAATTCCTGTCGATACTATATCAATAACTATTATTTAAGAAAAGGAACTGTATGTTCTCGATTGCTTTTATATAAGTTTATACCAAACCATTTCTTCTTTCGCCTTATTTGATACATTGTAAATAAAATTTCTTATTTTTGATACTATTGTTGTTATTCCTTATATACTCATTTCCTTCTGACATTCCACTCTTCAGTAAAATATATAAAGGTAGAATCGCCAAATACAGTATTAGAGGTCTGAGAAGTTGTCTGATAGATTAAATTGACAAAACCACTGTAACGGTTCACTACTGATGTACCAAGCCCTCTCTCAATAATATTTTCTTTAAAATAAGAACAAAACGCAATTTTCACGCAATCCTGGCCTTAACTACCCGTTTCATGATTTTTCAGGATGTCTGAATGACCGATATTTTGGTCGTTGAGGTACAGCTTGCACCACGCTGATGAGGGCCAACAGCTCGAAACGCGTCCGTGGTTAGCTTTTCTTGATTAATCAAGAATGGGTATTTGGCCAATTCTGGAATAATGGAAAATCAACGAAAATAGTTGATATTTATTCCGATAGATGGCGCAAGCCATTAGCAACCTTCAGTTACACGAGAAGGAGATGCCTTTTTTCACAAAATTGTTTATGTTCGGAAGAAACATCCGTGCCTTGATGTTTTTATTTCTTATCATATACTCAACTTATATTCGGAGAATATGTATAAGACCAAAAGATCTTAATAAAGATTGTTGTTGTTATTTTCTTTTAAAACCAACACCACCATCTAACCAGTCAATCATCCTTCTGACGACCTGATAAACTGGAGTGGTGGAAGTTCTTCTTTCTCCTCACACTCTGCATCGATCATCTTAGCTGCCACCCGGCTGTAAAATTGAGAATAGTTTGTTTCCCTTCCATCAATACCCAATCTATATAGACCTAGTATTTATTTCCTACAGATATGTCTTGGTCATTAAACTCGATGTATTTGTTTAGGAAATATTAATAATATTCTCATCGCGATTTTTATCTTTCCAAATTAAAACAGAATGTCCTTATTGCAATGAAAATATATTCGAAGGGCCTGTACCATTATTGGCAAGCCCTCGCAGAGATTTTATCAGTTAATTCTACCATACCGTTTTAATATTATATTGGACTACTCTGCCCATATATATACATATCAGGCACTTTGAAGAAAATCTTGACAAGTTCTTTAATCCAAATATAAGATCAAAAAGGGAATTATATATGTCGTACCACAAGTGATAGCAGTCATGGGGCCAAGTGGTTTCAGCGTTAGGGCTTCTACAAAAAGGACGAGGCAGGTTGGTGGTACTTAAGAGAGGCCAGGGGCAGATGACACGGCAAGGTCCAGGATTGTGTGAGATTTGGGTCGTCCACACACATAGAAATTGGCAGTTAACTGTCTCAAACTAATGACTTCTGTTCCCTTTCTGGGAAGGGTTGAGAATATTTCCAATAATAATTGATAAAATATTGAACATATTTATGCTATAAAATGGAAGTCCCCAAAAAAAAGGTTAAATAATTATATTCACCATTATATTCATAAGAAATGATGCAAGTTAATGAGATTTTTATTTTCTATTAAAAAAACTCTTTATAGCCTTTGATTTGAAAAATAATAGCACCAAATAGTGCCGTTTATTATTTTTCTAAGTGGAAAATTAGGAAAGACGAACTTCAGGATGACACATCAATTTATTTAAGTCAAGAACAAACTAAGAATGATAAATAAAAGATAAGCAACGAGGGAAGTTTACAGAGTAGCAAAATATTAACATAAGAAATAATACTCTGTTAATAAAATAATACATACTTTTTTGCAATATATAGATGGTACGCCTATTCTTTATGAAGTATTTTTCTGTATGTTCTAATATATTTATATGATTCTATTTTAAAGTATAAATAGTAATTTTCCTAGTTTAGGTTGATTTGATCTTTGAACGGGTGTCTTATTCACGTTTCTATTACACAAAGACTAAACATCACTGTGTAAATAAACATTCAATATCATTATATTAGAAGGTATTACCTAAGATAATATATTTATATGCTGATTTAATCAGAATGCAGGATTTAAAAGACTCTCTACTTTATAAAGAGGGCTGTTCAAATGAATTTTAAAAATCAAATTAAGATATCAATAACAAGTCGATAATATGATTAGATTAAGATTGTAATATATATATTTATATAAACTCCAATATTATAATAAAAATATTCAAATAACCGAGATATCTTTGTAGAACGATGTTTGACAATTTTACCGCAAATGTTTCTTTCAAATGAAAAATCGTAATTTATTTTAAGGACTATAATAACGACTATTTCTATCCTTAGGGATGAAGTATGAAAAGATGAATTGTAAAGAGTAATGATAAACGGTAAAATAAAAGTGTCCAGGAATGGGAGATATCTTTATTCCAATGTGAATCAGCCTACCTTGAGTGACCTGTATAAGGGAATACATGGCCAGAAGATGAAGGATTTATTCATCACAAGTTTTGTTTCCATTCTCTTTATCTTTTGCCTGGCTTAAATATACAATATGTTATATGGAACATGTATGAGACATTGTAACCAATTTTCTGCAAAAGGTCCTTCATTGTATTAATTCCATATAATTGAGGCATCACATTTCTACTACGTCCTTTCTTCATTTTTTTTTTATATTTTGAGAATAATTTATTTATAATTTAATTATCCTGAAAGTAAAAGAATATTATTCAAACACTCATAGGGTTGAAGATTAAGTTTTTGGCAGAAGAGTAATCATTATGGCTTTGTATTTTTGTATTTTGGCTAGTTTCCAATATGCATATATTCAAATGCTTTGCTATTCGCAAATTGGCTTCAGCCTAAAGCTATCAAAAGAAGTTCAGTTCTACTGGCCTGTGTGTAAGATATAATTACCAGACAATGTACATCACGTTATGTTGCTGACAGGCTTCTCAGTAATGGTTATATCGACTTCTAGTTACTGCTTCCCATTGACTTCTGTCATATTGACACAATCCTGTCCGGATATCCTTCCTTCTCCTGTAGCCGTGGGGCAGATTAGCTCAGTAATAAAAGGTGACGAATAAATACTGAGTCGTTAAATAGTCTCTCCTTATAACGTCTTCATCTCTTTCAGGTCTTAATTATTGGGAGATACTGGGAGATACTGCCATCAACTCTCTCTGACGCTTCTTATATATTCTGAATAACTATAAAGCGAATACAAATAATAATTTCAATAAAATATTCCCTTATATAAATATTAAAATAGGAATATCAGTCTTCCGGGGGAAATGTTTCATAATTATTTTGTGTTTTATCCTGTAGATAGGCGTTCGCGTGCCCATAAAATCTAGAGATTAAAGATTTTGAAAATAATATTTTCCCTAGAAGCCTAATATTCCTACCTCAACTAACAAAAGAAATATGAAATTCCAACGCACATCAATATATTTTGAATATCTTAGAAGCTGATAAAACATAGCCATCACAGAATACCTCGTAGTTAACCGAAATCCATTAATTCCTGGTACCTAAAGTAGGAATGAATATCTACATATGTGAAAGGGTTTGGAAAACATAACTTTAGCTTTTATTGAATACTATACGAATGACCCGGCTTCGCCCGAGAAGATAGAATATATAATCCTGTATGTAGAGTTGACCGAAACATGATCAGGGAGTGCCCCACTCTGCAACAACAGCGTCGAAGGCAGCATCAAGAACCTATGAACTATCCGTGAACTCTCACTGTAGCGTGTGTCGAGTGTTACTGTACGAACTGTATTAATGGCAGCCTAACAGACCTCAATATATGATCATATTGTTACGTTGTTTCTTGAAAAAAAGAAAATTTTCGTAGGTAGAGAATATTTTTAGGACTTTATTTAAGCCTAATCAATAAAATAATTTCAGAAGAATGAAAAGAAAACATCGTAAAATACATCAGTCGCAAACTCAACAATTGCAGCACAGAAAAGGAAAACAGAAACAGAGCAAGAGACAGAAGTTGGTAGAACCTTCAAGAATATTCAACGAAGTACATAAGCCTCGGCGGTAAGCAGCAGCCTGACCTCTTGAAACAGCAGCTCGCGCTTGCTTGGAGTACACCACGTAGCTTCGTTCCTTTTATCCAGCTCGAGAATCCCTGTATATCCCGGACTAAATCTTTCCAGAACGCTCAAGGTCAGTCAGCCAATCAAAAAGCACCCAGCACTAAAATTTGCATAACACCTAGTGGCAGCATCATGTTTCGGAAACCTGAAGCTATACCCTTTCGGTCGATTCTCTCTAGGGCCATTAATAGACATAGAATTACATAGAGACATAACAGACATAGAGTCATAGTCTGTGGTAAATGTTTCTTGGATCTCTTAGTTTAATTCGTTAAATGTATATGTTTAATTAAAAGACATATATTGGATCAAAATATCATTTATTTTACCAATATTTCAGTTGGCTGAACGCCAACTTTTATCAAGGTGTTATAACATTGGCGTTCAGCCAACTGAAATATTGGAAAAATAAATGATATTTTGATCCAATATATGCCTTTTTAATTAAAGATTTATTTATGGATTGCTCTATTTTCAAAATGTATATGTATGTTTTCCAAGTATTATCACTTGTTATAAACGAGTTATTTCTCAAATGCGAAGTTCTACTACTCCCATGTCGGTAGAATGTATGCGACAAAATACTGGGAGAAAGTTAACTCTGGTAAAATTAACACAAGTTATGTATTACTTCAGAGAATACTCCTAGGAGCAATCAACATATAGTATGTACGAACTGTTATGTTTATTTGTTTTCTAGAGCTTATTCTAGATTTATACTCCATGTGATGTATAATTGTGTATTTTACTAGTTTTGTAATGTCGCATAAATTATTAGATATCAAAATAACCGTTTATATCTATTAGTATGATGCAACAGCGCGCCATCTGTTAAGATAAATTTAAACTATTTTTGACGCATATGTATTGATTTATTTATAAATCAATTCTATACTGCCCATACTGCAATGATATATTAATTGGAGGGCCTGGATAATCAGTGGTGAACTCTCCCATTGCATCATTGCAGTAAGATTGCAGTAATAGCAGTAGAAAGTTATTTTTTTTAAATAAAGAAACATATGCGTCAAATATAGTTTGAATTTCTTAAATATACTAGTGTTTGAAAGCCATAGAATGATTTCCTGGGAACACAGAGAGAGAAGAGAGCTTTGAACACACCAACTAAATATATAATGTCGAGGTAAAGCCTCAGACAACAAACCAGGTAAATGCTAGCTACTGTACATACCAGGCTCATAGCTCCAACGGATTCATTCCCATTTTAGGGGTGGTAACCGATTTAATGTAAGCTATTTCAGGAAGTTATCAATTTGAGATCATACCAGAGGGTTTATCTTGACGAATGGAATATTCCATTTAGCACAGCGTTAAACTCGTTCTACTCTGACTCAAGCTATAACGCCAGATTTATGGAGTTGATTGATTTCTCAAAAGATAAATATGGTATTTCTTGAATTTACTTGAAATCTTAAATCCTATTGTCATACATCTTTAGTTTGGTAAGTCGCCTATACACACACTTCTCTATTTTCTGTATATAATTCGAGACTTCAATAAATTTATGGGGAGAGATATACACACCCAAATATTAGAAAATAAATTTTAAAATCCATGATATACAGCACCAGGATATTTTCTATTTACACATTGCTGCCGTCCTTTTCAAGTTTTTTAAAGCGATTTATAATACTTAAAAGTGAGAGAATCTTCAGGATTTTCTTTATACATTCTTTCATGGAATCTAGTTCAGTAATGTTCCTTCATTTCATTTTGTCGTACACGATGCAGTCATTGAGGGCAAGATCTGATATCGACTCAGTGGGTGAATTTTGCGTATTAAGAAGGAAACGTAGGATTTAAGGAAACTTTACATATCTACTCATAACACATGTCTTCCCGCAGCCAGTAGCTCCCCACTCTATGATGACATGGTTGTTGGCGATGGCTGACAGCACGTCATCATGAGCCGTATACACCGAGAGTTGGAACCTCTCGTTTCTCATTCACTGCAGGGCCGGGGACACATGTCTATGATCAAAGAATCAGGAGTCTATGACAAGCACAGGTTAATCTTTCAATGAAAATCTGTCATGATCAACAAGGTATCGGATTGCCTTTTGCTGAGAAGTTTGAAGAATTTTGGTCAAGAAGCGAATAAACATTCGATGTTGACCCGTGTAAGATAGGTTTATCTTTCCTGAATGGAAGCTTCATAGTCAGTAATATTGTGGCAATGCAGCCAATAGTGTTTCAACTGGCACCAAAAATTCTCGATGGTGACAGTAAACGGATAGTTCACGGAATAAGTTAATCGTCAAATATTTTTTATTATCCCTAGTACACGAGGTACAGGCCATGATAATCATGATAGATAAAAATTCGCGACTGTTTTTACTGTAAATGAACCACATGTCTACACATGTGAAAAGCAGTTTGACTTTGCATTTACAAATGTGCCAGAGCCTTGTTTGGTTACTTGCACTCGTTGGTGGGGTTGGGCTTTAGCATGGATTGAAGGTGGGTTTCGATCCCCGGGTCGTAGCGGTCGAAAACCAACGGTTTAGATCACCCTTCCACCTACCCCATAAACGTCAAGTAGTATGTCAGATAGAACCTTGCCGATTGTAGAAAGACATTACTCAACGCCTCAGGATATCTGACATCAGTTAGAAAATCTGAAACCGTAGGACAGCATTCACAGAGCTTGCTAGTGTAGGAGAACAAGACTTAACGTAGACTTACAGTAATACCAGTGGTGAATGCGGCGTCCGACAGCGAAAGTTGAAGAAACATTATGCGCATCAATGAGCAAGATTCAAAAAGAATAAAGACGTGAAATATGCTACAAAAGAGAACACTTATCTATAATTAAAATTGCAAATTTTCAAATAAAAAATAAATTTATTGCTATAGGTGAATATTTTATAAGGAAATCTTGTACTTTCCTATAATGGTCATTAAGGCTTTAATGGATAGTTATATTTTAAAAGAGTTTATTAATATAAATTTGAACACCATATTGTCCATATCAAATTCAAACATTGCAATGATATCGAAAATATAATAAAAATCGTATATTTATAACTTTTTTAAATGTTTTGATTGTATTTATACTAATATAAAATTTATAACTTTTATCATATTATTTTTTTTCAGAAATTCATTAATACTTCGGTCATTTAGCGAACACACCTTTTACTATATAATCTTGATACATATCAATATAATTTATATATAAATCAAATTAATATTTTAGTATAGTACTATATCAATGAGATATGCAAATCAAACAGAGGTCAATCTCCCAAGGTTTAGGAATCTTCCAAAACATAACTAAAGTTACAATTCACAAGGTAATAAGAAAATATCCAAATAAATAATGTGTGATGTTTCGGTAACAGCGTTGTTACCATCTTCAGACAAAAGTACTGAATGGTACCAAACCATGGGTTACTGAAGATGGTAACAACGCTGTTACCAAAACGCCACACACTTTTTATTTATTTGGATTTGGTTTTATTACCTTGTGTTTAAAAACACAAAACATAAACACAAAAAATAACCAATAGTTTAATGAACTGATGTTTGTCCAACTAATTAAAATTTTGAGAACACTCCATCAACCTGATCCCATTCAACAAAAAATTAACAAATCGGTAATTATACCCTCGGGGTAATGGAATTATCTCTTATTTACTTTACACCCAGCGTGTTATCTCTCAATATGATATCATTTTTATATACTCTTACATTGCTGAAAACCTATATTTATAAAAGTACTATTAAATGAAACTTCTTGAAATTTCAAAGATATTAATATAAAATTGAAATTATTAATACACTGGTGTCCAAAAAATAAGAAACTTAACTAATATTGAAATTTCCCAAAAGCTAATGTATTAACAAATATAAAATTTAGTATACAAATAGTTTAAACTATGGAGAATTTGACTAGCTATATGAAAATTTAAAAAATATTTGAAATTATTAAATATGCAAATTATTACCAACATACCCAAAGCTAAGGTTCCAGATCTTAAAGAAATAAGATATCAATAGGGAGTATGATCACCTCTTACAGCTATCAAGGTCTCACAGCGAGCCCTCATACTGTTTACCAGGCTTTGGAGGAGGTCCAGGGGTAGTAAACCCCACTCCTCCAATAGAGCCGTTCTTAGCTCAACGAGGGTTCTGGGAAAGGGGTGACGAGCTCCAATACGCCTCCCTAGAGCATCCCACACATGCTCTATTGGATTCAGGTCCGGAGATCTGGCTGGCCAATCCATCCTTCGAATATTCTCACTCTGGAGATATTCATTGACTAGCCTAGCCCTAAGCGGACGAGCATTATCGTCCATAAAAATTAAATTGTGACCAATTTGATCTCTATAAGGTCTTAGATAGGGCTCAAGGATCTCGTCCCTGTACCTTTGGGCAGTTAAAGTACCCCCAGAAAAAATGTGGAGGGGTGTGCGTCTGCTAGAACTGATGCCAGCCCAGACTAAGAGACTGCCCCCTCTAAAACTGCCTATTTCCCTGATGTTACTGGGATGATAGCGGGTTCCAGGCTCCCTCCAGATGAAAACTCGTCGAGAATCTGTGTTTAAACTAAATCTTGACTCGTCACTGAAGAGAACATTGGCCTACTGATCATGAGTCCAGGCGTGATGTTCCAAGCACCAATTCAAGCGGGCTCTCCTGTGAGCAGAGGTTAAAGGGATACAGACCATTGGTCGTCTTGCATAAAGGGCACCTTCGTGAAGCCTTCGGTAAACAGTTTGTCTGGAAATTCTCGTTCCAGTAGCACTTGAGAGTTCATTAGAGAGTTGAATAGCTGTCATCTCCCTATGGCGCTTGGCAGTTACGACCAGATAACGGTCTTCAGAGGTAGCTGTTTTCTTTTTCTACCAGAACCTTCTTTTCTTTTGATGGTTCCTGTCTCAATGAACTGTTTCTATATTTTGCTGACCACAGATTTATTCACATTTAGCCATTTTGCTACTTCAACTTGTGATTGCCCTGCCTCCATTCTTCCAACAGCTCTCCATTTTAAATCATCTGCTACAATTTTTCGTAAACTCATAATTAACTAAGGATTAAATAAAATTATAATTGGACAATTCTTAGATGGGGTAAACGACACGCCAAATAGCACACTTATAAAGACAAGCAAAAATTTGCATATTTTCAATTTTACCGAATCGAATGGTTGCGATAAATAAATTCTACGACTTAAAATACCTAATTAAATTACTTTTTAGCTTTTAGCGTTGCACATTTTAAAACATATCATTAAAAAACAAAAGTTTCTTATTTTTTGGACACCAGTGTATATACACTGCCAGAAAAAAAATCTCTCTCAAAACCGAAAAATGTCTCTTATTTCTTATCTCCACTCAATCATATTAGGGTATCAAGCTTGTAGAGCTTGAGACTTAACAACCATCATGACTGGGTAAAGTAGAATGCGTCTGCCTTTGTCATTAAGACTGGGAGCACTACTCAGTGGCAGGCCGACATAGCTCCAAAATAAAAGGCCGCCTCTGACATGAGGAACAGACGCCATGTGCAGCCGCTCCTAACATGGAGTACAAACGCTGCTCATCCTGTATCCCTGGATTAGGAGCCCTTACAGGGTACTATAAGCCAGGCCAGCTGAGCCCAGGTTTTAGTGAACGTGTTACTGCTCCCCCTCCTCCTTTTTCATCGGGCTTGGGGCCGGTAAAGGCGGAGTTAAAAAATGTTTAACTTAGATGAATGAAATTCTGGCAAACATTTGTCTAGCTAGCCTTTTTATTCTATTGAAACTCTTTAAGATCACATCTTTCAAATATGATATTATAGTTAAATTGATTAATACAACAGGTTTCTGGCGTTACTTCTTACTGTGAGAAAAAATTCATCTCCAGGAACGTATTGTAATATTCGATTTATATTTGGGTAATTTAAATCAAATAAAAAGTAGAACGACATTTGAAAATATCCCGTATGTGTTTCTTTTGAACGAAAAATCGAAACTTATTTTAAGGAGAAATAACGACCATTTCTAACCTTGGGATGAAGTATGAAAGGATGAATTGTGAAGAGTAATGATAAACGGAAAAATAAAAGTGTCCAGGGATGGGAATGTGTTTGTGGAATGTGGTCAGGTTGATAGAGGGTTCTCAAAATTTTAATTAGTGAAACAAACAGTAGTTCATTAAACTATTGGTTCTTTTTTTCATGTAAAACCTTTTCATTGAACTTTTGGAATGCACTTTTGTTGATGTTTAGCCCTATTGATGCAATTTTGTAAGCTAATATTTCAATTAAACAGCATTTATAAAAATGATATAATGGTTAATTATCATTAATATTATATTATTGATATTATGGTGGTGGTGGTGCTTATCTCCATGGTTAAACCAATTCCTGAAGTCCACTCCTCTCCAATTTTGCGATGGTAGTTAAAAGCCTGGAAAATAGATCCTCTATTGCAGTTCTGAGCATGACAATATATGTTCCGGAGAAGCTTCTGCACTATTGTATTTCAAGCAGTTATTCAAGGGTTTTCTGTCCATTTTGAAAGTTTATGGGTTTTTATATGGCCACTTCTTAGTCTTCCTAAATATGTTTGTTTGATTGATAATTATGTTAACAATATTAATAAATTACACATGATGTTCTACAACAACGCAGTGAATATGTTTGTCTTTCCTTTCATTAGTGACCCGTGTGAGGCTATATCCAGAGTTTTTTAGGCAGTACCTTGCCGTAAGCATTTATTCCAACAAGCATGTACACATCTCTGCCAGAGGCTTTTCTGAAATATCACGAAAATAAATTCATCTTCTCGTATTCTTAAGAGCCTGGTTAAATCTCAGTAAGCTGGTTTTACTGACGTCTTCGTTTCCTTTAAGGCATCTGTGACCAATTCTATAAATATTTCAATTTGAAAAGAGAACTGTGGGAGATCGATTTGTAGATGCTGAGGCGAATAGGAATCAACTTGGCCCACCGAATTGTCAAGTATGTAAATATATATAACACATTTATATTACGATGCACTAGCGCGCCATCTGTTATGAAAGACTATTTTAGACGCGTAAGATTCTTATTGAAATTAAACAATTTCTATTGCCCTTACTGCATCGGTATCACTATAAAAGGAAGATCGAAAAATGCAATGTAACAGCGTTATGTTAGATTGAACTGGCGAAACCGCTGGTAGGGTTCACCACTGATGAGCCAGGCTCTCCCATTTATTTTTCCATATTGCAGTAAGGGCAGTAGAAATGGTTTAATTTAAAAAAGAATCATAGGCGTCTATAATAGTTTCGAATTTTCATATATAACACAGACGTAAGTGATAAAGTGGTTTATTAATAAGTAATTAATTGTAATTACAATAATTACTCAAGCATTTAAGTGAGGGAAGAAGTCTGATTTTAGTACAGAGTACTGATATAGTTGCCGTTGTTATTCTGACTAATCAAATGCAACAGTCATGGAACTCCATCCTAATGAATAACTTGGCCCATGATATCAAAATGTTTGCGTATTTGTACGCTTACCTAGACGACTCGGTATCCGTCGTGGCGAACGGGGGGATCAATAAATAAGGTGAATTATCTTATTTCTTAAAAATTAAAAAAGCAAAAATAATTTAACATCGAGAGACTATTTAAGGTGTTCTGTTCTTTTTTACCACGCACGGCGCGAGACTTATAAATAAACTAAAATGGAAGCTCTCTTGAAGGATTGCACCACGCTTGAACAACGTGCAGTTTATTCGTTTCTTGAATGCAGAAGGTATTCAAACATCTCAAATATGCCAAAGAATGAAAAATATCTATGGTGAGTCTTGTTTGTCTAAAAAAAACATTTATAAATGGGTTAACGAGTTCAAAAATGGACGAATTACATGTACCGATATTGATTCATGATTCTTCATGATAATGCAAGGCCGCATACATCATGTAAAACTGTATCTACAATCATTAAATTAGGTTTTGAAGTTTTAGAACATCCTGAATATAGTCCAGACCTAGCCCCCTCTGACTATTTCCTTTTTGGACTACTAAAGAAGGAGTTAAAGGGAAAGCGATTTGACTCGGATGAAGATGTCCAGAAAGTTGTGCAAGATTTTTTTCACACGCTTCCTAAGAGTGCCTATAAAGAGGGTATTTACAAGTTGCCAGAACGATGGAGACGATGTATAGAAAGCCAAGGTGATTATTTTGAATAAATCAAGTCCTAAATTTTAATATCGTTATTATTTTTTTAAATAAATTATAATTCACCTTATTTATTGATCCCACCTTGTATTAATGGCGGTACAAACGCCATAGTATCATAGGCCGCTCAACCTCCGTAGTTCCTACTTGGCTCCATGGTACACAGGCCTCCTTAGTAGCCTAGGCCGTCAACCTCCATCGTTCCTCTTTGCATTCATGGTACTCACGCTTTAGTATCCTAGTCCGCTCAATCTCCGTCGTTCCTCTTTGCCTCCATGTTATAAACGCCTTAGTAGCCTAGGCCGTCAACCTCCATCGTTCCTCTTTGCATTCATGGTACACACGCTTTAGTATCCTAGTCCGCTCAATCTCCGTCGTTCCTCTTTGCCTCCATGTTATAAACGCCTTAGTAGCCTAGGCCGTCAACCTCCATCGTTCCTCTTTGCATTCATGGTACACACGCTTTAGTATCCTAGTCCGCTCAATCTCCGTCGTTCCTCTTTGCCTCCATGTTTTAAACGTCTTAATAGCCTAGGTCGCTTAACATCCGTCATTCCTACGTGCTCCATGTTATACACGTCTAAGTATCCTAGGTCATTTCTCATCCGTCGGTTCTATTTACCACAATAGAATAATATCTACACCTAATTACCTGTACTAAACAAGGATATCATTAGTAACTTTGCTGGTTTACGCAGAAATAGCATTCATTCTTAAGCAATACCTCATTTTAAAACCATAATTGAATTCGTGCTTGAATCTGCAAATAAATAATAAATGAAAATAAAGAAGGCATATCCTGACCAGGAGCACATGTGCTTTTTAGATGGCAGAGCGCCATCTAGTGAAACAGAAATCAATTAAACGTTGATTTAGTCTGTTCCCTGATTTATCAAGAAAATGGGTTGAACAAATATCAAGGAAGAGGTTAAATCAATGTTTAGTTGATTTCTGTTCCACTAGATGGCGTTCTGCCATCTAAAAAGCACATTTCTCCTGATCAGGATATGCCTTCTTTAGTTTTAATATCAACCTCTGACCTGTTAATTATTTGTTATTTTTTCTATTATTTTTTCACATAAATAGCAATATATCATATATTTATGTTTTTTACTGAGATGACGAACAATTGTATGGTTTAAAGGATTTTTTAAAGGGAGAGTTGCCACCTTTGATACAAATATGAATATTTAATTAAAAATACATATATTGGATCAAAATATCATTTATTTTACCAATATTTCAGTTGGCTAAACGCTAACCTTTATCAAGGTGTATTTATATATGCCTTTTATATTAAAGATTTATTTATGGATGGCTCTATTTTCAAATATGAATATATTAAAGGATTATTAGTGGTGGTGAGATATATACAAATATATACACTTATAAATCATAAATATAATATAGATATTCCAAAATAGAAAAATTTATAGTTTTTTCATTTATAAAAAGACGATATATTCTATTGTTGAATCCCATGTTTCAAGATATTGTGAGGGAGACAACAATGGAAGAATGCTTAGTGATATAATTTCATATTCTGATACAACGAGCGAAGGAATAAAACACAAGATATTAGGAAAGGCTACGCATTGCGTTGTTCTTATAAATAATTTCCCCTACAAGTCTTCCAGGAAAAATCGGGGAGCTACGTGGAGGGGTCGCAGAATTGATTCCCGTTCAGTATTTATTGTGTCTTTCATGTCTTTCCTACGTTCTGTTTTAACTAACCCCTGTGATGAAGCTCTGCCTCAATTCTTATGTCACTTTTCATGGCGAACATTAAAGTTATTGGGCCGCACAAACGATCAGTAAAACGACATCACTGAAGGAATAAATGGAATTGACACTCTGGAATACATGGAGTAATTTAATAAGTAGCTTTCAAATTATAAAGCTGAATCAGCATTGCCATAAAGGCAAAATGTGATTTTTATTTAACGGAAGTCAAATTTTAACCTCTGTTTAATAGAAGTTTCATTTATTCTCTAATAGGGCTAGTGCATTGTCCGATTAAACAAATTTGTACTTTTGAAAGATTTTGTTTTGACTTTTTTTCTTAAATTCTGAGTCGTATCGGATGCAGAACAATGACCGCAGGTTTCTGATATACAGGGTGATCCAAAAGTCCCGCACAACTTTAAAAATTAATAACTCCGCGAATATTTGCGCTAGAGCAATGCGGTAAACACCCTTGTGTTCAGGATGTTATGGGATTTTTTATGGCAAATAATGAAAAATTCGAAATTGATTTTAGTTACAACTTTATTCGCTAGATGGCGCTCTACCAGAATCAGAGATTCAGCGGCCAAATTGTTTGATAAATTGAAAAATATAACTGAACGACACGTATTTTTACTTTTTGAATACCAGGAAAGAACCCTAATAATATCAAATGATAAATTAATAAAACACCATTTCGCCAAAGGTTAGAAGAATTGGTTGACGATTTTTAAATACAATCTGAGATATGTAAAATAGGTATATGCAAATTAAAACATGTATCAAAAAATATTTATATTTTAGATGGAGTTTTGTGAAATAAATTGAATGTTTGAAAATAACTACTGATATCAATACACGATTTTTGAAATGTTAATATAGTACCAAAAATTATGATGGCACTACTGATAGAATTTCGTGCTATAAGGAATGTATAGTTTCTTGACTAATTGTCGACACTTGACTATTTAACTGGATATTTGTCATGATCCAAAAATGAAATATAGAGGGGAGTGACAAAATATATTTGTCGTACTTTATTCCAAATATCCTATGGGTTTGTCAAATGTTATCATTGTTTATTATACTGTACATAATTTTGAAAATGTATCCCCTCAAAAAAATCAATTTTAAATCGACCTTTTGCGTTGAAAAACGTGGTAGTAAAATCATTTTGTATTATTTTTTGCGCAAAATATCTAAAGTTGGGGGGGGGGGGGGGGGGGGGGGGGGGGATAGAGAGATTATTCCTTATGCTATTTCTTCTAATGAGCGAAAAGCGATAAACTAAACATAAGGGGTAAAATTGTGTATACCATTGTTATTCGAAAAGTTATAACACTTTGGCCTGCACGACATAATATAAAATGTGGGCAAATGACAAACAAAAAAATTACTATTATATAATTTTTTTTTTTCTTAAAATATTTCGAGAGATTGCTCTCTCTTTATCAATTTATTGCACTGAGCTGCAAAATATAACACATGAGGTAACTGCCTTCTCTCTTGTATTAGGTCACAATCCTTGCTCAATGTGGCGCCCTTCATTCTCAAACACCGCCTGCAGACGATAGATGACAGAATGGTCACAATTAAATAGTTGAAATTTATAAAACGTGCCATCTGATAGAAGCCTTCAACATGGCCAATGTGGTAGGCCGGCATCGATAAAAACGCGACTTAATGTACCCCCATAACCGAAATTGTAAGGCGTCAAGTCTGGTGATATTGGAGGCCACTGGTATATAAAGTGGCGACTTATCAACGAATTCCACCGAACGTATCCTTCAGCAATTGTTTGGCACCGCGGGAGATATGAGGATGTCCTCCATATTGCATGAATGTTATTTCGCTTAGTGCTTGTCTGTCCTACAATATGGGAATAACCTTTTCTCTCAAAAGTTGAACATAACGTTTACCAGTTACGAAAACGGTTTTAAAAGTTCTTCCATTGATTTTTTCAAAGAGAAATGGCTTAATAATAAAAGAAGAAGTGAACCCACACAAAACTGTAACTCTGTGCTGATGAAGTGGTATTTCTGTGAAAATCCTAGGGTTTTCTGTTGCCAAAATGAGGCAGTTTTGAATGTTAAATTCTCCCTTTAGATAAAAGTGAGCATCATCTGTTCTTAGAACATTTGACAGCCAGTTTTCATCAATATCAATTTGCCGGAAAATCCATGCAGCGAATTCTTGACGCTTCTCAGAATTGCTGACTTTCAACTCGTGAAAACTTTGAATTTTGTTAGGATATTTTTATAGAAAAATTCTAAATGTGTGTTCTCTCCAAACTGTTCCATACGAAATCCCCGTTTGTCGAAAACTTGTCGAGCACTTACTTCTCCATACGGGGATAACGTTTCAATAGCTTCAGCATTCTAAAACCCGTAACAGCCACTGACTTGCATGTCGATGGTCTTCCACTCCGAGGTTTTGCTTCCAGAGAACCAGTTTCCTCCAAACTTTTAATCAATCGCTTTAGAGAGTAGCAACTCATTGGTCCTTTACCGCTTCGAATATCTTTAAAGGAACGAAACGCTCGTAAAGCTTCAGTGGCAGATTCTGATTCACAATTTAAAAAATTCACCAAGAGTGCTTTATCCTGTAGTGACGGCATTCCAAGTGGAAGGGGAGAAGTTCGACCACACCTCCTTGCGGTCCCCCCTGGACCCTTGAAATATTTGACCAAATTCTGGTTCGTTTCCAAGATGACTAACGTTGCAACGGCACCCATTTTCAAATGAAGAGCAAAACTGATATCTCCAGTAATGCTACCGCGTCCGGGGTAACCGCCGCGTCAGGAGCTGCAGCTCGAGCTCATGATGAGAAATCTACTACGAGGACACAATTCAATCTACTACAACTCAATATAAATGGTATCCAGAGGAAAACAAAGAGCTGACTTGTCTTCTCTGTGACAACAATGTACATATTAATTGCCCTCAGGAGACAAAATTGAATCAGAATCTGAGATTCAATATCAAAGATTATACAACACTACGAATGGAAAGACCGGGAAAATTCGGAGGAGGACTTACCGTTTTGATTAAAACTCTAGAAATCAAATTTAAGGAAATCGCCTATAATCAGAGTAAGCCTAGAGAAGGCACGACAGAAGCTCTGGCAATAGAAATCTATCTTACAGATAAAACAAATCCAATCATAAATGTTTATCACCACGATAATACTAGCATCAATACAGGCCTGATAGAGACATTAAGTGAAGCGTCTTCGGATATCGCAATCATACTTGGTGATTTTAACGCCGAAAGACCAACTTGGGGATCACCTGTCCAGGATAACAAAGGTCAGCAGGTTGAGGACATGCTAACCGTTAAATAACGAAAATAACACCTATCTATCCAAGTCCACAGGCACAGAATCCGCAATAGACATCACAGCGATAAATTACAACATCGCACCCACAACACAATTCTGAAAATGCAATCAATGACCACAGACCAATTTTAACAACTCTAAAATTCAAAATTGAGAATTTCCAACAGAATAAAAGAACACTGGAAAAAAATTCACAGAAAAGCTTGAAGAACTGTGCAACGAAGAATTAAATCACAGAACGATTGACAAAAACTTGGAAAAATTCTCTTTGAACATATCCAAAGCTGCAAAAGTATTGTAGATGTAGACGTAAAGACCTGTGAATACTTTACTGGAAGGACCACAATATCGAGGCAATGATTGCAGAGAGATACAATAAAAATGAACTTCTCAAAAGAAATAAAACAGAAGAAATCATAAAGGAACTCATTGAAATTAGTCACAAAATAGAACAAGAAATTTGGATATTCAAACAAGAAAAATGGACAGAATTCTGCGAAGAAAATGGATCCAAAAAAAAAAGCCATCATTGGAATATAATTAGTGTTATAAAACTCAAAACCAACACTAATCCTCCAATACTCTAACCGATATGAACAGCGAGAACGAACAAACAGATGGCCGACATATTTCTGAATATCTTTCAAGCACTTCCAGACTCAGCTATACGAATGAAGGCAGGACTCTAAAAAATAATATAAACAAGTTAGTTAAACAAGCAAGAAATTACCATCAACAAGATATTTACTAGAGAGACTTCACACTGAATGAGCTAAATTCATCAATAGGAAAGTTAAATCCAAGATGTCACCTGGAGATGCTCTAATCTTTGGTCAAATGATTAAACACTTTAGAGACGAAGCTAAAAATCAACTCCTACGAATACTGAACATTTCATGGCAAACTGGTAAACTACCAAAGAATTGAAAGATATCAATTATAGTGCCAATACTGAAACCAAACAAAGATGCTAAGGAATGCAAGAACTATCGGCCAATTGCTCTTACCAGCATACTTTGTAAAATAACAGAATGGATTATCCACTCTAGGCTCATAGTGTGGCTCACTAACAATAATAAAATAAACTTCTACCAAACTGCCTAAAGATCCAGACACTGTACAACTGATAAACTGTTCTACTTCTGTCAATCAATAATAGATTTCTAGGAAAAACCGCCAAAGAAGACAACGGCCGTATTCCTGGATATGACCTCAGCTTTTGATCGAGTGTAGAAATTATTTGAAAGGCTGCAAAACATCGGAGTAAGAGTAAAAACCTTAATCTGGATTGCAGACTTCTTAAGGGGAAGAAGGATAAAGGTTCGGGTCAATGGAACATTTTCCAAGGACCGAAGAACATGGGCTGGTGTACCTCAGGGATCTATGCTCAGTCCTCTACTCTTCTCGCTATATATTAACCGTTGTTTATGTAAATAGATGAATATTATTTGTGTTATTTAAAGCCTCATTATGTAAAAATATATGTATATATATATTGGACATTTGTTGTTGGCCATGGTCAAGTTTGAGCTCTTGTACGTCTAATTACGACACAACAAAAGTGGCGACGAGGATGCGCGATCTACAGAGCCAGTAAAAAGCTGAGGAAAACGGCGTCTATGCAAATATAACAACTACATCTTTCAAACAAATCTGACTCTCGGATTATGGAGAGGAAAAATAGGAAAATGGGTTAGGATTACATCTTTTAAACTATCTGGCTCAAGAAAACAAAGGAGTAGAAAAGATCAGCATGACAAGTTCAAAGTTAATAGTACCTTTTAGATGCTATAGCCCAGTGGAGGACACTTCGATCTTTTTGTACAAATATTTGAGGCTTCCTTTTTGGCATCTGAAGGAGGAGATTAAAGTGCTGATTTTTACCTCGCTACCAGATTCTGAAACTTTGAAGCAGGGAAACGACATTTTCTTCCTGGTCTAATGAAAGATCAACCCTATGATACTATCATTCAAAGAATTAAGTTGCATTTGGATCCAAAGAAGAAAGTGATACCACAGCGATGCAGATTTTTAAAGAGAATTCAACAGGAAGGAGAATCAATTTCGGAATATATTAGAGAATTGAAACATTTGGCAATATATTGTAATTTCGTCGATATGTTGGGAACCATGATGCGAGACCGTTTTGTGGCTGGAATCAAGTCGGAAATCCTGCAAAAGAAGCTACTACAAGAGGACGACGATGTCACCCTGGATAAAGTTTTTGCAGTGGCGATATCGTTCGAATTGGCGGAGATAAATACAAGAGAATTACAAGATAAATTAGTGGCCAAGATATCCCCTGTGAATTGAAAGGATAAAAAGGGTGAGTACAATAATAGTACGGCGCAGTATAGGCCTTTCAGGCAAAGTGACAAAGGCAAAATAGTGTGTTATAGATGTGGTGAAAGACATTCACACGTGGCATCTGTTTTACCTCATAGAACAAAGACTTGTTTTAAAATGTAATAAACTGGGTCATTAAAGTAGGGTCTGGAAAGCTAGTAAAAAAATGTGGGGATGTAAATTTGTACAAGAGGACTCTATATATTCTGTAAAGGGCGAAACTGATGCCACAATAAATTTAACAGTAGATGATTATTCTTTGTGCTTTACAATAGATACAGGAAGTCCAGTTACGTTAATACCTAAAGATATTTATAAGAATTATTGGCAAGGTAAAAGATTATTTCCAACAAATTTAAGATTAAAATCCTTTTGTGGTAAATCAATAGAGATTATAGTTTTTGTAAAAGAAGCCAACCAATATTTACGATTAATAGTTGTAAATGAAAAAATCCAGGTAATTGTATTAGGAAGAGAATGGCTTAAACAGTTGAAACTTGATTATTCTATATTGTTTAGCATTAAAATTTTAAATAATGAATATAATAGAAATATATTCAAATATATAAAAATTTGATGGATAGGTATGCAGTTTGTTTAACAAAGATTTGGGCTGTCTAAAGGACGTTAGTATACATTTTAATTTGAAAAAGGATGTGACTCCTGTGTTTTGTAAGGCCAGAAGTTTACCTTTCTCTCTAAAAAACAAAGTAGAGAATGAAATTGATCGTTTAGTGAATTCTTGCATTTTATAACCTATAGTTCATGCATATTGGACCGCTCCAATAGTACCGGCATCAAAAAAGGATGGTAGTGTAAGGATATGTGGTGATTTTAGATGTACAGCTAATAAAGCAATAGAATTAGATAGGTATCCCATTCCATCGATCGATGAGATCTTTTCAAAATTATCTACAAGCACCGTACTTTCGACTCTAGACCTATCACAGGCTTACTTACAAGTAATGTTAGCTGAAGAAGTCAAAGCTGTTGTTGAAATAAACACAAGAAAGAGGTTGTTTTCTTATAAAAGACTACCATATGACGTAGCGGTAGCACCAAATAAATTTCAGAGGATTATGGAAGGCCTATTTTCTGATTTGCCAGGTGTGGCCTGCTACATAGATGATATTTTGGTTGCAGGAAAAGACTTTGAAGATCATGAACAAAAGTTGGATCTAGTGTTTAGATGATTGCTAGAAAAAGGTTTAAAGTTAAACAGATATAAATGTAAATTTAAAAAGAAATCGGTGGAATATTTAGGGTTTAAAATGGATAAATATGGACTGCATCCCTTAGAAAATAAAATTAAAGCAGTGATAGAGGCGCCTGAACCTAAAGAATGTTTCACAATTGAGATCTTTCATAGGACTCTTAATTTATTATTATAGATTCATAAAGAATATAGCGAACATTTTAGCGCTATTCTATCAACTTTTGAATAAAAATTGTAGATGGAATTGGACGAAAAAATATCGAATGTTATTTGAAAATGTAAATCATTATTAATAGACTATGGACTAGGCGTAATTCTGAGTCATAGAAATGATAGAAAGGAAGAATGCCCTATAGCTTTTGCTTCTAGAACATTAACTGAAGCGGAAAAACGTTTCTCTCAACTAGAAAAGAAAGCGTTGAGCATAACTTTTGGCGTTGAGAAATTCAGACAATACTTACTGGGACGAAAATTTGTATTGGTCACAGACAACCGACCCTTAATTCATATATTTTCACCTCAGAAACCAATTCCCATATGTGCATCATCCAGAATTAAAAGATGGTCCTTAAAATTAGCTGCATTTAATTATACTGTGGAATTTCGAAAAACTAGTAATAATTCCAATGTTGACGCATTGTCACGTCTTCCTTTAGAATCGAGTGTCAGGGAGTCTCTTGATGAAGACCAGGTACTTCTTCTTGGGAAGTCGAATGAGGTACCGTTCTCTTTTATGGAGGTGGCTAATAAGACGCCCCAAGATAAAATACTGTCTATAGTATTAAGGAATGTTAGAGAAGGCAACTGGAAATTCACAAGGGTACCGAGAGAAAACCCACTAGCTCCTCATTATAAGATCAATGAGGAATTAAGTTTGGAGTTTGGTTGTCTTCAATGGCGTGAAAGAGTGGTAATTCCCCAAAAATTAAGATCTTTAATTTTAAATGACTTGCATGAAATACACATGGGGATTGTTAAAATGAAGATGATTGCCAGACGGTATTTTCTGGTGGCCAGGCATAGACAGTAACATCGAGGAGTTAACTAGAGAATGTAGAGTATGCCAAGAATCGGAAAGCATGCCCCCGGCTACCATCTCAGAATGGACTTGGCCCGAAAAAACCGTGGCATCGACTTCATCTTGATTTAGCGGGTCCGTTCATGGGAAGAATTTTTTTGGTTCTCGTAGACGCATACTCAAAGTGGATAGAAATTTTTATCATCAAAGATATTACCAGAAAAACGATTATAAGTCATCTTAGAGAAATTCTCGCCAGAATTGGATTGCCCTAATATTTTGTTACAGATAACGGAAGACAGTTTGTCTCCGGTGAATTCGAGCAATTTACCAAAATGAATGGTATACGGCACACTAAGACCAGGCCGTATAATCCTAGTACAAATGGGTTAGCTGAGAGATATGTAAGAGAGTTTAAAAACCTTTTGAGAAAGAATAATGGGAAGGATGATTTAGAGACGAATCTACAAAGTTTCCTATTTTCTCATAGAGCATTCCCCCAAACTGAAATAAAGGAATTCCCCGGCGGAACTGCTAATGAAGAGAAGTTTAAGATCAAGATTCTCGAATTTAATACCAAGATGGGAAATCCGCGAGAGGTATTTCATGAGGCCGTAAGAAGGCAGGAGCAGTTTACTACAGGTTGCGAGCTTTATTTCCGCAACTATGCAACTGGACCTAAACGGTAAAAAGGTACCATTTTGGAATTATTGAGCTACCGTCACTACCTTATAAGTTGCGAGGGCGTCGTGTATAAGAGGCATATCAATCAATTGCGACCTGTGAGAAAGAAACAAGTGGAGACAAGAAATTTGATACTTCCTCGAACATCAGGAGAGAAGTCTGTAGGTGGAAGTCAGAAATAAAGTGAAGAGGAGGTTCCAGAGGTTACATCAGGAAACAAGGAGGAGACTGCTTCTGTGCACGTACCCTCTTGCACTCCTATACCAGGGCCTGTTGATGTGCACGTGCCCTCTTGCACTCCTAAACCGGAGGCTGCCGCTGTGCAAGTGCCCGTCCGCAGTTCTAGACCTCAGAGAGCCAGGAAACCCCTAGACCGGCTGGAGTATTATTAAGGGGGTAGATGTGTTGTGTATGTAAATAGATGAAGAATATTTGCATTCTTTAAAGTCTCATTATTTAAGAATATATGTGTATATAAATTGGACATTTTTTGTTGGCCAAACGAAAAGAATCTGAGGCTCTTTATTGGACACGACAAAAACAAAAACGGCATTCCAGAGTAAAATAAATTATCAGAGATAGATAAATCTTTTTCAAATGAATTAAAATAAATATAATCGATACTGAGAGAGAGTTGAATTTAAAAAAATAGAAAATTATTATTTTCGAAATATAAATATCTGAGAGGATTCCAGCAAACCGCCTCTAAAATATCAGGTTTTTTTTTTTTTTTTTTGCTTTATGTTTTTATTTGCATATACCTATTTTACATATCTCAGATTGTATTAAAAAATCGTTAACCATTTCTTCTAACTTTTGGCGAAATGGTGTTTTATTAATTTATCATTTGATATTATTAGGGTTCTTTCCTGGTATTCAAAAAGTAAAAATACGTGTCGTTCAGTTATATTTTTCAATTTATCAAACAATTTGGCCGCTGAATCGCTGATTCTGTTAGGGTGCCATCTAGAGAATAAAGTTGTAACTAAAATCAATTTCGAATTTTTCATTATTTGCCATAAAAAATCCCATTGCATCCTGAACACAATGGTGTTTACCGCATTGCTCTAGCGCAAATATTCGCGGAGTTATTAATTTTTAAAGTTGTGCGGGACTTTTGGATCACCCTGTATATCTTTTTTTTTTACATTTTTCATTTCTTTTATGCATATATTCATCATTATATAATCATATACATATATAGAACGACATTTAAAAATTATCCCGCATGTGTTTCTTTTGAACGAAAAATCGAAATTTATTTTAAGGAGAAATAACGATTATTTCTAATCTTAGGGATGAAGTATGAAAGGATGAATTGTGATGAGTAATGATAAACGGAAAAATAAAACAGGGTTCCCTTCCCTGGACACTTTTATTTTCCGTTTATCATTACCCTTCACAATTCATCCTTTCATACTTCATCCCTAAGGTTAGAAATAATCGTTATTTCTCCATAAAATAAATTTCGATTTTTCGTTCAAAAGAAACACATGCGGGAAAATTTTCAAATGTCGTTCTACAATCATAAGCCGCATTATATTGTATTATAAATATGCATATATATTTTAACCGTATATAATCATATATAAAAACTCGAAACTATTATAGACGCGTATGATTCTTTTAAAAATTAAACAATTTCTACTGTCCTTAATTTTTAAAAGAATCATACGCGTCTATAATAGTTCCGAATTATCATAACAGATGGCGCACTAATGCATCATAATAATCACACACACATAAAAGCATTTATTAGGGACTTGCCCCATTCAGATTCTCCCAATTGGGTAAGGCAATAATTATCTCGTGTTATTTACATAGAAATTGAACTGGCTTTACTCTTCGTCTCAAAGTCATTCACTTGTTGACTGATCCTTACATAATGATAATCTAAAAAATTATAGTAAGCTATTGCCTTAGATTTATTTTCTGATATTTTTGAAAGCAATACGTAGGGTGAAGTGTTGGTACATTTAATTTATTGATATAGGGCCTTCCTCTCTGTATCAAGGGCTGTACAATTAAGCAGGTAATGGGGGAGTTCTTGAATAATTTCCTTGTCACACAGTGTACATATTAGGTTTTGCATCATGATAATCATATAAAGACGATAAAATAATTTCAATCTCAGTCTCTCTCCATCTGGAACATGTGTTCTCCAGTAACCACGCACTGAATTTTGGTAATTACTTTTCACATGACTCGAAGCTTATAGTAATTTGTAATGGAGCAGTTTGAGATTCTCCAGAAACTTAAAACACCCTATTGTATTCTAAATTATTATATAGAACGCTTCATAATTTTCTTCGAAATATATACAGTTAAACCTGTCTATAGCACCCCCTCTAAATAGCACCTCCCTCTCTATAGCGCCCGATTTTAAATACGTAGCACGATGCGATTTACATTAAAAGTGACCTGTCTATAGCACCCCCTCTAAATAGCGCCTCCCCCTCTATAGCGCCCGATTTTAAATACGTAGTACGATGCGATTAACATTAAAAGTGACCTGTCTATAGCGCCCCCTCTAAATAGCACCTCCCTCTCTATAGCGCCCAGTTTTAAATACGTAGTGCGATGCGATTTACATTAAAAGTTACCTGTCTATAGCACTCCCTCTCTATAGCACCCTAATTTGGTGAGTTCCAAGAGGGGACGCTATAGACAGGTTTTACTCTATTTCCTTTTCATATTTATAAAAAAATAATAATAAAATTTAAAAATGAATCATAAAATCTACGGGATATCTACGGCAAAAGTAATGTTCACAATAAAAAGAAAGATTTCACGGTCAAATGTAAAATTTAAATAGGAAAATGACCCTCCACATCATGTTTGGGACACAACTTGGGGATGGCGTATCATCCCATATATATTCGTATTTACTGAAGTAGTGGGTACATTACGTAACAGTTGGGGGATGGTTAAAAAATGCCGAGTTGGGTAATTTGCCTAGATCGTCTGCAATATTTCATCTTTTTTAACCGACAGCCATCTTTTATTATTGTTATTATTGTTGGGAACTGTTGGTTTCTTTTCTTACCGTCTGATATCTAGAAGGAGGGAGCAGAAATTGTATCTTTTTTATCAAGCTGGCTGTAACTTTTTACTACATTGTGACCTATTAATTTAGTTAAGTTGCCACTATGGATGGGATTATGTAGGCTATTATAGATTATGATTTAATTGAGGTAGATTAATTTACTAAGTTTTTAGTTTAATAGGGATGATAAGGCACAATTTGGATTATCTATATATATAAAATTGAATGTCTGTTTGTTTGTTTGTTTGTACTCTATAGATTCAAAAACCATACATCCAATCACCGTGAAATTTTGGGATATTATTAGGTATATCACCAGGAAGGTTTTTGAAAAATAATTTCATAAATATCTTGAATATTCTTAGAGTTACTTGCAGATTTGTAGATTTAACTCGCAAGCAGCGCCCCCATTGTGACGATGTTAACAAGTTTTCTTATCACTAAGTTTGTTATCTCAAATATTATTTAACAAAAGTAAGATTATCTCAGGATGACACGGCAATGTGACACAGGAAAAAATGTTCACTAGATAAAACTATGATTTTCTATATGATATAAAAAGCCAACAATGAAGAGTGAATGTAATATAAAAAGCCAACAATGAAGAATGAATGTAAGATAAAAAGCCAACAATGAAGAGTGAATGTAATATAAAAAGCCAACAATGAAGAATGAATGTAAGATAAAAAGCCAACAATGAAGAGTGAATGTAAGATAAAAAGCCAACAATGAATAGTAAATGTAATATAAAAAGCCAACAATGAAGAATGAATGTAAGATAAAAAGCCAACAATGAAGAGTAAATATAATATAAAGAGCCAACAATGAAGAATGAATGTAAGATAAAAGCCAACAATGAAGAGTAAATGTAATATAAAAAGCCAACAGAGTGAATGTAAGATAAAAAGCCAACAATGAAGAGTGAATGTAATATAAAAAGCCAACAATGAAGAATGAATGTAAGATAAAAAGCCAACAATGAAGAGTGAATGTAATATAAAAAGCCAACAATGAAGAATGAATGTAAGATAAAAAGCCAACAATGAAGAGTGAATGTAAGATAAAAAGCCAACAATGAAGTGTGAATGTAATATAAAAAGCCAACAATGAAGAATGAATGTAAGATAAAAAGCCAACAATGAAGAGTGAATGTAAGATAAAAAGCCAACAATGAAGAGTAAATGTAATATAAAAAGCCAACAATGAAGAATGAATGTAAGATAAAAAGCCAACAAAGAAGAGTAAATCCTTATATATATATATATAAATGAAATGCGAAATCGATGTTTGTTATCGCATCACGCAAAATCTACTGACTCAATCATTATGGAATTTCGCATGTAGGTAGCTGAAGATTTCGTTTAACATATAGGCTATTCAAAAAACTAAAAAAGTTAATGTGCTTTTTTTTTAAAATAAAAAACCAAAAAGCGTTAGTTCCAGTCTTTTACCGCTAGGGCGCAGCACTGGTCGCGACGATAAATGAATTTGATTTTTTTAAAGCATCGGTGGTTCAGTGGTAGAATGCTCGCCTGCCACGTGGGCGGCCAGGGTTCGATTCCCGGCCGATGCATTTTTTTTAAACAATTTTTAAAACTCATTTATATTATATCTATATTAATGAAATGCACATTTCATAAGTGGTGTTCGCTAAAAACTTTCGTTACAATGCATCAATTTCGACCAAATTTTCAACATTTATGTAAAACGAGATGGAGCAGGTTTTGCTTAACATCAACATATTTTTCCTAACTTTAACATGCGTAACTTCGCTGTTATCGATTAAATACAAAAAATCAACAGAGTTAATTTTATTTATATATAAATACAAAAGAAAATCCAGCAATTCATTCAACTCTATCTAAAAAAATATTCAAAACAAGCAATTTTAAGATAACACCATATGTAAAACAGTCGGCCAAGAAAACAACAACGATATTACATCTTTCTCGCATATTCACACACAATCTTGATTAATAATTAAAACTAATCTTTAACATTGTTTATTATACTTCATAATGTTACGATGAACTAGAGCGCCATCTGTTATCAAATTATAAAACTATTTTAGAGGCGTAATATTCTTTTTAAAATAAAACAATTTCTACTGTCCTTACTGCGATGGAAAAATTAAAGGGAGGGCCTGGCTCATCAGTGGTGAACCCTCCCAGCGGTTTCGCCAGTTTAATCTACCATAGGGGGTCGGTGGAAGGCTGGGTAAACCGTTTGGTTTTCGACCACTAGGACCCGGGTTCGATTCCCGCATTGGGCACTTTTTTCTGTTAAAAAAAAATGCTCCAATGGCCCCCGATTCTTGCAAAAGTCCAACCCCACCAGCGAGTGCAAGTAACCAAACGGGGCTCTGGCATTTGTAAGTGCAAAGTCGAACTGCTTTTCACATGTGTAGACATGTGGTGCGCTTACAGTAAAAGCAGTCGCTAACTACCCACCATGTTTATCATGGCCTGTACCACGTGTACTAGGGATAAGCAAAAAAAAAAAAATCTACCATACCGCTGTTATATTGCTTTTTGGAACTTCCTTTTATAGGTGACTGTTGTAAGACTCTTGGAATGGGTATTTTAGAAGAACTATGGAATTAATTCTGCTGTCCTAAAAGCTTATGTCCATAGTTCTTCTAAAATACCCATTCCAAGAGTCTTACAACAGTCACCTATAAAAGGAAGTTCCAAAAAGCAATATAACAGCGGTATGGTAGATTAAACTGGCGAAACCGCTGGGAAGGTTCACCACTGATGAGCCAGGCCCTCCCTTTAATTTTTCCATCGCAGTAAGGACAATAGAAATTGTTTTATTTTAAAAAGAATATTACGCCTCTAAAATAGTTTTATACTTCATAATATATAATATTCGTTAGGCAAACTTTCACTCGGATAAAACCCGGGCGAAGCCGGGTACACATCCGCTAGTATAATATAAAAAGCCAACAATGAAGAGTGAATGTAAGATAAAAAGCCAACAATGAAGAGTAAATGTAATATAAAAAGCCAACAGAGTGAATGTAAGATAAAAAGCCAACAATGAAGAGTGAATGTAATATAAAAAGCCAGCAATGAAGAATGAATGTAAGATAAAAAGCCAACAATGAAGAGTGAATGTAATATAAAAAGCCAACAATGAAGAATGAATTTAAGATAAAAAGCCAACAATGAAGAGTGAATGTAAGATAAAAAGCCAACAATGAAGAGTAAATGTAATATAAAAAGCCAACAATGAAGAATGAATGTAAGATAAAAAGCCAAGAATGAAGAGTAAATATAATATAAAAAGCCAACAATGAAGAGTGAATGTAAGATAAAAAGCCAACAATGAAGAGTAAATTTAATATAAAAAGCCAACAGAGTGAATATAAGATAAAAAACCAACAATGAAGAGTGAATTTAATATAAAAAGCCAACAATGAAGAATGAATGTAAGTTAAAAAGCCAACAATGAAGAGTAAATCTCTATATTATATATATAAAAGTCAATTTCTGTCTGTCTGTCTGTTTCGCGATAAACTCAAAAACTACTGAACCAATTGGTACCAAATTTTGCATGTGGCTTTTTATAAACCTGAGGAAAATTTTCGGCTGCATTTTGATTAGTATTTTTGGCTATTTCTTTTTTTCATTTGAAGAACTTTTTTTACGCGGACTAATCCGGAATGGAATGAATACCTAAATATGGCCATTTTTTAAAGCATCGGTGGTTCAGTGGTAGAATGCTCGCCTGCCACGCGGGCGGCCCGGGTTCGATTCCCGGCCGATGCATTTTTTTTTTTTACAATTTTTAAAACTCATTTATATTATCTTATATATATAAAATTGAATGTCTGTCTGTCTGTCTGTACTCTATAGATTCAAAAACCATACATCCAATCGCCGTGAAATTTTGGGATATTATTAGGTATATCACCGGGAAGGTTTTTGAAAAATAATTTCATGAATATCTTGAATATCCTTAGAGTTATTTGCAGATTTGTAGATTTAACTCGCAAGCAGCGCCCCCATTGTGACGATGATAACAAGTTTTCTTATCACTAAGTTTGATATCTTAAATATTATTTATCAAAAGTAAGATTATCTCAGGATGACACGGCAATTTATTTGCGACAAGAATAATGATACAATTACAAGGCGAAGATACAATTCCTTAACTTCCAATTACCGAGGGAACCAATTAATATTGATTTTATTCAACTTATCGAGTATTTCTCAAGGGACCGGGAAAAAATGTTCACTAGATAAAACTATGATTTTCTAATGTAGAAAATTAGGAAAGACAAAATTCAGGATGACAAGGCACACAGGGACCGGGAAAAAATGTTCACTTTATTGAGAGATTCAAATTTACGAGTTTCAAATTATCAAAATATATATTTTTTATTTTTTAATAAGTTTTTAGAGAATTGTTTTAACAAATGTTCGCTAGACAAACCTTTACTCGGATAAAACCCCGGGCGAAGCCGAGTACGTTTTATAAGTTTAAAGAGAATTGTTTTAACAAATGTTCGTTAGACAAACATTCACTCGGGTAAAACCCGGGCGAAGCCGGGCACATCCGCTAGTAGATTATAAAACAAGGTAATAATACCAAATCCAAATAAATAAATAGTGTGTGGATTATAGATTATAAAACAAGGTAATAATACCAAATCCAAATAAATAAATTGTGTGTGTATTATAGATTATAAAACAAGGTATTAAGACCAAATCCAAATAAATAAATAGTGTGTGAATATAGATTATAAAACAAGGTAATAAGACCAAATCCAAATAATCCACACACTATTTATTTTTTTGGATTTTGGTCTTATTACCTTGTTTAATAGGGATGGTAAATTATATATATATATATATATATATAAAAGAGTTATTTTCAATAGAAATATTTAAGGTTTGAAAGGTTGTTTGAAATACATGCATCGGGACGGGTCAGTATATATAGACTATTCGATAATTTATAATTATTCCAGATTTGGTTGGCCAAATACCCATTTTAGAATAATTAAGAATGGGTATTTGACCAATTATGAAATAAATCAAGGAATAGTTGATATTTATTCCAATAGATGGCGCAGGTCATCAGAAACTTTTATTTGCGCGATAAGGAAATGCCTTTTTTTATTTATCCACTTTAACCCAGTACAATTTCACATCTGTACTATTTATTCACATTATATATATGAATAGACATAGAATGTTTCTTCCGTCAAAATATGCGTCAAAACCGGACGCCATCTATTGACCGTCGCCACAAACTAGCGTCCTCGGGTCGCTGACAAAGCCACAACACCAGCTTTGGAAAACTGAGAAGCGTCCACTTAGAGACCATGGTTCGGGCTAATGGCCTTCGTCAACCTATGGCAATGTATGCATGTTCCTTAGGACACGAAGCGCTATTTTTGAATGAAGTTAATAAATTCTTTATTTTTTAGTTTCAAAATGTTTTATCCACATTCTCGGTTTATTCCTATAGCTACACATATATTCCGACTCTTTATACCCATTATTTCTGCAATATAATGTTGTATTAACTGTGTAAAAACCATTAATAAATGATTGAAAATATGCCAAAAAAGCGCGAAACCCATTATTTGTGTATAATTTGCATTTTATAAAATATTCATTTGTGAAAATCCACCTCGAACATTCTAGAACAGACGTATATGAGCTGTTTGCTGAACGCTTGCTGTTAATAAACTCATCAAGGATTTATTTTCTTTGCTTCGCCCTAATTGATATGTCATTATTTAATAGGTATAAGATTTTGAATTCATAGGAAGTGAAACGCCATGTAGTAACATAACAAAATTAGAGACAACAACAAATACTTGTATGCAATTTTTTTCCTTTTTCTCCCACCGCATAGAGAAAACTAAGACATTGACAAAGTTGTTTTCATGTGATCTAAAAGAATATGTAAATTTGGTTTACTGTGCAATTAAAATATACAAGTATCAGAGTCATCAATCAATTCTTAATTGGTAGTTCATTGGTAAAACGCTCGCCTGCCACGCGGTCGGCCCGGGTTCGATTCCCGGCCGATGCATTTTTTTTACACAATTTTTAAAACTCATTTATATATTATACAAGAATGACATCCACGGCGCCCATTTATAATTGTAACGAATAGTATTTGAATAAAAGCATTTAATTGGGTAAAACCCGGGCGTTGCCCGGGTCATTCGGCTAGTAAATTAATAAAGAGAAAACAAACTCTCGAAATATTTGGAGAAAAAATTGCTTTTTTTTTCTTAACAGATCCAGGTACGCCCTTTTGAATAAACTAAGAATTGATATGCCTTGGCTTGTGATTTAGAGAAGCCAAGATGTATTCACACCATCGAGATGAATACGAGCGGTTTCCTGTCAAAGTCTCCATTGAAAGTAGATGTACTGCTGAATATTTCACTGGGCCGGGACATAAATAAGTAAGAGCGGGTGACAGGTTGTCATTATGGTGACACGAGAGATGGTCCGCTGAGATAAAGGCCAGCATATGTTCCTTCTCTAATTAACATCTTTTTTTTACAATTAATAAAGAATCAAGGGTTTGATTTCTTTTCTCATTTCTTTTATTTCTTGAGTTTTCTGGCTATTATGCTTTCAACACGGAGATCCAAAAGTAAAACAGAAGTAACAATTTTGTGTTGAAGGGCATGTTATCCAAAAAGCTCGAGAAATAAAATAAATGAAAAAAGAAATCGAACCCATGATTCTTTATTGATTGTGTAAAATTTGAAAGCAAGGAAGAATCTTCATTCTAACATCTTATTATAATTATTGGACATCTCAAGTAGCCAACGATGTTTTCATTCGTCTTTTTATGCGAATGTTCATTCAAAAAATACTATAATATAATTGTATTTAGCTCAAGATAGTACATGCAATACACGAGACGGTTCAAACCCAGGGTTGGGACAGTATATACCCTCTATTATGAAAGGACAGTTCGAAATTCAGTTCACAACATACCATGGCAACGTTTAGATGTCTTCCACCCTCTTGGGTTTGGATCCAATGCATTATATCAGAGGTAGAAATTTCATTTGAAACCTGCTATAAAAACTAAGTTACAACGCATTTTTTTTTTTCGAATTATATTTTCAACCTGTTTATTTTCGCCTTTTAAAATTTCACCTTAAGTCCTAACGATACTTTAAAGTCCATCACAATCTAACATCTTTGAATCTTAAGACAAAACCTCTTTAGGACCGCTGTGATGTATTAAATTCCTCAAAATATCAGCTCTATCACCAATAGAAAAAATGAAATTATTTATGGCTTTTCCACCACATCCAATATACAGTTACGAGCGTCATGCGTTCTTCATCTCTTAATTCTTCAGTTTTCATCTCTGTCACCGTTTGCTTTTTTTTTTTTTTTGGAATGGCGCTCTCCTATTGGTTGGCTACGATCACGCCACTTTTGCCCCCCCTCGCCTTTTCGTTTTTGTAACTATTGTGTTGGAGCGGGTCGCTCCTTAAATAAATGCATATATTAGTTAATAACTGAATGGAATCCTCTCTTTCTTTTTCCCAGTAAGAGACGCCTACGGAAGCCAACAGTACATAGACAGATAAAGCACATAGGCTATAGTTATTAACTAATATATGCATTTATTAAAGGCGCCAATTTATAATTGTAACAAATAGTATTTGAATAAAAACATTCAATCGGGTAAAACACGGGCGTTGCCCGGGTCATTCGGCTAGTTTAGGTATAAGAATGATATCTTTTGAACGCTTTTAGTACATTTAAAATAATTCGCAGGTTTATAATTTGGTAACGTTCTCTCTCTCAGCCTGGCTAACAAAAACGATATTCACTTTCAAGATACAATCTCGAAACAGATATAATAAAGAGTTGAAAGATTACATTCCCTCGCAATCAATAGAAAACTAGGATTAAATCTGAATCTATATTTTACATTAATAGAAGGAGTATAAGTGTGGTTAACATTGTGTCTCCCCGTCATTATATTTATGGCTCTGCAATTCCCTGCAAGGTGCTAACAACGTCGACCTTCCATTGTTAAACCCACTGTATTCTCCTTTAACAACAATCACTGGGTTCTCTCAGGTTTCCCGCTGGGAGACACAATTGTACAAATATGTCTCTAACAAGCTCTGTGATTTGATCTGGAATATTCCATGTGTGGCATTCATTGAATTCTCTCTCCGCTTTTTTTTTTTTTTGTGTTTTCATAGAATTGTGTTTCCATGTGTCTCCATTATTCTAAACTAGATAAGAGAACAGTTTTTTCGACATTTATCTAAATATTCTTTTAGTAATAAATACACCTATCCCCCGATTTACACGGTACTTGTTTTACACGTTTTCGCTTTTACACGGTTTTTCAAATAAGTTTTTGTTTTTGTTTTTATCGCACTATACTAAATGCTACTGTGATTGAACACATGCGCTGTGTACACATCTCACGTGGAATCCCGAGCTTATGTGCTGACTACATATTTTAACCTGTCAATGCATTTTATTTTTATTTCTGTGTACACCTATCCCCCGATTTACACATTTTTTTAGGAACGTATCTACCGTGTAAATCGGGAGATAGGTGTATACCACTTTTAAATGTGTTTCACATTTAGAACATGGTAAACTGATATTTGGATGGACGCAGAAAGAAACATTATAAATCGCGCTAAATATAATAATAAACACAGAGTATATTCAATCTTGCTATATGACAGCCTAGTATGTTCAATGGTAAGTACAATGTTTCAGAGAAAAGACATTAATTTATATATGTTAAACTCAGTTCAGTGTTATATTTCAATATAAAAGAACAAGGGGAATTATTTGTGAGAAAATCATGTTTTTGTGAGCGTTCTTTAGCGGTAAACATATCCCATGATACTCTGAGCTACAATGGAAACTTTAATTCATGAGATCATAGGGCGTTTCTTACAAAATATTACCTCTTATTATTGATATTTAAGACTGTAATATATAATAATGTTTATGAAAAATATTTTTCTAATAGAGAATGATAAAAAAGACACTATGGCTAGATAAATTGTTTCTATTTTCTCTTGCTTTGATTTTTTTTCCCGAGAAGGATGAAAGATTTTTGTCGAAACATTGAGAAAGTAGAAACAATATCTAGCCGAAGTGTCTTTTATTTTGAAGAACTGTGTACCGGACAGGTAACCTCCATCTTGAAGAGAATAATAAAGAGAGAGGGAGAGAATGCATAATCAAGAAACAAAGAACGATAGTATTCTAGAGAACATAGAAAACAAAATAAAAAAAATATTTATTCTTGAATACTCCTTTTCTGAAATCAAGCATGCTCTTACGAGATAGGCACTCCTTGTAGAATACAGGGAGGATTAGATAATGATAAAACAGAAAGAGGGAGAAGGATAATCAAGAGAAGAAAGAACGATGGTATTCTATAAAACATGGAGAACAAAATCATAAAATATTTATTCTTGAATACTCCTTTTCTTAAATTAAACCTGCTCTCACTACAATGATAGGATACTGGAAGGTGTCGTTAAAATACTTTATTAGAAATGTAGTAAACATGGTGTGCTGTGTAGAGATATGGCATTGTAAGCCTAAATAAGGTTCGTGAGTTCCAATTAATTCCTCTACTGCTGGAACGGCAGTCTAATGTGCTCCCAGCACGGCATGTGTCGTCCGGCAGATCATCAACATTTTACTCAGAACTACTGAACATTAGTTATAGGAATATTTGATTGGGTTTGTTCAATAAAGAATCCCAGAGCTATTCTGTCATATCCTAAATCAAGCATAAATAGTCATCATATGTAAATACCATTAGAACGTCTGGACCCCCGCCGACACGCTTCGTGGACCAATTAAAGGAACTCACTGGCTTAACGGTCGCCGAGATGGTATATTGAGCTCAAGACAGATGGCTGGCGTTATATCGTATTTGGAATGTAAAACATACAGTGGGCCACAACGTTCAAGCGTGAATAAAATGATATTGTGGCATGCATGGCGTTAGAAAATAGTTCTAAAAGTGGCCAATAGGTGGCGCCATGGATTTATGCGGCGTTTCTCTGCTCTGACTCTGTTGTTAGTCCTGTTCCTTCGTCATCCCCTGTAATAAATGGTTCTGTGCATGATTCCTCCTCCTGCCTCGTCCTGCCACCTGTATTATGTAAAGTACTTGTTATATGATATTGCGACCATTTATAATGTAGATAAAGTGTGTTAATAAATTCCTTTTGTTCTTCGGCGTTGTGCGGTCGTGACTCTCCTTCCGACAACACATCGCTGCGCCTCTGGTCAGTCCTGACTGTCCCCCCACCCGTGGTAAGGCTGACGGATACTGACAGAGGTTAGGGGAGTTTCACGTGGTGGCGTGGCTCTCAAGTGGTAGTGTAGGAAAGGCCAAAGGGTCAGCCACAGTAAGGAAGCGTTAAGAGGGGTAGAGCACGCAACAATATTATATAATACTTCGGTCACATCGCACGACGCAGGGGAATGGAGTACACCATACTGATCGGAAAGATGTCTGGGCGACACATACCGGGGCGCCCGCCGTCACGCTTCGTGGACCAATTAAAATAACTCACTGGCTTAACGGTGACCGAGATGGTACATCGAGCTCGAGACAGATGGCTGGCGTCGTGTTTGGGATGTAATATGTACAGTACAACGTTC